>JACEFZ010002292.1:0-58259 GCA_014155875.1 Cepaea nemoralis
TGTGGGGAGGTGTGTGTGGGCAAAAAGACAACAGGACTTCGTCCAGCTGAAGTCTCCTCAAGCCCGGACGTGGCCAATCCAGGGGCCACCTGACAGGTCAGGCCCAGTCATTCAGGTATTAAATATAGTGTATTTGTGTGATACATGAGTCAGCCCAGTCGCTCAGGTTTTGTTTGTCATCTCCAGGGTCCTCTTCTATGGGAAGTGAATATGTCTTCTAACGGACTGTAGCGAAACGCCAGTGGCCCATGTCCTTATGCATTCTGTTATTTTTGGTAAACAGGGGGAACCGGCTTTCGGAAGCTCTCAGTTCTCTTGTTCGCTCAATTCTCCATGAAAGATGGTTCTTTGGGTTATCTTCATACCACAATCTGTACATGGAGCGAGTATATATTTGTCTTTCCTTTCGGGTAGTCCCGAAGGCGCGCCTTGCGTCAAATGTGCACTGGTGCGGCTACTGGTCAATTGATGGCCGGGCAAACAAGTACCGTTTGCAAGTTGCAACTTGTCAAAGTTAATTAAAGATAACGACAGAAGTGCAACTACTACTAAGACATTTTTAAAGGTAAACTTGGGTTGTGGGTGGTCCAGACAGACCTGGACTTATAAATGTATTTTGTCTCAAAGGGGAAGATGAATTGGCGAAAAGCCAATCATAACCAATGAAGAGTTGGTTGACCGTTGGCAATCTAAATGGGTGTCTTGTTCTTGGCATAGCCGGGGAAGTGAAACGGAACAATATATCTCCCCAGAGGATTTCATTTGTTCTTGGCGTCAGATGAGCTGTTGCTATCTTTCTGTCTACGGCTTGAATTGGGCATCTGGTCATCTTTCTGTGGAATATCATCATTGGATAGCTATAGTAATCTATGATCTATCTTCTTGAGCCAGAAGAGGCTAGTCACAGGACTATCTCTTTCGTCTGTTACTTGATAGGATGATGTCGGGAAGATAATGGACTTTTCTATCTCATTGAGAGAACCTGCATTCCTCTAAATCTATGTGTTCTGTGAGGCACTACCAGTACCTTGCGGCGACAGCTCAGACAAGAGCAGCGGCCGGGAGGGGTAGTATCCTCTTTCCTATTCTTGCTGGGAGTGGGGAACTACACTGCGGGCCATACAACCCCAATACTATATTTTTAGTAACGAGGGGAAACACACAGATGAATGGGCACACCACACCACAGGATCGTAGTTGTGAGAAAGGCAGCGTTTGCAAGTGAGAGGGAAGCATGGAAATGAGTGGGCCAAATCATAATAAAGGCTTGGTATGAATGTGGAGAGTGTGTCTTGTGGGCAAAAAGACAACAGGACTTCGTCCAGCTGGAGGTCTCCTCAAGCCCGGACGTGGCCAATCCAGGGGCCACCTGACAGGTCAGGCCCAGTCATTCAGGTATTAAATATAGTGTATTTGTGTGATACATGAGTCAGCCCAGTCGCTCAGGTTTTGTTTGTCATCTCCAGGGTCCTCTTCTATGGGAAGTGAATATGTCTTCTAACGGACATTATCACCAGTGCTTCTAGGCTAACGCCAATATGTCCGACGAGGCCAACTCAAGGTTTGGTGTGCTTAACTCTGAGACAGAGGCAAGGTGCAGGTCTTGAGGCAAGGACATTTTGCATGACTGGTGCATTGCCGGTCTTTTCAACCACATACGCCTGAGAGCAGTTGTTGTATGGAGGGAGCCTAAGAGAGATTTTCTGGCATACCCATTTTATACCAGACATTAAAAGGCACCCATCCATTATCCCTCCACGAACACCTCACCGTATCTGCAACCGTAAAGCTTTTCATAGGTCAGTGAAGACCTGGTGCCGAATTAATTCATGTGGCAATGAACAGAAGTCCTCAACACACCAGTCGCTTGGATTCTACAAAAGCCTGTTGAATCTACAACCAGTTGCTGGAGAAAGAAGGAGATTCTGACATCTTTGGTGAGATATGTCTGGACAGATCAGACTGTATCTGAAGCTGGATCTGTGGCTGTGGTGACTGGAGGCTCTCTGTCAAAACTTTACCAGTGTAGTGTCTGTGTAGATCTATATGTTTATCTGCCTTTATGTGTTCCTGTGCTGTTCTTGATTAGGTTAATAAAATTACTTCCAAGTTGTTCTGACGACTGCCATGTTATTTATGTGTCAGCCAGAAGAACACTGCAGGAAATAGGTCCCTAGGTCGAAAGGAAGCGTGACAGTGAGTCCAGGGAAAACGGAGGAGGGTTGGCAGGTAAAGACCTATCCCAGCCAGGGCTATAGAAGATTAATTAAACATTGTGACCGGGCTATTTGGGACCCTCCACGTAGCTTGTTACACGGACATTATCACCGGTGCTTCTAGGCTAACGCCAATATGTCCGACGAGGCCAACTCAAGGTTTGGTGTGCTTAACTCTGAGACAGAGGCAAGGTGCAGGTCTTGAGGCAAGGACATTTTGCATAACTGGTGCATTGCCGGTCTTTTCAACAACATACGCCTGAGAGCAGTTGTTGTATGGAGGGAGCCTAAGAGAGATTTTCTGGCATACCCATTTTATACCAGACATTAAAAGGCACCCATCCATTATCCCTCCACGAACACCTCACCGTATCTGCAACCGTAAAGCTTTTCATAGGTCAGTGAAGACCTGGTGCCGAATTAATTCATGTGGCAATGAACAGAAGTCCTCAACACACCAGTCGCTTGGATTCTACAAAAGCCTGTTGAATCTACAACCAGTTGCTGGAGAAAGAAGGAGATTCTGACATCTTTGGTGAGATATGTCTGGACAGATCAGACTGTATCTGAAGCTGGATCTGTGGCTGTGGTGACTGGAGGCTCTCTGTCAAAACTTTACCAGTGTAGTGTCTGTGTAGATCTATATGTTTATCTGCCTTTATGTGTTCCTGTGCTGTTCTTGATTAGGTTAATAAAATTACTTCCAAGTTGTTCTGACGACTGCCATGTTATTTATGTGTCAGCCAGAAGAACACTGCAGGAAATAGGTCCCTAGGTCGAAAGGAAGCGTGACAGTGAGTCCAGGGAAAACGGAGGAGGGTTGGCAGGTAAAGACCTATCCCAGCCAGGGCTATAGAAGATTAATTAAACATTGTGACCGGGCTATTTGGGACCCTCCACGTAGCTTGTTACACATACAAGCACGACACTACATTCACATGCACGCACGCACACACCAACACACACATACACTCACACACATCACCTCACACCACACTCGACATACACACCACACACTACGTCGCACACACATATCATAAAAAAACTCCACATACACACGCACCTCACACTGAATCACAGACATATACACATCACAAACCACACATACCGCGCGTCACACTAAATGACACTCACTAAACATATATACACATCACACACCGCCAAACACACATCACACCACACTTCGCATTTATCACATCACACAAATAACATCACACTCTTCATACACCGCATCACACACTACACCACACACACATCATACACACACAACATCACACTCTTCAAACACCGCATCACACTACACCACACACACATACACACACGCGCGCGCACACACACACACCCACCGTTCACTGGTTCTACATATTCTCACCTTAATCTCAACTTCTAAATGTCCTAATAAGCCGCTAGCTGTCTCTGGAGACGTAGCTGGTTAGCTATTTCCCACATGAGGTCACCAAGACAGACATACATGAGATTGGACGTTGAGAATGGAGAATGGACGTGTTACTTCTCAGGGAACATGTAAACAATATAAAATAACACCAAGTAATGCAGCTTTACATAACAGAATTACCACACATACAGGACGTTGCGGCGACTAGCCTTCATCAGCAAACAAATACATACAAAAAAACACAACAGATAGTCAGAGAGAAGACCCTCCAGTGACTACATTAAGGCATAAGAACGGGATGAGAAGAATTAAAAGATGAAAAAAATGAGAGCAATGAAGAGACAATGAAGATTTGAACCAAAATATGCTGCTTATCTCAGAATCCCAGGCTGTGATACTTACATGAATTTCATCTTGATACTCTTATATAGCCCGGCTCCGTGGCGAATGTGTTACGGTCGCAATTCATAATCCAGTATACCCGAGTTCGAAACACAGCTGCGGGTGATGTAGCAGCAGACTGCCTTACGTTGGTTTTTTACGAAATGGCATGTGTGACAGTCTTTCAGAAAGCAATAGCAAACTACTGAACGTAAACTTGCCAAGAGATCACAACAGCAAAATATGCTGGTGTTGACTGCGACGTCCTGAAAAGAAGGTGCAACTAACTTTCACTCTTAAATAGACAACCGTGGGAGATTGTGGGTCATGAGAACCGGAATAGGGGATGGTAATAGTTAAGTGACGATCCCAAGTAAATTAGTGGTAGTAGTATATGAACAAAGGAGGGAGGAAGGTAAGGCGGGAACCTGGAAGCAATGGAGATGTGATAGTGGTCTAAGAGTGAAAACTAAAAAGGGGTGCACCAATGGATGTTCGTACAATGGAATATGTGTGTGCCTGGGAAAGGTTCGCTATAGTGGACAAATATTAAAGAACAATGATGTGTGCACCTAAGTGTGATGGTGATAATAACGAAACTCATTTTCTGTGCTCCTTTATGTGTGTACCATGAGAATCCTATAGTCAGGGTGGACTGATATATGTGAGCGCACATACATACATCTACACACATTAATAAACATTCATAAACTTATACATACATATGTGTATGGCATATATGAGAAAGGAGGGAGACAGAAAGAGAGAGAGAGAGAGAGAGAGAGAGAGAGAGAGAGAGAGAGAGAGAGAGAGAGAGAGAGAGAGAGAGAGAGACAGACAGACAGACAGACAGACAGACAGACAGACAGACAGACAGAGTAGACTCATATGAAGAACATGGACTATGGTGACTTGGAAGAGATGGCTTTCTGCTACAGCTGTAGCATGACAAGGGCAGACATACCCCAGGATTGGTTGCACGGCTACCTTGGCCCACTCCCAAAGCCAGGTAAGGATCACCCAAAACTAACTGGATATAGAATTATCACCTTGCAAAACATCATCGGTTAAATACTCGAGAAGATAGTAGCAGACAAGCTACAGCACCACTTGGACGGATGTAAACTGCTCCCCAAAGGGTTTGGAATTTACCGGCCTAGGAAGGACACCTGGGCCAATGCGGCAATATTTGCATTCGATGTCTATGATGGTTTTTAGAATATATAGGGTGGGGCAAAATGATCTGACGCATTTGTAACTTTAATAAAACTAAATTAGAATAAACGAACAAAAAAGTATTTGTATTTATCAAATGTACACATGATGTCATTTTGTTTTCAAATCTTCATATCTGGGGGAGCATTTTAGGACATTAGAACATCGTTTGTACACTGTGAACGGGACAACTTTAGAACAATGTTTGTACACTGTGAACGGGACAACTTTAGAACAATGTTTGTACACTGTGAACGGGACAACTTTAGAACAATGTTTGTACACTGTGAACGGGACAACTTTAGAACATCGTTTGTACACTGTGAACGGGACAACTTTAGAACAATGTTTGTACACTGTGAACGGGACAACTTTAGAACAATGTTTGTACACTGTGAACGGGACAACTTTAGAACATCGTTTGTACACTGTGAACGGGACAACTTTAGAACATCGTTTGTACATTGTGAACTGGACAACATCAGTACATCGTTTTTACACTGTGAACGGGTCAACGTCAGGACATTGTGCTGACCTGGAGCTGGCTATCTTAATAAATTCTACTATCCCTCTCCAGCTCCCACACTCCATCCCCTCTTTTTTCCCATTGTCATTCTTGTTTTGCGTCGCTGTCTTTGAGATTACACGAGCATGCAAGTTCTCATCAGTGACTCGAGCGTGTTTTGTAGTTCCTCTTTAGTTCGTGACAGCGTAGAGTTTAATGTTGATTCATTGGGCCAGTATATCTATCGTAACATGCCCTATAAATCTTGCAGAACATGGCAAGCAGCATGTTTGCTTAGTCCACGCCTGTATAGTTGTGAAGCAGGGACTTGTGAACGTTTATTGCATATGTATTGTCCTGAAGCGAAGATGGTGACCAGTCCCTGCGGGTCAGGAGTGTTGTACTGGTCGTAGTGTAGATCTCTATAATAGCATACATGAAATTCTTGGGAAGATATTGTGGTGGTTTCCCCTAGACTTTATTACACACATTGGGGTATACTGCCTCTGCCTTTGACAGCTATTTCCGAGTGTCAGGAAAAAATGAGTGCCCTGCAATGACATGGCGAATAATATCGGCGAAATCTTACACCTTACCTATTTTTTCAACTCAGCTCTTTTCTCAAAAGTATGAGACTTCGCCATTATCTTGTTCAAATGCATGTTTGTACGTTCCACACTAAAGTGGAACAGTATGTCCTTGTCCTCACACGATGACATTATAGATAATGAAATTATGGTACGTATTTTTATTTTCGCAAGCGTTATTTTTATTAAATACATGAACATTACTAGTCGCATTGAACATCTGAGGCCAGTGGCAATGCTTGTGGCAAAGACGTGGGCTTGAATTGCAAATCTAATCACAAATGTAACCGGTATGAACTATGAACACAAATATGGAAATAGATTTGAGAGAAAACATGTGAGCTCGCTTCAGATGATGAAACTAATTACATAAGATTACACCGCAGATGAAGCAACGGACTTTCATACCGAGTGTAGAATTGTGTGGAGTTGATTACAAGTTGGAATCAGAAAGTTTAACCTACGCACAAATATTAATCTTGACTTGGAGATAATTACAACACAAAGCGCTCATGTTGGCAGCGGTGGAAGAATTAAACACTGTACAAGGAATAGGCCAGGTGTTAATTACTGCCACTGACATGTTTGGTGCCACACAACACGCGCGTGTGCTGCTCATATGAGACCAGTTGTACAGTTCAGTTTAGATTAGTTTTTAGTTTGGCATTACGCGATCTATAGAGTTAATTTTAGGCGGGGAGTAGAGGTGATGCTAGGGAAGTTGTATGTTAATACTAGGCTTGGAGTAAAGATGATACCAGCCGAGGAGTAGAGTTGATACTAGCCGAGGAGTAGAGTTGATACAGCCGAGGAACAGAGTTGATACCAGCCGAGGAGTAGAGTTGATACTAGCCGAGGAGTAGAGTTGATACAGCCGAGGAACAGAGTTGATACCAGCCGAGGAGTAGAGTTGATACTAGCCGAGGAGTAGAGTTGATACCAGCCGAGGAATAGAGTTGATACCAGCCGAGGAATAGAGTTGATACCAGCCGAGGAGTAGAGTTGATACAGCCGAGGAGTAGAGTTGATACCAGCCGAGGAATAGAGTTGATACCAGCCGAGGAATAGAGTTGATACCAGCCGAGGAGTAGAGTTGATACAGCCGAGGAGTAGAGTTGATACAGCCCAGGAGTAGAGTTGACACCAGCCAAGGAATAGAGTTGATACCAGCCGAGGAGTAGAGTTGATACAGCCGAGGAGTAGAGTTAATACTAGCCGAGGAATAGAGTTGATACCAGCCGAGGAGTAGAGTTGATACAGCGGAGGAGTAGAGTCGATACTAGCCGAGGAATAGAGTTGATACAGCCAAGGAGTAGAGTTGATACAGCCGAGGAGTAGGGTTGATATTAGCCTAGGAATAGAGTTGATACAGCCGAGGAGTAGATTTGATACCAGCCGAAGAATAGAGTTGATACAGCGGAGGAGTAGAGTTGATACCAGCCGAGGAATAGAGTTGATACCAGCCGAGGAGTAGAGTTGATACTAGCCGAGGAATAGAGTTTATACAGCCCAGGAGTAGAGTTGATACTAGCCGAGGAATAGAATTGATACAGCCGAGGAGTATAGTTGATACAGCCCAGGAGTAGAGTTGATACTGGCCGAGGAATAGAGTTGATACAGCCGAGGAGTAGAGTTGATACCAGCCGAGGAATAGAGTTGATACCAGCCGAGGAGTAGAGTTGATACAGCCGAGGAATAGAGTTGATACAGCCCAGGAGTAGAGTTGATACAGCCGAGGGGTAGAGTTGATACTAGCCGAGGAATAGAGTTGATACTAGCCAAGGAATAGAGTTGATACAGCCGAGGAGTAGGGTTGATACTAGCCGAGGAGTAGAGTTGATACAGCCGAGGAGTAGAGTTGATACTAGCCGAGGAATAGAGTTGATACAGCCGAGGAGTAGAGTTGATACTAGCCGAGGAGTAGAGTTGATACAGCCGAGGAACAGAGTTGATACCAGCCGAGGAGTAGAGTTGATACTAGCCGAGGAGTAGAGTTGATACAGCCGAGGAATAGAGTTGATACCAGCCGAGGAGTAGAGTTGATACAGCGGAGGAGTAGAGTCGATACTAGCCGAGGAATAGAGTTGATACAGCCAAGGAGTAGAGTTGATACAGCCGAGGAGTAGGGTTGACACTAGCCTAGGAATAGAGTTGATACAGCCGAGGAGTAGATTTGATACCAGCCGAAGAATAGAGTTGATACAGCGGAGGAGTAGAGTTGATACCAGCCGAGGAATAGAGTTGATACCAGCCGAGGAGTATAGTTGATACAGCCCAGGAGTAGAGTTGATACTGGCCGAGGAATAGAGTTGATACAGCCGAGGAGTAGAGTTGATACCAGCCGAGGAATAGAGTTGATACCAGCCGAGGAGTAGAGTTGATACAGCCCAGGAGTAGAGTTGATACAGCCGAGGAGTACAGTTGATACTAGCCGAGGAATAGAGTTGATACTAGCCAAGGAATAGAGTTGATACAGCCGAGGAGTAGGGTTGATACTAGCCGAGGAGTAGAGTTGATACAGCCGAGGAGTAAGGTTGATACTAGCCAAGGAATAGAGTTGATACAGCCGAGGAGTAGAGTTGATACTAGCCGAGGAGTAGAGTTGATACAGCCGAGGAACAGAGTTGATACCAGCCGAGGAGTAGAGTTGATACTAGCCGAGGAGTAGAGTTGATACAGCCGAGGAATAGAGTTGATACCAGCCGAGGAGTAGAGTTGATACTAGCCGAGGAATAGAGTTGATACTAGCCGAGGAATAGAGTTGATACAGCCGAGGAATATAGTTGATACAGCCGAGGAGTAGAGTTGATACCAGCCGAGGAATAGAGTTGATACCAGCCGAGGAGTAGAGTTGATACTAGCCGAGGAATAGAGTTGATACCAGCCGAGGAATAGAGTTGATGCCAGCCGAGGAATAGAGTTGATACCAGCCGAGGAGTAGAGTTGATACAGCCGAGGAGTAGAGTTGATACAGCCGAGGAGTAGAGTTGATACTAGCCGAGGAATAGAGTTGATACCGCCGAGGAGTAGAGTTGATACAGCCGAGGAGTAGAGTTGTTGCTGGGGAAGGTGTAAGTTGATACTAAGCTTGGAGTTGCGCTGATATTAGATATGGTGTAGAATTGCTACTGGGGACAGTGTAGAGAAGATAATAGACTTGGAGTAGAGTTATTACTGGGTGGGGGGGGGGGGGGGGGCAGTGTAGAGTTGATACTAGACTGGGATAGACTTGATAATAGACTTGGAGTAGAATTGATACTGGGGACAGAGTAGAGTTTATAATAGACTTGAATAGACTTGATAATAGACTTGGCGTAGAGTTGATACTGAGGACAAGGTAGAGTTGATACTAGACTTGGATTAGAGTTGATACTGGGGACAGTGTAGAGTTGATACTAGACTTGGAGTAGAGTTGATACTGGGGACAGTGTAAAGTTGAACTAGACTTGGAGGAAAGTTGATTCTAGATTTCGAGTAGAGTTAATATTAGGCTTGGAGTAGAGTTGATACTGGGCTTGAAGTGGAGTTGATACTGGGGACAGTGTAGAGTTGATGCTAGACGAGGAGTAGAGTTGATACTATTCGAAGGGCAGTGTGAATACTAAAGAGGCGGGAGAAGAGGGCAGAATAAGAGAGGAAACTAAAGGAAGGAGTAGATTTGATATTAATCGAGTAGAAGTGATACTTGTCGAGGAGTAGAGTGGATACTATAGGAAGAGTAGAGCTGATTCTAGGGGGAGGAGTAGAGATAATATTAAGAGTGGATTAGAATTGATTATTGGGGAGGTGTACAATTGATACTAGGGGATATGCATAACTTATAGTATACCAGTGGAGGAACTGATTTGAAACTAGCGGAGACGTATAGCTGATACTAGGGGAGGTGTAAGTTGACACTAAGCGAGGAGTAGAGTTAGAGGGGATTCTAGGCAAGGAATAGATGTATAGTCAATCATCATCAAGTGCCGTGTCGACTGGCGTAGGCGTTCATGACTATCCACAGATCTCTGTCCTTGGTTTTCTGGATCAACTCTGTCGTTGATATTCCTCCACGCAACCGTCGCAATCCATCCAGCATAATTTCTCGTGGTCTGCCTCTGCCTCTCTTCCCCTCGATCTTTCCAGTTGTCACAATGTTCTCCAGCGCCTCTCTTCTCATCACATGATCAAAAAAAGCTGTTTGTCTCTTTCTTATTGTTGTATTTAATGTTCTAGTTTCGCCAGCCTCTTTAAGGCTTTCGTCGTTAGTTACTTTGGCAGTCCAAGGAATTCGCAACATTCGTCTAAGGAACCACATGTCTGTTGCTTCTAATCTCTTCCTAATTTGTTCATTTATATTCCAAGATTCACAGCCATACAGCAAAACAGGATTTATATCACCTCAGCACTCGCTTTCTTACATCCAATGATAGTCAATACCAGGCAAATTGTAGAGTTGAAACTATACCGGGAGTAGTGTGATCTTGACGACGAGTAGAGTGGATACCAGACGAACTGTAGAGTTAACTTTGAGCTAGAAGTAGAGTGGACGTTACGCGAATTGTGCTGTCAATTTTTGGCAACGAATAGAGTGTATATAACTTGCAACTGTAGAATTGACGTTATGCGTACTGAAAGGGTGATTTTTTTGCGTCTGTTCTGTTCGAATAACAGTAAGTGAATGACTGGTTTAGCCACATTCCCGCTTCGTGCTAACTCAATGCGCACTAGAAGCGAGTGCTTCTTGAGAAAAGATACTTTCTCGGGAAACCGTCATTCCCCGCCTAGAGTTTCTAGATCTCTCTGCACGGGAATTTAGAGCGATACCAAGCATCACGGGTTACTCGAATTCCGGTGTTTCGAGAAGATTCTAGATAGTAAGTCCTTCATCGGCTTCCCTCAGTCTATTTTTAGCTGGGAAAGTCCCCGATGACGCGCCAAAATAGTGCGGGATCTTGACGACCCAAGACAGATAAACGCGTTTCGTCACATAGGCCCCCACTTTAAGAGGATCGACCCCGTCGTTCCACTTCTACGCAGAAGCTGTCTATGTCGTTCGTTCTTCTTTCTTAGAGACCGGATGGCGGGTGAGGAAGTCTAACCCGTCAATATTGTATAGAATACTTTTACCACATTAGGTGGGGTGACAAGCTATTCAGTATCACGGGTGATCAACGCCTACTCCGCTACTGCGATCGGGCATCTCGCAGTGTCTTGCGGACCAGAGCTCCCGTCTCGATCTGATTTAACGATCGTTCCTGCCAGAGTTTACTGGACTTCTGCAACTCCAGCTTCCCCTTTCGAGGACCCAGCTGGACTGCAGTCGGTCGGATTGAGGGACCAAGGGTCTGTGTCTGTTCTGATACAACCCACCTCTTCCGACTCTAGCCTTGATAGTTGGTCCACTGAGGGTATTTTACATCCGGTATTTTTTTTGGGGGGGGAGGGGCATATCCTTTACAGGACATCGCTGTCAACACCAGCATATTTCAGCTGTATGTTGATTTCTTGGCAAGATTACGCTTAGTAGTTTGCCATTGCTTTCTGAGCGGCCGGCTCACATACCCCGTAAGTTACCGATGCGATTCGAACCACTGCTGATTCTCACCGTCATCACGTTACCTTACGAGAGTATACGAGATTACGGAGAAAAGTCATAACCTCTAAGCCACGAAGCCGGCACATCCGGTATAGATGGTATATTATTTGAAAGCGATGACTGACAACGGGCGAGCTGTAAACGCTGACAGTTATTGTTGTGTACTGTTAAGAAAAAGT
Organism: Cepaea nemoralis; assembly: GCA_014155875.1. Lineage (NCBI taxonomy): Eukaryota > Metazoa > Mollusca > Gastropoda > Stylommatophora > Helicidae > Cepaea > Cepaea nemoralis. The sequence continues at coordinate 12,058 of JACEFZ010002292.1, forward strand.
CCATCCAGGGTAAGGTAAACAATAAAGATAAAGAACCCGTTTAGATGCGACAGAGCATGTAGCTTTTATGTTGTTGGATGAATATTTCTAAACCGATCAGCACTCGATGTGTGATGTGGTCAATATCACAAGGACCTCATATGCTTTCCTGGGCATTACCTAGTGCCTATGTTAGTCTGTATCGACATGGGAGGCGAGGTCACCGAACTAATACTGGCCTCGATGAGAATACGGCCAGATGAGCACCGAACCACAAGGACAGAGTGCTGACCACTGAGCTACCACGGCGCCACCGTGCAGGGGGTATCTCCACATAAATGTGCTGCGTTAGATGTTGACCACTGAGATACAGGGGCGTCACGGTACAAGATATCTGCACATAAATGTGCTGCGTTAGATGTTGACCACTGAGATACAGGGGCGTCACGGTACAAGATATCTGCACATAAATGTGCTGCGTTAGATGTTGACCACTGAGATACAGGGGCGTCACGGTACAAGATATCTCCACATACATGTGCTGCGTTCTTCTTCTTTGCGATCATCCGGAGTGTTTTTTTTTTTTAGATGTGATTGCGGTGTGTCTGTTATGCGCCCTTGGGCCGAAACCCGTAGGCCAACACATCGACTTTAGCGTGCTTTTTTGACCAAGTAGCATTTCTGGGAGACTCTCACTTTTGCGGTGCCGTCTGCAACCCAGCTGGCCAGGATGGAACGGTCGAAGACAACGGTCATCCCTCAAAGGAAGGCAGGGACAGTCCATAGCATTTTCCGCCATCCAAGGTTGCTTCCATAGTTGCAGGGCCGACACATAACGCCCTGGTTCTGGGCTAGCCGAGGGAATCGTGCGCGTCCTGCTTATGGCTGCTTTAAATCCTCACTTCAATATATTGGGCTTTCCTTCACAACGGGCCGTTCCTGCACAAACCAGACAAGTCTGCAGATGGTATCCACTCAGCGAGTTTTCGGACATGTGCTTGTCCTTGCGCCCTTCAGAGCTGTTCCAGGCACGGCGGACATTCGGAAAACTACCTAGTCAGAGCTGTTCCGAGCAAGAGCGGCATTCGGAAACTAGGTAGTCAGAGCTGTTCCTAGCACGAGAGACAAATGGACGAGACGTTTCACTCGGACGTAAAATGCGTAGTGCCAGTTTTTATTTTGCCACCCGTAGGCCAGCACTGCCGGCTTCGGCGGGCATTTTTTAATGAGGTTAGCCTTCCTCGGGTTTTGAGGCACGTTAGACTTATTGTTGTGATGCCGCCCACATCTCAGCTGGTCAGGATAGAACGGTCAACGACAAAATGGTCAACCCTCAAGGGAAGGCAGGGGCAGATCATGGGCATTATCTCGCTATCCAAGGAGGCTTCCATAATTGCAGAGCCGGCACATATTGCTCTGAGACTGGGCTCACCTAAGGAGTTTCCACGTCATGCTCATGGCTGCTTTAGTTCCTCACTTCCATGTGTTGGGCAACCCGCTTGCCACTGATCGCTCAAGCACACACCAGGAGCGGTCAGACTGAGAGCGACATCCACTTGGTAAGCTTTTGCTTGTGACTTCAGACCACGCAATAGGTTCGCTCGCCGTGCGTTCCATTTCGCGTTGTTGAGACGTTCTTCCACTTTTGTCTACACTCTTTATGAGTTAGATACAGAGTTTCCGTAACCATGTCCTTCGACTGGGGCACTTTTCTGACTTTTTTGTACTCGCTCATGAAGTAGGCTACATGTGCTGCCGGCTCAGCACCTTACCTTCGTGCAGCAGTGAACGAGAAACGGTCAGGCCCTCTCATCCGGGAATCCCTCATATCCCCCAGCTGAGAGCCTTCGAACATGTATCAGACCTGAGCATGTAGCTTGCTCACTATCCCGTTTCTATTTTCCGGTAGACGGGTATCGGCCTGGCTCTCAGATCCGAGGGTTTGTGGCTTAGAGGCGTTCAGCCACAGCCCTCGACAGGGAGCCTTATGAGTTTTGTCCGGACCAAGAAATGCTGCCTTCGTGCACCTGACTTAAATTTTGACTGCTATCCTCAGTCTATACCTGCAGAGCAGCAGGTTGTGTCTCTCTTAGTCTGGACCCTATCCCATAAGCTGTCCGATATGTAGTTTTGCACCCATCGGCAAGCAAATGGAGTCGATGGGACACTCAAGCTCCCCCACCACGTCAAGGTGGAGACACATCGGGGGAGCCTCGACTGATTTAATGAGCCATTCGCGGTTTCACCGTGAGACAGTGTGAACTTAGACATGCATGGCTTAATCTTTGAGACAAGCATATGACTACTGGCAGGATCAACCAGATATCTATCGGACAGACGGACTATTCACGCACACGCAAGCCAAGAGTAGCATCGCTAAAGTGCGCCCTCCCGGTACAAGGTGATACATGCAAAACCACTGGACGCCTACCGACGAGCTTTCAAGCTACGCCGACAGGACTGACCGAAACAAAAGCTATACCAGCTTACTGACTGCAGGCCCACTACTCATCGAGAGAGAGTGGGCGCTTATCGAGACTTTGTCGAACGGTCGTACAAATTTTGCTCTTTTGCCCGCTCAAACCACGACCCTGGCTGCACGATGCGGTTACATTCTTGAAACGCCTGCCTCGCTAACTTACGTTGGCTGGGAAGATCCCATTTTGGTGCACCTCACACAGCCATCCGAGACAACGAACGCTGGACGCGGAACTGATCTAGCGAACCAGACCAGCCCCGCATGTGCTGCGTTAGATGTTGATCACTGAGATACAGGGGCGTCACGGTACAAGATATCTCCACATAAATGTGCTGCGTTAGATGTTGACCACTGAGATACAGGGGCGTCACGGTACAAGATATCTGCACATAAATGTGCTGCGTTAGATGTTGACCACTGAGATACAGGGGCGTCACGGTACAAGATATCTCCACATAAATGTGCTGCGTTAGATGTTGATCACTGAGCCACAGGGGCGTCACGGTACAAGATATCTCCACATAAATGTGCTGCGTTAGATGTTGATCACTGAGCCACAGGGGCGTCACGGTACAAGATATCTCTACATAAATGTGCTGCGTTAGATGTTGACCACTGAGCCGCAGGGGCGTCACGGTACAAGATATCTCCACATAAGTGTGCTGCGTTAGATGTTGACCACTGAGCCACAGGGGCGTCACGGTACAAGATATCTGCACATAAATGTGCTGCGTTAGATGTTGATCACTGAGCCGCAGGGGCGTCACGGTGCAAGATATCTCCACATACATGTACTATGTTAGATGTTGACCACTGAGATACAGGGGCGTCACGGTACAAGATATCTCCACATAAATGTGCTGCGTTAGATGTTGACCACTGAGCCACAGGGGCGTCACGGTGCAAGATATCTCCACATACATGTACTATGTTAGATGTTGACCACTGAGATACAGGGGCATCACGGTACAAGATATCTCCACATACATGTACTATGTTAGATGTTGACCACTGAGATACAGGGGCGTCACGGTACAAGAGATCTCCACATACATGTGCTGCGTTAGATGTTGACCACTGAGCCACAGGGGCGTCACGGTACAAGATATCTCCACATAAATGTGCTGCGTTAGATGTTGACCACTGAGCCACAGGGGCGTCATGGTACAAGATATCTCCACATAAATGTGCTGCGTTAGATGTTGATCACTGAGCCACGGGGTCGTCACGGTGCAAGATATCTCCACATACATGTACTATGTTAGATGTTGACCACTGAGATACAGGGGCGTCACGGTACAAGATATCTCCACATACATGTGCTGCGTTAGATGTTGACCACTGAGATACAGGGGCGTCACGGTACAAGATATCTCCACATAAATGTGCTGCGTTAGATGTTGACCACTGAGCCACAGGGGCGTCACGGTACAAGATATCTCCACATGCATGTACTATGTTAGATGTTGACCACTGAGATACAGGGGCGTCACGGTGCAAGATATCTCCACATACATGTACTATGTTAGATGTTGACCACTGAGCCACAGGGACGTCACGGTACAAGATATCTCCACATACATGTACTATGTTAGATGTTGACCACTGAGATACAGGGGCGTCACGGTACAATATATCTCCACATACATGTGCTGCATTAGATGTTGACCACTGAGATACAGGGGCGTCACGGCACAAGATATATCCACATACATGTACTATGTTAGATGTTGACCACTGAGATACGGGGCGTCAATGTGAAAGATATCTCCACATAATGTACTATGTTAGATGTTGACCACTGAGATACAGGGGCGTCACGGTACAAGATATCTCCACATACATGTACTATGTTAGATGTTGACCACTGAGATACAGGGGCGTCACGGTACAAGATATCTCCACATACATGTGCTGCGTTAGATGTTGACCACTGAGCCACAGGGGCGTCACGGTGCAAGATATCTCCACATACATGTACTATGTTAGATGTTGACCACTGAGATACAGGGGCGTCACGGTGCAAGATATCTCCACAAGATATCTCCACATACATGTACTATGTTAGATGTTGACCACTGAGATACAGGGGCGTCACGGTACAAGATATCTCCACATACATGTGCTGCGTTAGATGTTGACCACTGAGATACAGGGGCGTCACGGTACAAGATATCTCCACATAAATGTGCTGCGTTAGATGTTGATCACTGAGCCACAGGGGCGTCACGGTACAAGATATCTCCACATAAATGTGCTGCGTTAGATGTTGATCACTGAGCCACAGGGGCGTCACGGTACAAGATATCTCCACATAAATGTGCTGCGTTAGATGTTGATCACTGAGCCACAGGGGCGTCACGGTACAAGATATCTCCACATAAATGTGCTGCGTTAGATGTTGATCACTGGACCACAGGAGCGTCACGGTGCAAGATATCTCCACATACATGTACTATGTTAGATGTTGACCACTGAGATACAGGGGCGTCAAGGTGCAAGATATCTCCACATACATGTACAAGATATCTCCACATAAATGTGCTGCGTTAGATGTTGATCACTGAGCCACAGGGGCGTCACGGTACAAGATATCTCCACATAAATGTGCTGCGTTAGATGTTGATCACTGGACCACAGGAGCGTCACGGTGCAAGATATCTCCACATACATGTACTATGTTAGATGTTGACCACTGAGATACAGGGGCGTCAAGGTGCAAGATATCTCCACATACATGTACTATGTTAGATGTTGACCACTAAGATACAGAGGCGTCACGGTGCAAGATATCTCCACATACATGTGCTGCGTTAGATGTTGACCACTGAGCCACAGGGGCGTCACGGTGCAAGATATCTCCACATACATGTACTATGTTAGATGTTGACCACTAAGATACAGAGGCGTCACGGTGCAAGATATCTCCACATACATGTGCTGCGTTAGATGTTGACCACTGAGCCACAGGGGCGTCACGGTGCAAGATATCTCCACATACATGTACTATGTTAGATGTTGACCACTGAGATACAGGGGCGTCACGGTACAAGATATCTCCACATAAATGTGCTGCGTTAGATGTTGACCACTGAGCCACAGGGGCGTCACGGTACAAGATATCTCCACATGCATGTACTATGTTAGATGTTGACCACTGAGATACAGGGGCGTCACGGTGCAAGATATCTCCACATACATGTACTATGTTAGATGTTGACCACTGAGCCACAGGGACGTCACGGTACAAGATATCTCCACATACATGTACTATGTTAGATGTTGACCACTGAGATACAGGGGCGTCACGGTACAATATATCTCCACATACATGTGCTGCATTAGATGTTGACCACTGAGATACAGGGGCGTCACGGCACAGATATATCCACATACATGTACTATGTTAGATGTTGACCACTGAGATACGGGGCGTCAATGTGAAAGATATCTCACATAATGTACTATGTTAGATGTTGACCACTGAGATACAGGGGCGTCACGGTACAAGATATCTCCACATACATGTACTATGTTAGATGTTGACCACTGAGATACAGTGGCGTCACGGTACAAGATATCTCAACATACATGTGCTGCGTTAGATGTTGATCACTGAGCCACAGGGGCGTCACGGTACAAGATATCTCCACATACATGTGCTGCGTTAGATGTTGATCACTGAGATACATGGGCTTCACGGTACAAGATATCTCAACATACATGTACTATTCTAGACATTGATCACTGAGATACAGGAGCGTCACGGTACAAGATATATCCACATACATGTACTATGCTAGACGTTGACCACTGAGATACAGGGGCGTTACGGTTCAAGATATCTCCACATACATGTACTATGCTAGACATTGACCACTGAGCCGCAGGGGCGTCAAGGTACAAGATATCTCCACATACATGTACTATGTTAGATGTTGGGACCATATGATCATAATTGTGCATGTCTTTGCAGGACGTTGTGATCAACCTCGGGATTATTTTTATGCAGTCCAGGGAACATTTTTTGACCGACACTGGTTCCATTTGAGGACAAGCTCTATGGAGAATGTCAACAAAATTAAGCTGACCGCTGCTCAGTTTGCATTAACTTATACTGGCGAGTTAATGATAATTTGGGATATTTTTAATAAACAAGTGAACAGGTACAACTATTTCGGTACAATCATAACACCTGATAGGAGGTGCCTTGAAGAGATTAGAACAAGAATCGCCATGGCAAAGGTCATCTTTTGTTAAATGGAAAACATAATGACTACGAGAAAAAGAGTGTTGAAATGCTACAAAGAACCTCTACTTTTGTATGGCTGTGAAGCATGGACAATGAGTAGACAAGCTGAAAACATTTCATAGTAGTCAATATGCAATTTCTGAGTCAAGATTAGTGCCAAGATTACCATGGACAGACAGAAAAACCAATGAGCAAGTCGTACAAGAGACAAATGAAAACAGCGAAATGATAAGTGACATTAGACGTTGTTAGTCAAATATTTTTGAGCACGTTATGAGAAGAAATAAACGAGAGGACTTGGTGACAACTGGCAAGATTGGGAGGAAAAGAACAAGGGGAAAACAGAGAAGTAAATATATGAATGCCTTGACCACATGGCATGGTCAGGACAAGAACACAGAGCTGATCCACGACTCTGGTGATCGTGTGAGATGGCGAAACATGACCGCCGACGCTTCCCAGCACGATACATGATGATGATGACGGTGAAGGAAGACTAGGAATAAGAAGCAGTTTAGTTGTGTATACAAATATAACGAAAGTCGCAATCATCCAGGGGTGTTGAGAAGAGTGGATTGCCAGTAAGTAGGTAAGTCGGTTATAGAATCCTGCAGACCACATCCATTATATCAATGAATGGGTGTTAATAAAACAGTATCAACATTGTGGAGTATCAACATATGTCATCGTATCGTACATCACGTGCAAGAGAACAACTAAATATGTACAGTGATCCTGGATCATGAAATCTTCAGGGATATTTCATCACTTCGTCTGACATTGGAATATACCAGGTATAAACACAGTCGCTTGCCAGCATCATTATATGCATCAATAAAACACCAATGCCTGGATTGGAAGATGTCGCGGGAATGACGGTTGTGTTTGTAGGGGAAGTTTTGTTTGACTGGTTCATGTTATGAATATTTATATGTTGAGAGTTGTGTAGGATTTACTGCGTCACCGCCTGACCAGGGTCAGAACTTGTATTGAACAGAATAACAGAAACCCGAGTGCGCCAGCAGTGAGAAACAGTTTTGCACTAGCCCTAACAGCCATAGCAATGATTGACGATTTGTCGTGCAAGTAATAATACTAGCTTGACACTAATTTTAGACAAGCTATAGAAATAATTAGTAAAACCAATAGATGTGAAGAAATCTTTACGGATTCAGATAACCAGTTTATGTTGGGAAAAGGCGATTCGAACGTGTTTTAATTAATCTTCACACTAAGGGTTAATATAACCGAGCTCTCTAGAGCAGGGGTTCAACAGACTCAAGCAATTAACCCCCTGCAGTAGTGATCATATATTACAGGCACATACTGACAGTTCTGTGTCTTTATCAAGGAAGGCAAAGACTCTGTAATAACTATATTCTACAGACAAGCTTTAGGTAAGTTAACTGTGTGTACGTTGAACATGTTCTCTATATCTTTTTTCTGATCGTGTCTATTTCCCGCTTATATGATGGCAATACGACACTACTCATTCTAGCGACCTTCTTCTTCTTCTTCTTCTTCTTCTTCTTCTTCTTCTTCTTCTTCTTCTTCTTCTTCTTCTTCTTCATATAAGGGCCGATGTAAGACGGGCCTGCGTGCCCAATTTGTTACCCTTTGAAAATAAAGTCTGTTCGTCCGTTCGTTCGTTCGTTCGTTCGTTCGTTCTTCTTCTTCTTCTTCTTCTTCTTCTTCTTCTTCTTCTTCTTCTTCTTCTTCTTCTTCTTCTTCTCCTTCTTCTTCTTCTTCTTCTTCTTCTTCTTCTTCTTCTTCTTCTTCTTCTTCTTTCTTCTTCTTCTTCTTCTTCTTCTTCTTCTTCTTCTTTGTCTTCCTTTCTTCTTCTTCTTCTTCTTCTTCTTCTTCTTCTTCTTCTTCTTCTTCTTCTTCTTCTTCTTCTTCTTCTTCTTCTTCTTCTTCTTCTTCTTCTTCTTCTTCTTCTTCTTTGTCTTCCTTTCTTCTTCTTCTTCTTCTTCTTCTTCTTCTTCTTCTTCTTCTTCTTCTTCTTCTTCTTCTTCTTCTTCTTCTTCTTCTTCTTCTTCTTCTTCTTCGTTCATCCGGAGTTTTTTTTTTCCCGGATGTGATTGCGTTGTGCCTGTTTACAGCAGAGCTGCGTTCTTGCGCCGTTAGGCCGACACATCCGACTTCTGCGGGCATTTGTTGACCGGGTTAACCTTCCCGGGGTTTCTTAGGACGTTTGACTCTCAGTGGTGTGGTGTTATCTCCCATCCTAGCTGGCCCATATAGAACAGCCAAAGACATCCTGGTCAGCCCTCAAGGGAAGGCAGGGGCAGACCATGGGCATTCCCCGCCATCCAAGGAGGCTTCCATAATTGCAGAGCCAACACACAGCGCTCTGGTACTGGGCTCACCCAAGGAATCGTCACGTCCTGCATGTAACAAGCTACGTGGAGGGTCCCAAATAGTCCTATCACAATATTTCAAAATTATTCTCTTTATAGCCCTGGCTGGGATAGGTCTTTACCTGCCAACCCTCCTCCGTTTTCCCCGGACTCACTGTCACTCTTTCTTTCGACCTAAGGACCTATTTCCTGTCGTGTTCCTCTGGCTGATCCATATATATAACACAGTGCTCGTTGGAATAAGCTAAAACTTGATTTATTAAATCAATACAGGACAGCACAGAAAAACACCAAGGCAGGTAACACAGAAAGTTCTAAACAGACACAACACAGATAAAGTTCAGGCACATGGCCTCAAGTAGCCATAGTCACAGACCCAGCTTCGTATACTGTCCGATCTGTCCATATACATCTCACCCCGTTTGCCGGAATCTCCTTCCTTCCCGGTACTTGGGTGTAAGTTCAACAGGCTTCTGTAGAATCAAATCCACTGGTTGTTGAGGAATTGTTCATGGACTTAACATAGATAGGCTTCTTTCAATGGCCGGTACAAAATGGGTATGCCTGATAATCATGCGTAGACTCAACGTAGAATTTGACTGCTCTCGTGCCTATGTCAATGAAAGGACCCGAGATGCACCATTACTGCAAATTGTCATTGTTTCATAGTATGCAGGATAATCATGCGCAGACTCCACCCAGAATTTCACTGTTCTCGGGCCTATGTCATTTCCTCAAGATATGCCCTTGCCTCTCTCTCAGAGTTAGGCACACCATGTGTGATATGGCTAATACATTGACCTGGCTTCATCAGACGTATTTGGCTCTAGCACAGAAGCTGTGTGGATACTGTCCGATTTGGTCACGTCCAACAAAAGAGGACCCTGGAGATGACAAACAATATTGAGCGACTGGGCGGACTCATGCATCACACAATCCTGAAGACCAATAGGGTCTCAGTTAATATATTTGACATATAGGATCTTGACCCAATGCAGTATATACCATACCCGAATGAATGGGCCTGACCTGTCAGGTAGCCCCTGGATTGGCTACGTCCGGGCTTGAGTCGACCTCCAGCTGGTTGATGTCAGGTTGTCCACCCTAGGAACGTTTTGTCTACAAGACACACATTCCACACTCATACCAAGCCTTTATTATTATTGGGCACATTCATTTCCATGCTTTCCTCTCACTTGCAAACCATGCCTTTCTCGCAACCAAGATCTTGTGGTGTGGTGCGCCTAGTAATCTGTGTGTTTCTCCCCGTTAAGGGGGGTTATATGGCACACCGTGTAGTTCCCCATTCAAAGAAGATACTACCCCTCCCGGCCGCCGCTCTCGACTGAGCTGTCGCCCCAATGTACCGGCATTGCCCTGCACAAGCCATAGTGTAGATAAGTTCAGGTTCTCTCAGTGAGATAGAGGAGTTCATTATCCTCCCGACATCATCCTATCGAGTGACAGACGAAAGAGATAGTCCTGTGGCTAGCATCCCCTGGCTCAAGAAGATAGATTATAGATTGGTGGGCCCCATCCCCGTAGCTATCTAATGTGCCTATATTTAAAAGAGAGATGCTACTAAGTAACGGTAAGCCGTAGGAATCAAGATATCACTCGTCTATCAGCTGCCAAGAACAAGCGATATCATTTGGTAACTACTTATTCTTCAGATGTGTTCCCTTGCCATGCCAAGATCAAGACGCGTAGCCAGATCGGCTAACGGTCACCCCCTCCCAACATGGCAAGACTGCTGTTTTGCCATATCCTCTCAGTCGTTAAGACAATAGATATTTATAGGCCAAGCTTTGCCTGGACCAACGAAAACCCAAGTTTACCTTTCCACTACTTCAGTAGTATGTTGCATCTCTGTCGTAATCTTTAAATCACTTGACATGCTGCAACTATCAAACGGTAGGCGTTGGCACGGCCATCAATTGACCAGCAGCTGCACCAGTGCACATTTGACGCAAGGCGCTCCATCGGGTCTACCCGAAAAGAAAGACAAATATATACTCGCTCCATGTAAAGATTGTGGTATGAAGATAACCCAAAGAACCAACTTTCATGGAGATTTGAGCAAACAAGCGAACTGAGAGTTTCCGAAAGCCGTTTCCCCCTGTTTACCAAAAATAAAAGAATGCATAAGGACATGGGCCACTGGCGTTTCGCTACATAGGCCCCCTCTTAAGAAAGTCGAACCCTACGAACTTTCTACTGTCAGTGGTTCTGTTCGAATGACCCCACCCTCACATTCAACCATAGGATGCCGTGATAGGAAATCTGCTCCCACATTCTCCCTTCCAGGGATGTATTCGACCGTGAACTGATACGGTTGTAGGAGCAATGACCATCTCATTAACCTCGCGTTCAGTTTCTTAGAAGTTGCCAAAAAGGTCAGAGGTTGATGGTCGGATTGCACTTTGAAATGGACTCCATACAGATAAGGTTGACATTTCTGTACCGCCCACACTAGAGCTAGACATTCCCGTTCGATGGTGGAGTAATTCCGTTCGGCGGGTAACAGTTTTCGACTGGCATATGCCACCGGACACAGCACCGAAGGATTATCTCGCCCTTCTTGCAACAGAGTTGCCCCAATCCCTATGTTACTCGCGTCGGTTCTCAGAACAAACGTTTTCTCCAAATCTGGGAGTTGCAGGACTGGCCCATCCACCAAAGCCTGTTTCAGCTTCCCATAAGCTTCTTCACAGCTCGCGGTCCAGATTATAAGATCTGGCGATCCTTTCTTCGGAGTCTCGGTTAACGGCGCCGCAATTTCGTTGAACTTTGGAATAAATTTCTGGTAAAACCCACACAGAGACAAGAAAGACCTAACATCTTTTTTGGATCTAGGACGGGGTGCGAGACGGACCTTTTCAATATTCTTTTCTTCCGGTACCAGTCCCCCTGGGGTAATAGTATGTCCCAGAAATTCCAAGGATTGATAGCCAATCATGCATTTGGCTGGACGGGCGGTTAACCCTTCCTCTTTTAACCCTTTGAAGATCTGTCCCAAGGACCTCAGGTGATCACTCAGATTATCAGACGCGATGAGAATATCATCCATAAACGAGACCACAGAGGGATCCTTTAAAGGGTCTAATAACATTCTCATCATGCGAGTGAACACACTGGGCGCATTGCTCAGCCCAAAAGGCATCACCTTAAATTCGTAATGGCCGCTCGGAGTACTGAAAGCGAGCATGGGCCGAACCTCAGGCTTCACAGGGATCTGATAATATCCCCGACTTAAATCGATTTTTGAGAAGTACTTTGCCCTATTTAATCTGGCAAATAGTTGATTTGTGTTTGGTAACGGCTCAACTTGGAATGTCGTACAACTGTTTAAATGCCTGTAATCAATACATAAGCGGTGCTCCCCGCTTGGCTTCCTCAACAAGACAACCCCGGCATTATAAGGAGAAGTCGAAGGAGTTATGATGTCATCATCCAGAAGCTTCTGGATTTCTGCTTCCAGGGCCTTCTCTTTCGAAAAGGGCACTGGATATATTTTTTGGCGAATGGGGTCTTGGGTATTCAGAGTCATATCAAACTCGACCAACCCTGTCCGTCCTGGACGATCGGTAAGAATCTGTTGATGGGACTCCAACAAACGGATGACCAGTTCTGTTTCTTCAGTCGACAGATCAGGATTTATATGTACATCCTTATAGGTTTCCCCAGGTTGTAAAGGATACTCCCTATCCGCGTCTTCGCCCGATTCAGTTTCCATCGCGACCGCCATAGTCATGAGTGGGAGAGAAGTACCATCGGATCGTTCCTCATATTTTTTTAGGAGGTTAATGTGGAAGATTTTAGATTTCCCCCTGATCCGGATAGCATAATTGGTACGGGACACAACCCTTTCCACCGGGAAAGGCCCCTGCCAACCAATCTCGAGTTTATTGGAACCTACTGGAAGTAACAACAGAACCCGATCCCCCACCTTAAGAGACCTATCTTTCGTCCTTCTATTGTAGTAGGCCGCGTGTCTCTTCCTGGCCGCTCTCAGATTCTGAACTGCCAAAGCCCAACCCGTCTGGAGTTTCTTCTTTAACTCTTCGACGTATTTATATGAGGATACAACTTCTTCGGAAGTTTCTTCCTCTGTCCAACATCTCAATAAGGCTTCTAAGGGACCCTTGATTGGCCTCCCGAATAGTAGAGTGGCTGGTGGCAACCCGGTCGACACATGGGGAACCTCCCGATAGGCGAACAAGGCGGCTGAGATATACTCATCCCATCTGTCTGGTTTCTCTTGAGCCAACTTCCGAAGCATGGTCATCAAGGTACCATTAAACCTCTCTACTTGCCCATTAGACTGAGGGTGGTACGGGCTTGTGTGAATGTGGTTAGTCTGGAAGATACGAAAGACTTCTTCCATCAGCTTACCACAGAACTGAGACCCATTGTCCGTTAGGATCTGGTTGGGAAATCCCAACCTAGTAAAGGTCTCCATCAGTGCATCAGCCACTCGCTTAGAGTCGATTGTGGCCAACGGTATCGCCTCGCCCCACATGGAACAGCAATCCACCATCGTGAGAATGTACTTATTCCTCTTCCTAGTCCGAGGAAGAGGACCAAGAAGATCGATGGCAACTCTCTCGAAAGGAGAGTACATAATGGGCATGTCTCCCAGGACTACCGGAGCTGTCCAGTGTTTTGGTGCCACACGCTGGCACTCTGGGCACGCCTTGACGTACCTACGCACGTCTCCAGTCATCCCTGGCCAGTAGTAATGGCAGGAAATGCGCTGGAGAGTTGCCCCGACACCCATATGTCCACTGAAAGAAATGGTGTGTCCCATATGAAGAAGCTGTTCCCGATAAGCCTTAGGAACTACCAGCTGTCCATGCTGGCGATCCTCCACTCCGGCTCTCCGGTACAGTAACCGATTCTTCATATAATACTGACCCCGTCTTGGTGGATCAGAACTTTTGGGCAACTGGTTGAAGCAAGGTTGCAAAGTAGCATCCTGGCTTTGAGCAGCTCGTAACTCCCCAGGCAAGGGATTCACGATCAAGGCCGGCGTCTGCTCAACCTCCGATTGAGATCTGGTTTGCATCGCCCCTACGTACATGGGTTCGGTTGGAATCCCTAGAAAGACGTAGCGACAACCCAAGATCATTGGGAAGATAGGATCTAGCAGAACGGCTGCCTGTATAGTGCCGGTAACATATTTATATTTGATGTCTACCTTCGCAATTGGAAGAGACATCGCTACCGCACTCTTTGTCGCCGTTTGAATCTCAATAGATTCCCCGGTTAGCTGCTCCGGGCTCACTAAGTGTGATGAAATTACAGCCTCAAACTGCAGACCGGTGTCATAGAGACACTCAACTGGTTGTCCGTTCACAAGTACCGTTTCTACTACTGGTGGTTTTTCTGAATCATTGTTCCCAAGATCCCTCCCTTCTACTTCCTTGTGAGACCCTTCCCCGGTTTCTACAAGACAAGCAGCATAGTGAGAGTCTTTCTGTTTACGCCGGCAATCAACCGTATTGTGTGTGGGAGATTTGCAATAGGCGCACCACTTTTCACTCCACTTTCTTTTAGGAGATCCAGGTGGACTCTTACCAGAGGGTTTCTTAATAGTCACTTTCTCGAAAGGATCCTCCTTCTTGGGGTGAGCTGTTTTAGGGTTCTTCTTCTTTCCAGACCAGGTGTCTGGTGGTCGGGGATTGGGTTGTGACAATTCCCCATTATCCCCATGAGCTAGCACATACCTTTCCGCCAATGTGTTGACTATGTCTAACCTTTCTGCCCCATTTTCAAGCAAGAAGGTTTGCAATGGCCTAGGCATCATCCTCTTCATTTGGTCCACGACCACTAATTCTTCCAAACTTTCATAGTCGTTAGCAAATCCAGCTAATGACATCCACTTCAAAAGGTAAGACTTCAGTCTGACACTGTAGGCTGCGAACATCTCTCCTGGCTCTCTCTTGGACTTTCTGAACTGCTGACGGTACGTATGGGCTGTCATCTGGAACCTTTTCAATAATGCTTTTTCCAGAGCCTCATAGTCATTCTCCATACCAGGTGGCAACCTTGAGTAGACCTCGTACGCGGTCCCCCTCAGGCCCTGCGAGATTTTCAAGTTCCATTTCCCACGTTCCAGCCCCATAGCCAAAGCCATCGACTGGAATTTTTGAAGATACTGGTCGATCTTCTCTTTGTGTTCATCGAACGGGAGTAATGGGAACTTCATTGCCTGGTATGGACCGCCACTAGAAGTTGTTGAGTCAGGGAGAACTGCGCCTCCAACTGCACCCTCGCTTTCCTTGGCCGTTTTAGCTTTCAGCTCCAACTCCCTCATACGAAACTCATGGTCTCTGACTGCCTGCTCGGCCTCCATCTTCCTAGCCTCCGCCTCAATTTTCTTGGCTTCGCGCACAGCCTGTCTGAAGTCTCTTTCCACTTCCTGCACATATTTCTGTAACTCCGCTCCATCATAGCCCATCTCACGCCCTGTAGCCTGTACGTCAGCGACATTAAACCCAGTTGATGCCATCTTAAACTCAGAGGGAAAATGCCCAAGAAATTGTATAGAAAATGATTATCTCACATAACCAAAATATATATATTACACGACCACAACACGTCGTATGTCGGTCAGTCTGTGTCAGGAAGAGTGTAGACAATAGCCAGGCACGGTAGGCAGAACCTATTGATAGTAGACAAGAATATCTGTCCCCTATCACTAAATCAGCCAGAACTCCACCAGGATTTCAAATATCCCGCGACGTGCCCCCAGAAATTGTAACAAGCTACGTGGAGGGTCCCAAATAGCCCTATCACAATATTTCAAAATTATTCTCTTTATAGCCCTGGCTGGGATAGGTCTTTACCTGCCAACCCTCCTCCGTTTTCCCCGGACTCACTGTCACTCTTTCTTTCGACCTAAGGACCTATTTCCTGTCGTGTTCCTCTGGCTGATCCATATATATAACACAGTGCTCGTTGGAATAAGCTAAAACTTGATTTATTAAATCAATACAGGACAGCACAGAAAAACACCAAGGCAGGTAACACAGAAAGTTCTAAACAGACACAACACAGATAAAGTTCAGGCACATGGCCTCAAGTAGCCATAGTCACAGACCCAGCTTCGTATACTGTCCGATCTGTCCATATACATCTCACCCCGTTTGCCGGAATCTCCTTCCTTCCCGGTACTTGGGTGTAAGTTCAACAGGCTTCTGTAGAATCAAATCCACTGGTTGTTGAGGAATTTTTCATGGACTTAACATAGATAGGCTTCTTTCAATGGCCGGTACAAAATGGGTATGCCTGATAATCATGCGTAGACTCAACGTAGAATTTGACTGCTCTCGGGCCTATGTCAATGAAAGGACCCGAGATGCACCATTACTGCAAATTGTCATTGTTTCATAGTATGCAGGATAATCATGCGCAGACTCCACCCAGAATTTCACTGTTCTCGGGCCTATGTCATTTCCTCAAGATATGCCCTTGCCTCTCTCTCAGAGTTAGGCACACCATGTGTGATATGGCTAATACATTGACCTGGCTTCATCAGACGTATTTGGCTCTAGCACAGAAGCTGTGTGGATACTGTCCGATTTGGTCACGTCCAACAAAAGAGGACCCTGGAGATGACAAACAATATTGAGCGACTGGGCGGACTCATGCATCACACAATCCTGAAGACCAATAGGGTCTCAGTTAATATATTTGACATATAGGATCTTGACCCAATGCAGTATATACCATACCCGAATGAATGGGCCTGACCTGTCAGGTAGCCCCTGGATTGGCTACGTCCGGGCTTGAGTCGACCTCCAGCTGGTTGATGTCAGGTTGTCCACCCTAGGAACGTTTTGTCTACAAGACACACATTCCACACTCATACCAAGTCTTTATTATTATTGGGCACATTCATTTCCATGCTTTCCTCTCACTTGCAAACCATGCCTTTCACGCAACCAAGATCTTGTGGTGTGGTGCGCCTAGTAATCTGTGTGTTTCTCCCCGTTAAGGGGGGTTATATGGCACACCGTGTAGTTCCCCATTCAAAGAAGATACTACCCCTCCCGGCCGCCGCTCTCGACTGAGCTGTCGCCCCAATGTACCGGCATTGCCCTGCACAAGCCATAGTGTAGATAAGTTCAGGTTCTCTCAGTGAGATAGAGGAGTTCATTATCCTCCCGACATCATCCTATCGAGTGACAGACGAAAGAGATAGTCCTGTGGCTAGCATCCCCTGGCTCAAGAAGATAGATTATAGATTGGTGGGCCCCATCCCCGTAGCTATCTAATGTGCCTATATTTAAAAGAGAGATGCTACTAAGTAACGGTAAGCCGTAGGAATCAAGATATCACTCGTCTATCAGCTGCCAAGAACAAGCGATATCATTTGGTAACTACTTATTCTTCAGATGTGTTCCCTTGCCATGCCAAGATCAAGACGCGTAGCCAGATCGGCTAACGGTCACCCCCTCCCAACATGGCAAGACTGCTGTTTTGCCATATCCTCTCAGTCGTTAAGACAATAGATATTTATAGGCCAAGCTTTGCCTGGACCAACGAAAACCCAAGTTTACCTTTCCACTACTTCAGTAGTATGTTGCATCTCTGTCGTAATCTTTAAATCACTTGACATGCTGCAACTATCAAACGGTAGGCGTTGGCACGGCCATCAATTGACCAGCAGCTGCACCAGTGCACATTTGACGCAAGGCGCTCCATCGGGTCTACCCGAAAGGAAAGACAAATATATACTCGCTCCATGTAAAGATTGTGGTATGAAGATAACCCAAAGAACCATCTTTCATGGAGATTTGAGCAAACAAGCGAACTGAGAGTTTCCGAAAGCCGTTTCCCCCTGTTTACCAAAAATAAAAGAATGCATAAGGACATGGGCCACTGGCGTTTCGCTACACTGCACATGGCTGCTTAGCCTCACTTCCGTATATTGGGCCTTCCGTTCACCATAGGCTGTTCTTCCGGAAACCAGAAGAATGCAGTGTGCAGATGACATCCACACAGTGAGCTTTCGACTCGGACTTTCCACGCAATGGATTTGCTATCCGAGCAATATTCCATTTCGTGCCACTAGGACACTTTTTTCCACCTTATTTGAAGCCCACACAGTGAGCTTTTGATTCGGACTTTCCACGTAATGGATGTGCTATCCAAGCAATATTCCATTTCGTGCCACTAGGACACTTTTCCCACCTTTTATGAAGCTCACACAGTGAGCGTTTGATTCGGACTTTCCACGTAATGGATTTGCTATCCGAGCAATATTCCATTTCATGCCTCTGGGAGGCATTTGTAACCGACATACCTGTGGTATGAAGTGTGGCAGTCTGAATACTTCTTCATACACCTTTAAATGTTAACCTGTATGTAGTTAAAGTAAGCTGCGGTCAACTTGAGCTTGTTGATATCTCCATAGAGCTTGTCCTCAAATGAAGTAGGTGTGGGCCAAAATATCTTTCTCTGTTCTGCATATATTGGGCAATCCTGCAGCAAATGTTTTGCTGTCACTTTTCCAGTTCGACAATTACATTCATCGGTATCTCCTATTTTTAGTTTATTGAACAAGTGGTATTTCAGCCTGTTATGTCCTGTGCGGAGTCGTAAGATTGCTACTTGTTCTCTTCGGTCGAGTTTGTAATATGCATCATCCTTCTGGTGGCCTGGATGCTCTGATTCCCATTTGGTTTTATAGGTGCTTTTTATCAACCTCTTTGCCTCATTGTAAGTTATGTCTGTGTCAGGCTGTGGTAGTCGTCCGCCCTCTTTTGCCAGTCTGTCAGCCTCTTCATTTCCAGGTATACTGCAATGTGATGGGATCCACTGTATTACAACTTTTTTGGATTTCTGGCTTAGAGCATGGTGTGCTGCTCTTAGGTCAGCTATTTCTGTGCTGTTATTGCTCTTCAGTATTGAGAAAGGCAATATGAGAGAGTGTGAAACATACAGAGGTATATCACTCCTGAGCCATATAGGGAAAATGTATGCAAAACTTTTGGAACAAAGAGCTAGACCAATAGTTGAACAACAGTTAAGCAAAGCACAATTCGATTTTCGGAAAGGTAAAAGTTGCACTGATGCATTATTTACACTTAGACAAATTTGTGAAAAAACTATTGAATATAGTGACAAGCAGAATATTGTGTTTGTAGATCAGGAAAAGGCTTTTGATAGAGTATACGGATACAAATTATGGACCATCCTTGAAGACTATGGGATAGAAGGGCAACTGTTAGAAAACATCATAGCCATGTACCACTCGAGCCAAAGTGCAGTAAGAACACAGGAAGGTATATCAGATATGTTCACAGTCAATACAGGAGTGAGGCAGGGATGTGTGCTCTCTCCCCTGCTATTCAATATCTACATGGACAGAATTTCCAAAGAAGCAAGTCTCGACAGACCAGATTCAGAAAATTTAGAACTCTTTACTCCAGATGAAACAACTGACCCACAGGGAATAAATGAACTTCTATTTGCAGATGATCAGTGCCTGTTTTACAGCGACGAGGGCAGACTACAAAATCATATTACTAATCTGAGTTCAACCTGCAGCAGATACAATATGAGTATAAACACAGCCAAAACCGAAGTAATGCAAGTTAGCAGATCGCCAGGTCCACTAAGTATACAGATAAATAACACACCTCTGAAACAAGTTAAAGAATTCAAATACCTTGGAAGTATGATCACAGAAGATGGCAGATTAGACAGAGAAATTGAAATCAGATGTCAAAAAGCTAGTGCACTTACATATCAACTGTCACCCTTACTGAAACATCCAAACATACCCATGTCCGCAAAACGACAGATAATAAACAGCATATTCACACCAACTCTATGCTACCAATCTCAAACCTGGACTTTATCCACATTACATCTTCGCAAAATCAACACCTGCGAAATGAGATGCCTGAGGAGAGCTGCCAACTTAACAATCCGAGACCGAGTAAGAAATGTTACTATCAGACAGACTGTGGGATCAACACCTTGTGCCACATTTATTGAAAGACAGAAGATCAAGTGGTTTGGCCATGTTGTTAGAATGCAACATCAGCAACTACCATCACTGGCCTTACATCAAAGATCATCTGCGACGAGACCACGAGGACGTCCAAGAAGAAAATGGATTGACGACATCAGAGACATTGTACAACCACACGGAATGACACTATCCAGTGCCGTCCACCGGGCGCTGGAACGCAAATTATTCCTCCCCACGACGCTTGACGGCAGAAGTGGAAGATGATGATGATGTTGATGATGAGTATTGAGACAGCTGACTTTGCATCTGTGAAGATAGCTATTTGCTTCTCTTTATTTTCCTCCATCAAGAGCATTTCTGCTGCAGTTTTCAGAGCCTCTACCTCTGCTTCGAAGTTACTTGAAAACTTTCCAGTTGCCATTGAATGTGTTTTTTTCACTCCATTTTTTAAATTTAGGAGAATTCCTCCTCCTCCATTCTCTATTGAATTTTTGGCTGATCCATCTGTATATGCATGGGTCCAATTCCTGCTTGGGTAATGTTCTTTTATGTAGTTTAGGGTTATTTCTCTTCTTTCGGTTTCATGCTGAGTGTTCTTTTTCTCAATACCAGGAATGTTTTCTATCATCTCAGGCAGTTGCTGCTGTCTCCAAGCTGGGAAGTTGTGTGCATAGTAAATGGGCTTGACTGTTTATATGTTACGTATGGGATCTGCCCTAATCTTTCGTTTTGCAGTTTCTACAAAGTTGCTAAGCTTCAGTCTTCCTTTTCCAAAACCATTAAACCTGTTATACATAGGGTGGTCTGTCAATCTTCTAAATTTTTCTGCTTGTTGCTGGGCTCTACTATCTCTTCTGTCCTGCATTGGTTGTAAACAAGTGATCTTTTCTAGTTCATTAATAGGCGTTGTCTTCAAGCTTCCAGTTATGATTCGCATTCCTTGGTTTTGGACTCATTCCATATTCCAGTACTGGCCTCACCCGTCCAATACATTAGCTTCTTGAGAACTTTCTCATCTGCTCCCCACGTTGTATCAGCAAGCTTTTTCATGATTGCCATTCTTTGCCTTGCTCTTGTTCGATTTTTCTCAAACTGTGTTTTCCATGTCAGGCGACGATCAAAGGTGACTCCGAGATAGTTTGGATTTTCTTCATGGCGCAATATTTTTCCATTCAATACCAGCTTAGGTTGCTGAGTTTTAGTTGAGAGGGAGAACACTGTGCATGTTGTTTTCTCCTCACTTATCTTCACTAGCCATGATTTTGACCAGTCCTCTAGTGCTAATAGGGCTTGCTGTATTCTGCTGTTAGCTGTACTAATATATTCTTCAGATGTCCATATGGCTAGGTCATCTGCAAAGGATGATGTGTGTACTCTGGCTGGAAAATTTTCCGCGATGTCGTTTATATATGCTAGGAATAATGTTGGTGAAAGAACTCCTCCTTGTGGGACACCTTACTCCAACAGCATCATTTTGCTGGTTTGTCCTTGTACTTTTGTCCTGGTAGTTCTGTTCTCAAGGTAGTGGCTGATCCATTTGTACATTTTCCCACAAACATGCATTTTTTGCAGTTTTACTTTCAATCCTTCCTTCCATACTTTATCAAATGCTTTTTCTAAATCTATCCAGACCGCTAGTGTGTGCGTGTTCTCTTGGAATGCATCCTCTATTTCCTGAGCTATATAGGTTATTTGATCTTCAGTGGATCTGTACTTTCTGAATCCTACTTGGTGTGGTGTTAAGAGTTTGTTTTCTTCCAGATGCCATGTTAGCCTGCCATTGATAATGCGTTCCATTAATTTTCCTACACAGCTAAGTAGACTGATAGGTCGATAGCCATCTGGTTCTTCCAGGTCTTTTCCTTTCTTTGGGACTGGTATTAGTATAGCTTCCTTCCATGCCTGTGGGACTATTCCCCTCTTCCAGCTGTAATTTAGGACTGCTAGTAGTTTCTTTTTTGCCTTTGTCCCTAGTCCTATTAGCATTTCATTTGTGATTCCATCCTTTCCTGGTGATTTCTTCTTTTTTAGGGTATTCATTGCCTGTTCCATTTCTTCCATTGTTAGATTTGCCATCATATATTCTGCTGCTGTCTCTGTATTACTATGATGTATCTGTTTATCTTTGATTGCTTTCTTCTGTTCGGTTGTAATATCATTGTGGTTTGCACTGGCATAGTGTTCCATTAGTGCATTTGCAGCCTTTTTTCCTGTAAGGAAGGCATTTCCTTGTTTAATTGTTATTTGTTTATTTCTAGGTCCTTCATTGTTCATGGCTTTCACTAGTTTCCATAGTTTGTTTCCATCCCTGTCAAAATTCAGGTTTTCTGTTTTTTCCCTCCAACAATCTCTTGTTGTTTGATTTACTGTTCTTTTATATTTTGCTGAGATGGCTTTGAGAGAGATGTTCGCTTCAATTGTTTGTTCTCTCTCTGCTGTCTTCCTGGCATCTTCAACTTTGTCCTCCAAACTTTGTAGTTCTTCAGTCCAGTATGGTTTGTAATTTTTCCTCGCTCCTCTTGGAATGGACTCAGTGGCTGCCTGTATTATTGCTCTGTTTAGACTTTCCACCATTTGCTTCATGTTGCCATATCGTGTATTTATGTTTTCACAATATTTGTCTGTTAGTGTGGCAAATCTGTCCCAATCTGCTCGTTTGTAATTCCAGCGGGGCAAGGGCTTTTGCTCCTGTGGAACATACTCCATATTCATTACAAGCTTGATTGGTCTGTGGTCACTACCTGCTAATTGGTCCAGCACATGGCGGTCGATTTTGTGGAGGATGTCTCCTGTGCAGAAAGCTAAGTCTGGAGTAGAAGTGGTAATCCATCTTCTGGAGTAGAAGCTCGGTGTGTCATCCGCTTTGTTGAGTAGATGGAGATTTGAGTCTATTTCCCAGTCCTCCACTTCATCTCCTCTTTTGTCAGTATCTGGGTATCCCCATCTTTCTGAACGGCTATTAAAGTCTCCGACAATAATGCAATTTGTGTCAGTTATTTTCATGTTTGAGAGTGTAAGATCCTTATCTGCTGGGCTATAAAGATTGTAAATTCTTATTTTCACGTCCTTTATCATTATATCAACACCTATAATTTCTGTTTGGTTGTCAGAGATCACAGATACTTCGCTGCAAGGTATTGTATTTCGTGTAAGTATTAGAACTCCTCCTTTATGCCCTTCGCGGTCGAAACGTGTGGCCTGATATCCCCTGACTGAAAATTTGCGCTTGCCGTTGAGGTGTGTCTCTTGAATGCATGCCACATCTATTCTATCTTTATGAAGACGCTGTGTCAGGGATTCTTTCTTGTTATAAACTCCTTCGGCATTCCACTGTAGTATGTTGAGTGTCCTTGGTATTTGGTCAATAGCTCTTAACCTACTCCTCTGTGCCTTGACTCCACAGCACAGGGGAAGGTGACCACCAGTAGTCATGGGTGGACCCCCTCGAGGCAGGGGGCCCGGCACTATCACAGCCTGATGGGACTTCACGGGATTAGCACCATAACGATTAATTTTCATCTGTGGCATCATGAAATGATAAAGTTACGTTGAACTTCTTTGTCAAGCGTGTGGCTCAGTACATCCGAGTTCGACAAGCATTTTTCGGGATGCTTTCCCTAGCCTTTGACTGTCCCCAGTCTACCTACAAGGCAGCAGGTTTGTGCGTCACTTCGTATGGCCCCTCTCCCTTGACCTGTCCGACATGGGTGACCCTACCAGTAGCTGTGCTACCGTCGGCATAGCTCTTGGGGTCATTGGAACACGCAAGCCCCTCTACCTCGTCAAGGTGGACGCACGGCAGAGGGGGTCTTCCTTTCTATTTCGAAAGCAGCGTGTCACAGGTAGTTGTTCACCTCATGAATCAGTGTTTCCGACTTCGGCATGTTTGTATGGTTTACTTCCTATAGATCAAAGATTGCTCACACCACATGAAACAAGTCACGAGTTGAAAGTACTTAGAAATTACAATATAATCGAATGGCAAATCAGAAGACTAGATCGAAAATAGATGCAATAGGCATATCAACTCATTGGACAAATGGCACCAATACTAAAGAACAAACAGGTATCTGTAGATACTAATACAGCACTCTACAACACAATCTTCCGACCAACTCTATACTTCTTCTTCGTTCATCCGGAGTTTTTTTTCCGGATGTGATTGCGTTGTGCCTGTTTACAGCAGAGCTGCGTTCTTGCGCCGTTAGGCCGACACATCCGACTTCTGCGGGCATTTGTTGACCGGGTTAACCTTCCCGGAACTCTATACTACTAATATCAAATCTGGACAATGACAGAAAAGGGGGGAACAATTACAACAAGGAAAATGAGATCCCTGAGAAGAATACTCAATGTATTAAGAAAAGAGTAAAATCAGAATGTGGTCCTTGTTTGGCAGCGGTTAACTGTGTAACAAGTTAACTTAATCTGGCCCTGTTTTCTTCTGACTCTGGGTATCTCGGAAACACAGATCACTAGGACACCAGCAGTGATGAGCGTTCAGGTGTTTTGTTTTTTAAATTCGCATATCCTGTTACAGGACATCGCTGTCAACAGCAGCATCTTTCAACTGTCTGTTGATTTCTTGGCAAGATTACGCTCAGTAGTTTGTCATTGCTTTCTGAGCGGCCGGCTCAGTTATCCCGCAAGTCACCAGTAACCCTCCCAGTTCTCGCCCACTACGAGACTCTGCGTGATAAACGGGATTACGGAGAAAGTGGTGTAACCCCTCGGCCAGAGAGACCGGCTACAAATAGGTAATTACAGATCTGCACCATTGTGGGAACTGGCTTACATCGTCAGACATGAGCGGAGGCACATTTGATGGAGGCTCGCTGGTCCTGGCAACAGTTTACATTCCTGTACATTTAATTACATTTTCTTAGATGTTACGCCATCGATTTGTTGACATTTATGTCTTGTCTGCTCTTGTACTCGTACCATACTTGTGTCATTTTCAACTAAATTTATTTGTTGCTGGCAGGTAAGAACAACCCCCCCCCCCACCCCACACACACACACCCATACACACACGCACACACGTACACACACACCCATCCAACCATGCACGCAGCACTTACGCACGTACGCACACAGACACACACACACACCCACACACATACACACACACACTCACACACACACATATATATATATATATATATATATATATATAAATATATATATAAATATATATATATATATATATATATATATATATATATATATATATATATATATATATATATATATATATATATATATATATGTATAGACCAGTTGTTCAGGAGAACCGCAATATTCCTGAAATCTAGTGCCGGGTGAACTGGCTTCCATAAGCAGAGGCAGGTCTATGTCTTACTGGAGACCTCTTACAATGATACACAAGTAGAAACTGGTCTATGTCTTACTGGAGACCTCTTACAATGATACACAAGTAGAAACTGGTCTATGTCTTACTGGAGACCTCTTACAATGATACACAAGTAGAAACTGATCTATGTCTTACTGGAGACCTCTTACAATGATACACAAGTAGAAACTGGTCTATGTCTTACTGGAGACCTCTTACAATGATACACAAGTAGAAACTGGTCTATGTCTTACTGGAGACTTCTTGTAATGATTAACGCATTTAACATTATGATACACAAGCAGAGACAGGTCTATGTCTTACTGGAGACTTCTTACAATGATACACAAGCAGAGGCAGGTCTATGTCTTACTGGAGACCTCTTACAATGATACACGAGTAGAAACTGGTCTATGTCTTACTGGAGACCTCTTACAATGATACACAAGTAGAAACTGGTCTATGTCTTACTGGGAACTTCTTACAATGATACACAAGTAGAAACTGGTCTATGTCTTACTGGAGACCTCTTACAATGATACACAAACAGAAACTGGATATGTCTTACTGGAGACCTCTTACAATGATAAACAAGCAGAAACTGGTCTATGTCTTACTGGGAACTTCTTACAATGATACACAAGCAGAGACAACTCTATGTTTTAGAAGATACTTTTTACAATGATACACAAGCAAAGGCATGCCAGTGTCTTACTGGGGACTTCTTACGATGATACACAAGCAGAGGCATGTCTCATTCTTACTTGAGACTTCTTACAATGATACACGAGCAGAGGCAGATCTATGTCTTATTTGAGACTTCTTACAATGATACACAAGCAGAGACAGGTCTATGTCTTACTGGGGACTTCTTGCAATGATACACACGCAGCGATAGGTCTATGTTATACTGGGACCTCTTACGATGATACACAAGAAGAAGCAGGTCTATGTCTTACTTGAGACTTCTTACAATATACACACACAGAGGCATGTCTCCATCTAACTGGAGACATCTTACAATGATACATAAGAGAGAACTCGCGTAGCTTGGCTAATACATGGATATACTCCAGAGTATTGGATACTTGGCAAGGGAACAAAAATTAGACCAGAGCGAACTAAAGAAGACCAGAGAAAAACGCCGATACAGCAGGCATTTACACGTGTTAAATACAAACTGTTAGGTATGTGTAACTCTTGCCAAGAGGTGGTCATTATCCTGTCTCATTTGTTTCGCATGAGTTACACATACCTATCTGTTATTATTTTGTATTGTTATATCCTGCTGCAGCCTTTACTTCTCTTATATACAGATGCACCAATACAGACATATAGGGATCTGTGGATATTGATAACGGCAGACATATAGGGATCTGTGGACAGTGGTAAAGGCAGACATATAGGGATCTGCAGAAAGCGATAAAGGCAGACACCTGTGGAATTGAATGATTATAAAATTGCACGATCAGCTCAATGTCTGAAATGTATGATGTCGATGTTAGGTGATAAGTATATTTGATATAACTGGACTTATAATGTGACTTGGCCAGATGTAGATCTGTATACAAGACAAGCTGTAGAGTTGATAGATCTCATTCAGTGACCATCTTCATGCCCAGTTGGCCACTGGAGCAGTCTCCGTATTGTTGTAAATCTGTTGAGTGCTCGACGTCACTGTTGGGTGCTGATATCTTGCTGTACAGAGGATAATCTTATACATAATATTCTATATCTTGCTGTACATAGGATAATCTTACAGAAAATTTTCTATATCTTGCTTTACGGAGGATAATCTTACAGACAATTTTCTATGTCTTGCTGTACATAGGATAATCTTACAGAAAATATTCTATATCTTGCTTTACGGAGGATAATCTTACAGAAAATATTGTATATCTTGCTTTACGGAGGATAATCTTACAGAAAATTTTCGATGTCTTGCTGTGCATAGGATAATGTTACCGAAAATTGTCTATGTCTTGCTGTACAAAGGTTAATCTTGCAGAAAATGAAATGCTCTATATCTTGCAGTACAGAGAATAATCTTGTAGAAAATGTTCAAAGGTGTGTTGCCAAATCCACTTATGTATAGTAGATAAGAGACAACGCTGATGAATGCCACATCTGGCTTGTGGTGAACATTATAGTCGGACAGTCTCAGTTGGAGATAGTTCACGTTTGATTAGAGTAGGGGCGGGGGCGGGACAAATTTCTTATAGATCCCTAGACACTTGGTCGTGACAGACACGCCACACAAGAGTCAGGTTATTTTCCTGGTCTGAAGGTCAAGACTTAGATGCCTCACTAGATAGCGAGAGAGAGAGAGAGAGAGAGAGAGAGAGAGAGAGAGAGAGAGAGAGAGAGAGAGGTGTGGATGTGTGTGTGTGTGTGTGTGTGTATGTGTGTGTATGTATGTATGTGTGTGTGTGTATGTATGTATGTATGTGTGTGTGTGTGTGTGTATGTATGTGTGTGTATGTATGTATGTATGTGTGTGTGTGTGTGTGTGTGTGGTGGAAGAGGGAGTGGCGTGCAATTAATGTCCTGATAAAATGTCCTCAACCTGACTGGAATCCAGTACCGTACTTGTCCGGTTTCTACAAGTATTGAGCCAGTCAGGGTTTGTATAATTGATGGCAGACAAGTTGTAGACAGGGCACTACCCCTAGACTTAATGTTGTGCCACCTGTGGAATTGACTTTCATCAGTTCTAGAATTCATATAACGTGAGAGATATCAGAGTCGAACAACTGTGATGATTGTCAGTATATTATAGAGCACATTTTACTCATAGATTATTTTTTTTTCATATCCTTTTTACCGGACATCGCAACACCAGCACTTCTGCCGCTGTGATCGCTTGGCAAGTTTACATTCGGTAGTTTGCCACTGTTTCTGAACGTACGGCACAGATACCAAAGCGAAACCAAAGCAACGCGGTCTGCTGTCAAATCGCGCGGAGCTGTGTTTCGAAATACCATTATTTGTCTTTACATAATGTGGCCAAACAAAGATGACTGCCTCTTTCTGGTGCTTTTGATGAGATGATTTTGTAGTCTTAATCTGTTACAAAAACATTTAGATTACTCATTATGCAGCAGAAAGAATGTTTAGTAGTCTTCTGTAAAACCACATCTCTGACGCCTCAAAGAATTGTTTTGCCATTGAGTTGAGTTGAGTTGAATCAAGAACCGACATCACTGCACTCAAGACATTCCCATACTTGCTCCGTCCCCTCGTTCAACAGCCAGCGAAGAGTCATACTACTAATCGTTCCCACCGCTATCTGATTAAAAGTTCTCCTGGACTTCCTTCTCAGTTTTGAGATTCTTTACATGCATGTATTGCAAAAATAAATGTTATCAAGTGTTTGCTTGTCCCATTCTGTTCTTTATCTCTGCGATACACCTCCCACCAGATGTTATCCATGTGCCTAGATACTTGAATATTTGTGCCTGCCCTAAATTAACAGCATTAACTGTGTTTGTGGCCTGTGAGTAGCAAACGAATATTTATAATCCCGACAAACGTTGTTCGAAGGCAGCTACAGGTGATCTGAGAGCAAACCGCCTTGCGTCAGCCGTTCAGAAAACAGCGGCAATCGTCTTGGTGTAAAATTGACTATAAAATAAGTGATAACAAACAGTCACTGTACAAGACATCTCTATTAATGTACCATCCCCTGTTCTAGCTCTTCTCCGACCTACTCATGCCCTACCTACACGGACTGACACCCACCTAGCTACACACACCGACAACTGATAGAATTTAAACAAAACAAAAAACAAAAAAATAACCTATACGAGTGTTCTCCTGTGTGACTTCCTGTCAAGCTGACGGAACTCGTGGCAGAGAAGTAATGTTGCCCGCCCAAGGATTCAAACTCCCCATGACCTAAGCCATATGCCGTTTTGTAGTTGTTTAAGGTACACGTGTGTGTGTGTGTGTGTGTGTGTGTGGTGTGTGTGTGTGTGTGTGTGTGTTTGTGTGTGTGTGTGTGTGTGTGTGTTGACGCAAGCTTTCTAGCCGCAGTGTTCACTTTATCTCTTGGGATCGTGTTCTTGTAAAGCTGATCAATGTCACTCTAGGTTTATGTAGATTTACTTACTATGTTTTTAATCTCTATTGAAATTCAACGCATTTTACGTCATTGTTATTCAAGCTGAGTTCAATTTTTTTTCACTGCTGTCTACAACCAGTGGTTCTACATGTACTATATCTATCGGTGTTTACAGGGCCTACTTACTTGTTAAACGAATCGTTCTACAAAAACTTTGTCTACCATTGTCTACAGCTAGTACTGACTTGCTGAAAAGGCGGTTATAGACAGACAGACAGACAGACAGACAGACAGACAGACAGACAGACAGACAGACAGACAGACAGACAGACAGACAGACAGACAGACAGACAGACAGACAGACAGACAGACAGACAGACAGACAGACAGACAGACAGACAGACAGACAGACAGACAGACAGACAGACAGACAGACAGACAGACAGACAGACAGACAGACAGACAGACAGACAGACAGACAGACAGACAGACAGACAGACAGACAGACAGACAGACAGACAGACAGACAGACAGACAGACAGACAGACAGACAGACAGACAGACAGACAGACAGACAGACAGACAGACAGACAGACAGACAGACAGACAGACAGACAGACAGACAGACAGACAGACAGACAGACAGACAGACAGACAGACAGACAGACAGACAGACAGACAGACAGACAGACAGACAGACAGACAGACAGACAAATAGACATAACATCTGATTGGGGGTGAATTGAAAGACTATAACAAAAATTAATTCATTCATTTATTTAGTAGCATTCTTTTGCAGAACCTCGCGCCTATAACAACCTTTCGGAAACCTCTCGATCACAAGTAAGATGCTCCGCTTCCGATACACCCATCTGGAGATTATCTGCCACATCTTGCACCCATCTTCTCTTTGCCCTTCTTCTTCCTTTCTTCCCTCTATTACTGTTCTCTCCAAACTTTCGTTACGTTTCAAGTAACGCAAATAGCCATGTCAAAGATAGCGTTTTGCAAGATGGAAAACATACTCATTAAACGATGTCAATTGCAACAAGGAAAGAGTGTAGAACCTGTACTTTTGTTTGGATGTCAAGTTTAGGCACTGGTCAGACTAGCTGAAAAACATCGTATGTGGAAATGAGGTTTCCTAGGAAAATGCAAAGAATACAATGGACAAACAGAAAAACCAATGACCAAGTCCAACAAGAAACAAATGAGGATCGTAAACTGATTAGAGCAATTAGACGTAGACCGTAAACATTTTTGGGCACGTTATGAGAAGAAATAAACAATAGAACTTGGTGACAACTGACAAGATTGAGGGGAAAAGAACAAGGCGAAGGCGGAGAGGTAAATACCTGGATGTCTTGTCCAAGTGGTATGGTAGAGACAAGAACACAGAGCTGATCCACGACTCTGGTGATCGAGTGAGATGGCGAAACATGACCGCCCACATTTATCGGCATGGCACATGATGATGAACTTGTTATTAACTTCACGACTTCTGATTACGAAAGATGTGGCATTGTCAGTGAAATGGCCTGCCTGGGTACACCTAACATGTCCTGACAACTCAGACCTAGAAGTGAACAATGTATTCCCACAACCATGCCATACTACCAACCTCAACCTAATATTTGTGACTCTTAACATAGCTGGTCATTTAGTGGTTTGAGTCCGTAAGTCAAAGGTTAAGTTGGAAGTGTGTTTATTAGAGCAA
The DNA here is from genome assembly GCA_014155875.1 of Cepaea nemoralis. NCBI lineage: Eukaryota > Metazoa > Mollusca > Gastropoda > Stylommatophora > Helicidae > Cepaea > Cepaea nemoralis. The sequence goes on from JACEFZ010002292.1 coordinate 43,251, forward strand.
TATCTCCCCCCCCTCTCTCTCTCTCTCTCCCTCTCTCTGTCTGTCTGTCTGTCTGTCTGTCTGTCTATCTCTGTCTGTCTGTCTGTCTGTCTATCTCTGTCTGTCTGTCTGTCTGTCTGGCTGTCTGTCTGTCTGTCTTCTGTCTGTCTCTCTCTCTCTCTCTCTCTCTCTCTCTCTCTCTCTCTCTCTCTCTCTCTCTCTCTCTCTCTCTCATTCTTCTCAACTTTGTGTGTGCAGATGTAAATTATGGCTGTCTTAATCGATTCCAATTATAAAGAATCGTTTTCTTCTGAATGTCCTCTCTATGTGCGGGTATATATGTGTACCACAGAATGGCAGGACGTGTCAGTATCTGAATCTACATCTTCAGTAGACGAAGAAGAAGAAGAAGAAGAAGAAGAAGAAGAAGAAGAAGAAGAAGAAGAAGAAGAAGAAGAAGAAGAAGAAGAAAAAGAAGAAGAAGAAGAAGAAGAAGAGGAAGAAGAAGAAGAAGAAGAAAGAAGAAGAAGAAGAAGAAGAAGAAGAAGAAGAAGAAGAAGAAGAAGAAGAAGAAGAAGAAGAAGAAGAAGAAGAAGAAGAAGGAGGAGGAGGAGGAGAGAATGAGTACAAAGAATAAGAAAAAGAAGAAGAAGTTTAAATAATAGAATGTCTGCAGTGGCGTGTTGTATTCCTTGAATACAACACTTCCGTTCTTCCTAACTGTAATTGCCCCTGATTGGTGATGACAGAGCAGTTGCTGAGATTAGCGGTGTTTGTCTTAATGCGAGTGTCTCTCTAATGGACATGTCCTCCCTACTATTATTTTGTACCCTTCAAGGTCATTGATTTTGCCCGGGAGTATTTGTGGCGAAGTGGGTACCACGCCTGCCTTCTCTGCAGCTTGTGGGTTCGGATCCGACCTACAGTCTTCTGTTCACGAGTGCAATTGTCTCGGAGACACCCGGGGGTCAAGTGCTGGGGTTATGATGTTCGTGCATTGTTCCACGATTTCGGCAGTCCACTGCTCCTGTTTGTGTCAATCTGTTGATCATCCTGAAGCCGAGTCTTCTTGTCTGGAGCAATGGTAGTTCCATCCAGATATCTATGTGTGTGTAGCTATTGTTGTTTTTAAACTCTACGAACACATGAGCTGCTGGCAAGGCCGGGAGGTTGATTTTCTCAGTATGATGCAACTCTTCGAAATGCCGCCCCTTAAATGTTTTTTTCTTTGAAAATACCATCTAAGTATGCTGCCAGATGCGACTGCCTCTTTGTATCATAGCACAGCACGGCCCTGGATGGTTGTGTTGTTTGAGCCCTTTTTCGTTTTGTTTTCACAGTTGCGACGTTAGTTTCTAGAAATTACGATTTAATGGGTTTAGAATCGGATAAAATTGCGAGTATTCTCACAGAGAAACAGATGTGTTAATTACGTTATGAATTATCAAGATTACTTGTATAATGGTGCAAGTATAGAGAAAAATGTATTATGCTTCATTTAAGTGAATTAATTTCAGCAAATATGTAGTTGTGTGGATTTTTACAGACTCATTCATACATTGATTGACAAACTGACTGACTAACTGACTCATTCATTTATTAATTCATTCAGTTATTCATAATCTACCTCTTCTATTGGTCTTGTTCGTGTCACGTGGTATCACTTAGATTGCGCGTCCTGCAGGACAGTATAGGTGCGCTGTCTCCTTCCTTGGGTCACATCTTCAGGTTCACAATCAAGTGCATGAACATCCGTGGCACCAGCGAGAATCACAATTTGTGTGTGTGTGTGGGGGGGGGGGGGGATGTCTGAACAACACATTTTATACAGATTCACTTGCAGGTAGGTTTTCTATCCTTTAAATGTTGTCCTCCGTGTTATTTCTTTTTTTTTTTGCACTTACACGAGAAGGCTTGTCATCCTATCCATTACCCCAGCATCAGGAGGCCGTACACAACATCATCAGGTTCCCCATGGTGTATAAATGCACATGATTATGAGTCACGGCAGGTTTTCTCTAGCCATTCCTCTATGTACCGTTTCTAATATAGTTGATGTAGGTAAGTGTTATTTGTCTGATCTTAAGCTATTTACACACTGAATGAATGTTCCGGGCCAAGGAATAGGTAAATTTATTCAAGCTATTTATTTCCATTTTTCCATGTCTACCTTGTCATTGAGTGTTTATGTTGGTTTTTTTTTTTTTTTTGGGGGGGGGGGGGGGGGGGGGGTTGTTGTTGTTTTTGTTTTTGTTTTTGTTTTGTTTTGTGGTTACTGATAGAATTACACAACTCACTCACCAACACACATACACGTATATGAACACACACACACACACACACACATATACCCACATAGCTGTGATTGACCTAACCATGGCAGTGTGGATGTCAAAGAAGCCTGTCAGTGAACAGATTCCCCTAGTCAAATTTCGCCACTGTCCCCTTTTTGTAGGAAGAGTTCCAGTTACAAGGACAATATTCAAGTGTCTAACAAATGACAAGTCCATGCGGACAATGCCCAGTCGGGCCTACTCCATGCAGATGAAGTTATCTGGGCAGAAATTGTCAAGAGTTTTATCTCCAGAGTCAGGTATTTATCTGAAGCATCAACAAGACATCCATCATTGTCAAGATTCTGGCACTGGGTGGGGCTGTTCATGACTAATAACAATTTAATAGCTGCTTTTTAAATGAACCTGAATGGGCGAAGGTGGGCCTACCTGGTCTTCACGTGAATCACGTGAAAGAGCCCTCCTTTCAGCCCCGTAGCTGGTAATAATTGTCCTACTTTCCTGTGGCTCTCACAATAGTGGTCAAGCACTACTCAAACAGTTTCGACAAACAGAAAAGATGTTTGAGACAAACAAAAAAGAAACTAGTTGCTTGTTGGCTACAGAACTACAACAATACCAGCAGCCCGCTTACTGTAAAATGTCCACAAAGTTACACCTATTCAGAACCGCCGCGTATCAAACAAGCACTTAGGACAATCATATCAGAGAAGTAAAGGGCGGACAACCCGAACGGGCAAGTCAAGAGACATGAAATGGAAAACGGAGAAGAAGCTTTGTGATAGTACCTGTCGCACACACAACGGAGAGGTTGGTTGAGATGTCTGGGTGTCAGAAGCCTCCAGCAAATGAAGACAGATGGTTTTTACCGCAGTTACAGATGTCCAGCTTGCAGGCGATTGGCTTCATTTTGCCTTCTGATAAACACGTATCGGAAAAAGGAACAGGGAAAATTAACTGCTGCATGTTGTTGTAAAAGATAAGAGGTTAATTAAGAATGGCTGCTAGAGTAAGAGACATATAGAGAGAAAAAGATAGTTTGAAACACACTCACACACACGCCAAGAATGGAGTAGATTTTAAAACAGTTAAGAATATTGTACGTCAGGCTACCTTACAATTTAGCCTGTTGACAGACAGACAGACAGTCAGACAGACAGACAGACAGACTTTTTTCCCGCGTTTCCATCCTGTTTCAGGATATTGCGGTCAACATCAGCATCCTAGGCTAGATTTGCGCTCATCAGCACGCCACGACTTTTGTGCGACCGGCTCCATACTCTTATAAGACACTGGCGCGAATCGAACCGCTTCCAATTCTCGTGCTCTCAAGTCAACCACGAGAGTATTCGGGGTTACGGAGACAGCTGCTAACGCCTCGGCCAGGGAGACCGGCGTATTAGATTATATTAGAAAGAAAGACAGGTAGATAGGTAGGTTTGGTAGGTTGCAAGGTTGGTACGTTGGTAAATTGGAAGGTTAGTTTGTTGCATATCCTGAACAGGACGTCGCAGTCAACCCCATAATATTTTGACTGTTATTTCTTGGCAAGTTCACGTTCAGTAGTCTGTCATTGCTTTCAGAAGGACCGGCACTCATACCATTGTATGAAAACCAACTCAAGATGATCTTGCCGCAGCTGTGTTTCGAACGCTGTATGTGGGATTACGAATTGCGTCCGTAACACCTCCGCCACAGCGTAGGTCGGTAGTTCGGTCAAATGAACGATTCCAGTCATGCTATGAGGCGTATTGCGCAAGCCTTACATGCCATGAGGCGTGCTAGACGTGTAGCGCGAGCCTCACATGCCATGAGGCGTACTGGACGTATAGAGCGAGCCTCACGTCTCGCACTGAATGTGCGACGTGGTTGCTGTCAAGCCGGCACTCTTTTCTTCCCAGAAAAGCCCTAGTACCTACCAGGTCACTCAAATCTTCGCAGTTAGATAAACGAGTATGCCAAGCGAAGGCAGACAGGTAGGCAAGAATGCAAATAGACACAGAGAAGGAGAGAAATAATGCCATTGTCTATAATACTTTAACTTTAGGCGGGAGACGCGGTAGGGTAGTGGCTAGGGAATCGCCTGCCATCCCACCGCACCCCACCCCGGTGGTTGTATGTTAGAATCTCTTCAATGCGGGATTACTTACTAAAGCTACCCGGGTTCCAAAGTCGGCCCAGCCTAAATATGAGTACAAGGATATGTTGTGGAAAGAAAGGCGGCCTGTGTAGTTTTGACCACATCAACCATCGAGTTATAAAGATATCAGTTCTAGCACCATTTGTCAGTGCTAAGAAAGCAAGTAAAAGGACGCGTTATTTTATTATGTTTAAGTTACCAATATAACTAAAATCTAACAATTCTATATAACTATAACGTCACACCATATAATTCCACTTTTCACATTGGGCAATGGGGAGCGTTTTGTGTGATATTCACTGGCACAGGAACGGAGCATAATGGGGACGACCCGTTGCTGTGAAGTTGGAACTGCGACTAACTAACTAACTAACCATATATCCAGTACTTCCCAAGGCGTGACAGGGAGTCATTGACTTATTGTACTTAACGTGTATACAACACATGAATCCCACTCTGTTGCAGCGTTCAAACGCGCTTAAACATTGACCTCTTGTTCATTCACTACACTGTTCAGTTGGACTTAAACATTGACCTCTTGGTCATTCCCTACACCGTTCAGAAGGATTTAAACATTGACTTCTTGTTCATTCACTACACTATTCAGTTGAGCTTAAACATTGATTTCTTGTTCATTCCCCGCACCGTTCAGTTGGACTTAGACATTGACCTCTTGTTCATTCCCTACACCGTTCAGTTGGATTTAAACATTGACTTCTTGTTCATTCATTACACCATTCAGTTGGGCTTAAACGCTGACTTCTTGTTCATTCCCTACACTATTTAGTTGGACTTAAACATTGACTTCTTGTTCATTCCCTACAAAGTTCAGTTGGACTTAAACATTGACTTCTTGTTCATTCCCTACACCTTTCGGTTAGATTTAACATTGGCCTCTTGTTCAGAAAGCACTGGTCAACTAAACCAAATGTTGCTACCCTTTGTAGGAGGCTGTTATCAAACGCAGGTTGATATTCTGTGTAATATACGTTCATTTGTCTCCTACTGCTTTCTTAACGAGATGTCGACGTTGAGGTCAAACTGACATGTGTAGATGTTGAATCCCCTCCTTCAGCACCGGGCGTTTAAGCCCAAGTGAATTAATCCTCGCCGCCACAAAGACCTCTGAAGACAAATTACTGAACTTAAAATTACCTTAAAATTATGACGGCAACGTTGTATAAATGCCATGCAACAAGCGATGTAACATGTGTATTGGGGAGAATGTGAGTGAAGTTATCAAGCTAATTGACAATAAATACACAAGCCAGACCAGGAAGCTGTTAGTTTCATAAGAACACAATCATAAATGACAGCCAGCTCTGCCCGTCTACTTGTTTACAGCTGGAGATGTAGGTGTCTTCCTTGAGCTCGGCATAAACAGACTGGATCCAGATATACATATATATATATACGCATACATATGAAATTGAGTGAGCGGCCCATTGTGTTTGCTCTTCCTGTTGAATAAAGTCTTTGTTCTTCCTGTTCAATGATGTCTGTGAAACCTCTGAACTGTCAATGATGTCTGTGTAGTCTCTGAACTGTTCAATGATGTCTGTGTAGTCTCTGACCTCTTCAATGATGTCTGTGTAGTCTATGAACTGTTCAATGATGTCTGTGTAGTCTCTGAACTGTTCAATGATGTCTGTGTAGTCTCTGAACTGTTCAATGATGTCTGTGTAGTCTCTGACCTCTTCAATGATGTCTGTGTAGTCTCTGAACTGTTCAATGATGTCTGTGTAGTCTCTGAACTGTTCAATGATGTCTGTGTAGTCTCTGAACTGTTCAATGATGTCTGTGTAGTCTCTGAACTGTTCAATGATGTCTGTGTAGTCTCTGACCTCTTCAATGATGTCTGTGTAGTCTCTGACCTCTTCAATGATGTCTGTGTAGTCTCTGAACTGTTCAATGATGTCTGTGTAGTCTCTGACATGTTCAATGATGTCTGTGTAGTCTCTGACCTGTTCAATGATGTCTGTGTAGTCTCTGACCTCTTCAATGATGTCTGTGTAGTCTCTGAACTGTTCAATGATGTCTGTGTAGTCTCTGAACTGTTCAATGATGTCTGTGTAGTCTCTGACCTCTTCAATGATGTCTGTGTAGTCTCTGACCTGTTCAATGATGTCTGTGTAGGCTCTGAACTGTTCAATGATGTCTGTGTAGTCTCTGACCTGTTCAATGATGTCTGTGTAGTCTCTGACCTGTTCAATGATGTCTGTGTAGTCTCTGAACTGTTCAATGATGTCTGTGTAGTCTCTGAACTGTTCAATGATGCCTGTGTAGTCTCTGAACTGTTCAGTGATATCTGTGTAGTCTCTGAACTGTTCAATGATGTCTGTGTAGTCTCTGACTTGTTCAATGATGTCTGTGTAGTCTCTGAACTGTTCAATGATGTCTGTGTAGTCTCTGACCTCTTCAATGATGTCTGTGTAGTCTCTGAACTGTTCAATGATGTCTGTGTAGTCTCTGACATGTTCAATGATGTCTGTGTAGTCTCTGACCTGTTCAATGATGTCTGTGTAGTCTCTACACGGTGCTGTGGCTTAGAGGGTAATGAGAACGCGTTTCACAATTGCCAGCCAGATATACAGAGTCGAATGTTCGTAATCAGCAGAAAGTGATTTTAAAGCAGACAGCTTTGCGTTGATTTTGATGGCATGAGTCGTCGGCCGTTCAGAAAGTAATGGAAAACTACTAAACTGCACACTGCCATGTAAATCACCAACATCAATCTAATACTAGGGTTGATTGCCATGTCGTGTAAGGGACACGCAACTCACTTTGTTTGTAGTGGCAACAACGACTCCGTTACTTGTGACTCTATTCTAGCTAAGGTTCACTTTCTTCCATTGCCCGTTTTCTTTCTGGTGTTCACGTATAGCTTGACCACAGTTTATTCTGCATAATTGCATTATTCAGAGCTCAGTGGCAGCGTAGTGGACACCGAGTGGACCTCACTTGCTAACGGAGCAATGTAGGGTCAATCCCCAACTGAAAAGACTTGCTTCTGACCTATTGCGAATCGATTTCTGGCTGTGTTTCAGTTTAATAACGTCTGCCTCAGATCTGTTTCTAGGAACAAATGGCAGGCAAGGAAGGGAACTGACCACATTACACTTATTGTCACAGAGTAATATGCACATTATTTCAATTGTCTCGAAGACATATTTCATTTTGTAAAGTGTTATTACATTTTGTGAAGTGCCAATGCATTATAATCTATCACAATATGTGACACTGGGTTACATCAATCATCTATAGTATATACAACGTAAATGTAGTCCCATAGCAACACAGCTGTCGAGATGTGAAGTGTTAGAGCTTCACATATTCTAGGCTAAAACATAATGAAGTGGAGGGACATGTTTCCACCCTCGCTACTTGTTCTACCCACCCACTTCTGGAAACTGTCTGGTACCCATTGTCATAATCTCCCCACCAGTTCTACCGCGTCTTCTTCAACGACGCCTGGCAATTACGGCCAGGGACGCCTGTGAGCGACACTAACCACGCTGTGACAGGAATGGTCAGTCGGTGCATGCGTGGGACATGAAGTCCACGCAGGGACGTAACCCCGACTAGCGAGGACTCACAGCGGTTAGCAGTCAGACGGCTCCGGACGGTTGTACTGGGCAGATGGATTGAATGGTGCTCGTATGACTTGTGTGTATGAACGCCAATAGAGAGAAAGCCTGTGTGAGCATAGAAGACTGTGCGCCTGGTATGTAGGATTGTGAGTTGTGTGTTGTTACATTGTATCTATATATCTATTGATTGTATAATGGCATCGCTATTGATTGTGATTGCGCGATGCATGTAATGTTTGTGGCGAGTGAGAAGTGCGAATAAAGTGTTTGAATTGTATTCGCAGTGTGTCACGTAAAGTTATTCTGTGACAGTGTTTGTATCACATCTGTTAATGATTACGAGCCTGTGTTATTGCTGAATGCAAGATTCTGACACCCATTTCATTTTTGTGGAGCTGGGTCGACCCCAGAGCCATACTGGTCGGCTAAAATAATCTTTCTACTGTTGAGATTTGAACCCGATGGTTGTCGTGGCTAGTAAACGCACTGACCAGTATGCAACTGCCGCTCCGTACAATCTGTTAGTATGTGATATTTGCGTTGTTGCCTGCCAGTTAAGTGTTGTTGATCCTGCTGACTTGTGTCATTGTACCAGCTAGTTCCCATCTATCACATGTTGTTGCCTGCCAGTTAGGTGTTGTTGATCCTGCTGACTGGTGTCATTGTACCAGCTAGTTCCCACCTGTCGCACGTTGTGAAGTACATATTTGGTGCCGGGGTTTTCAATGTCGGGGGGAGAGAGGCGTTAGAGGTGTGGATAGCGAACTGCGCTGGTAATGTCATGAACACGGTCGGACGCTGGTTGCACGCCTGGGCTAATCGCTGGCCACTGTGAGGGCAAGTTTGGCCACCAAGGGAACTGGCCTCCTTGCTCCCAGACCTATACAACTGTATAGAGCTGTCACACGACAGACACAGCAGGGACTGTTTCGCGACAAACTATAATACCAAAATGACAATGTGATAAAAGAAATCTTCCACAACGTGCGACATTTATTAGAGAGATACATTTGTTGTTCAAAGACAAGTTGAGATGAGTCAAGAACTGACATTAAACATTCCAGACATTCTCATACGCGCTCTTCCCCAATCTTCAACAATCAGGTAAAAGTGACAATACTGATAGTACCAGTTACAGCCTGACATTATGTTTCCGTATGGCTTTTCCTCTGTTTACTGAGTACCTGATAGATCCATTGGTCACTCCCTGTGTTCAAATACGAACGGTGAAGACGAAGAAGAAGGAGGAGGAGGTGATTGTGGTGGGATGGGGTGGAGAATAAGAGGAAGGGGAGGATAAGGCTTGGGACTAAACATTATAGCTGGCCTTGACCCTTTCACGCCACGCGGAAGGAAGTTAATGTCTTCTATAAGTTACTTAAAATGTCACCATTGCCTTGGCAGTTAAAAATACATTACAAACTGGAAATATTTCGGTCACTGATGAGTGACACACCAACGTAAGGTTGATTTCGTTGTTTTTGGAATTTATACTCAATGAATCAGGTGCCGTCTCCACAATGAAGGGTGGCTGCAATGGATCTCCAACACTGTCTGTCTCTCGCGTTGACTGTAAATTCTGTCAGGCTGATGTTCGTCCATCTCTTAATGTTATCTTCCCACTTGTATCGTTGTCTACCTTTTGCCCTCAACCTTGCCTTCCAGTATGGTTTTTATAAGAGTATCATGTCTTTTAATGTGGCCGAAATAATTCACTTGCCTCTTTATTATTTCATCAACTCTCTCTTTATTCCCAGTTTTTTCTAGAACCTCTGCATTTGATTGTTTTTGTTTCCATGAAATACGACCTATTCGTCTCTATATCCACATCTCCATGGCGTCTATGCGACATTCTAGTTGCTTGTTCAATGTCCAGGATTCCACGCCATACGCGTTGAGTATACGTAGCATTTGACATTTCTCATTTCTAATGTGTTATTAATCTTTCTAGATGTTAACACTGATTTTATGCCGTTGAAAGCATTTTTAACAATTCCTATTCTCTTTTTGATTTCTATTTCATTTCTGCCACTATCTGTTATTATATGTCCAAGATAAGAGAAACTTGTTTCTTGTTCTAGCATCTCCCCGTTAACTGTGATGTTCATCGATGACCTTTCCCTTTTCACTGCAAATTATCATAGTTTTTTTTTTTTTTTGGATGTTAATATCTAAGCCACATTCTGCACTATGCATGTTTACTTGTTCCACCAGGCTCCACCAGCTCGCTTTCTGCTAGTAACACGGTATCGTCAGCATACCTAAGATTGCTTATGACTCTTCCATTGATGTTAAGTCCAGGTATTTCAAAAACGGAAATTCAATCAATCAATCAATCATGTGCCATGCCGGAAAGCGTGGGCGGTCATGACTCGCCATTTCATTCGATCACCAGTGTCGTGGGTCAGCTCAGTGTTCCTGTCTCGTCCATGCCATGTGGCCAAGCCATCTAGGTAATTTCCTCTCGGTCTTCCTCTTGGTCTGTTCCCTTCGATCTTGCCAGTTGTCACTAAGTTCTCCAATCCATTGCTGTTCGGTACAATAGCGACAAAATGAAGCGTTACTTTTCGGAGGGACGCTATTTAGTGTTTTCCTTTGGATTTCGTGTGATTTCCTTTGGATTTCCTGTGAATAGTGTTTTCCTGTGGATTATGTGATGTTATTTTGTGTTCCTTTTATTGGAAGTTTTCAAAAGAAGCCACGGAAGGCAGGTGGTGGATGAAATGTTGAGGGCAGCCGACAGATATTTGTGGGTCATGGCCTCGAGCTTCACGACGGTAGGCAGAGGAACTCTTCTTGAGTCAATGGCTGCGGTCTCCGACCAGTAAGGTCACTGCCATAGAGGAAAGCAACAGAAAACTACCTCTTTAAAAGTGCCTAGTATATCATGATTCGCTTAAAGACTGATCATCGCAAGACAAGGACAGAGACGTTAAAATTAGCAACTTGGAACGTTAGGACGTTAAACGACGACGAAAAATTAGAGAACATAAAACAAGAAATTGAAAGGGAAAAAATTAATATTTTAGGTATGTGCGAAACGAGATGGACAGGAGCAGGCATCAAGATAGAAGGAAGATTTCAAGATTATTTATTCTGGAGGTGAAGATCGTCATAGAGGAGTGGCAATTATTTTGGACCGGAAAACAGCAAAATCTGTTCAAGGATATTGGGCCGTGTCGGACAGAGTTCTACTAGTTAAATTAAGTGGCAGACCTTTTAGCATAAATATTATTCAAGTATATGCCCCAACAGGAGAATCCAGTGAAGATAGTGTAGAAGAATTTTATAATGACATAGAGTCTGCCTTAAAGAAATGTAAAAATTCAGAAATAAACATCATAATAGGGGACTTCAATGCAAAAGTAGGAAATCAAGGGGATAGATACACAGTAGGAAACTATGGTTTAGGAGAGAGAAATGAAAGAGGATACAGACTCGTAGAGTGGGCAAAAGAACAGGAAATGATTGTAGGAAACACCTGGTTCAAGCAACACCCTAGAAGATTATGGACATGGAGGAGTCCTGATAGCAGGATTAGAAACCAGATTGACTACATTCTGATTAGCAGAAGATTTAGAAACGCATTAACACTAGCAAAAACAGTTCCCAGTGCTGATTGTTATAGTGACCACAGATTACTCACAGGAACATTGAGGATAAAGTTGAAGAAAGTCAAGTATATAACAGGAAACACTAAATATGATTTGTGTACATTGAGTAATGACAAGGAAATACAAAACAAATTCAACATAGAAGTACAGAACAGATTTGAAATTTTGTCTGATCTAGAGATCCTATTCCAGGATGTGGATGATCAATGGGAAACGTTGAAGAATTCAATCAATGTGGCTGCAGAAACAACTATTCCAAAATTAAAGAAGGTGGGTCGTAAGAAATGGATGACTGAAGAAATTTTACACCTCATGGAAACAAGAAGACTCAACAAAAATAATTCTGTCAAATATGAAGAAATTCACAGACAAGTCAGAATATTATGTAAGGAGGCAAAAGAAGCATGGCTTGAGGAAAAGTGCTTAGAAATTGAAAACCAACACAACAGTCAAAATACCAAATTAGTGCACAAAAGAATTCAGGAACTTACTAATAAAAGAACAAGTACATCAACAGGGTGTCTAAAAACTGAAAGATGGCAAAATCATAATAGAAAAAGACCAGATTCTACATGTATGGACAGATTATGTGAAACACCTTTATGATGATAACAGAGACGAACAGTATGATATTAGATTTAATAATGAAGGACCGCCAATTTTGGAGATGGAGGTTCGAAATGTTCTTAAGCATATGAAAGCTGGCAAGGCCCCCGGTGCAGATAACATCACAACAGAAATGATTAAAGCTTTAGAAGAATTTGGACTAGAGCAAGTCACCAGACTGCTGAACACATTATATGATACTGGAGATATACCTCCTGAATTATGTAACTCTGTATTTATTGCAATCCCAAAGAAATCAGGAACCTTGGAATGTGATCAACATAGAACAATTAGTATAATGAGTCACATCACAAAGATTTTGCTAAGAATTATCATGCAAAGAGTGAGGAAGAAGATACAACCTGAAATAGGGGAAGAACAATGCGGGTTTGTAGAAGGAAAGGGTACAGTAAATGCTGTGTATATGCTGCGAACAGTTATTGAACGTGCTATAGAAGTAAACAAGGATATACATCTTTGCTTTATTGACTATACAAAGGCTTTTGATAGAGTTAGACATGTCAGCATGGTGGATATGCTTGCAGATCTACAAATTGATGGGAAAGACATTAGACTTATAAAAAACATATATTGGAAACAACAAGCTGCAATAAGTATTGATAATGAAGTGGGACAGTATCAGCTAATTAAGAGAGGTGTTAGGCAGGGATGTGTGATGTCTCCTGATCTTTTTTCCCTATACAGTGAAAATATTTTCAGAAATTTAGAGGATATAAATGGAATCAGCATTGGAGGACGAAACATCAATAACATTAGATATGCAGATGATACAGTATTAATTGCAGACAATGCGCAGGACCTGCAACAATTAGTAGATGCGGTTGTTGTACACAGTGAGCAACTGGGGTTAGAATTAAATTGTAACAAGACTCAGGTTATGGTCGTCACTAGGAAGGAAGAAGTGCCACAATGTAATATACAAGTAAATGGAAATATTCTTCAACAAGTGAATCGGTACAATTATCTTGGAACAGTCATAACATCCGATGGGAGATGCCTTGAAGAGATTAGAACAAGAATCGCCATGGCGAAAGTAGCCTTTAGCAAGATGAAAAACATTCTGACCAATAAAAAGATGTCAATTGAAACGAGAAAAAGAGTGTTGAGGGGATACATAGAGCCTGTTCTTTTGTATGGATGTGAAACTTGGACAATGAGCAGTCAAGCTGAAAAGCATCTGATGGCTGCAGAAATGTGGTTTCTGAGGAAAATGCAAAGAATACCATGGACAGACAGAAAAACGGAAATTACATCAGACTTATTATTAACTTGTAATAATAAGTCTGATGTAATTTCCGTCTACTCCTATATCTTGAAGGCACGTAATTAGTCGTTCACGTTGTACTCTATCAAAAGCTTTCTTGTCTTATATATAAAAGGCGATCTCCGTCTGTCTGTATGTCCTTTATGCGCTCGCGAACGGCCCATCCGATTGAGATGAAATTTTCTACACGTCTTCCTTTTATTCCATCGCAGCCCACTGTCATATTTTTTTAGTGTGAAATCGGCTGCTTACCCAATATTATTTCATTTTTCATTTTTCATTATAATTTCATATATCTCAAGGGACTTAGCTCTGTAAAAGTTATTTCAAGGGGCATAACTTTTCTGTATAACTTATAGTCATATTGTGGCATCGTTTTCAAAGATTTATAAACTCTTTGTCCATAGTTATGTACCGGCATATGAGTTATAATAAATAATGATACAATCTGTAAGGCATTTTCAAAGTTTTCATAAAAATAATGCATAATGCATAGCATTGTAACTCATCTTTTTTTGCTTAAAGAATGAATAAATAATAGTTACCTTATCTCTATCAAGTTTGAAGATTTTATATTTCTTTACACTGTCGCAAACTCTAAGAAGACATGGAACAACTTCAGCCATTATTAAATCTACAGGCATATGCGTTATATTCCTCCTCCTCCTCCTCTCTCCTCCTCCACCTCCTACCCTCTTCCTCTTCTCCTCCCCCTCCTCCCTCTCCCTCCTCCATCCTCCTCTTCTCTCTTTCTCCTCCTCCTCCCTCTAGCTCCTACTCCTCCTTTTTCTTCTTCTTCTGCTGCTGCTGCCGCTGCTCCATTTACCCAAGTTAATTGTTGGGGAAGATGTAAAGATCTTTCAAGTGCTCTTTCTAATGCTTTTTGTAAGTTGGTCTTCGTTTATCTAAGATTGTTCTAACTGCAACCAATAAATGATTAGACAGACAGACAGACAGACAGACAGACAGACAGACAGACAGACAGTCGGGAACAAGAACTTATATGACTACTTATATGAATTAAATGAGATTCTCCCCATCAGGGGCTGGGCGAAGCCGGGCCGGATCAGACAGACAGACAGACAGATAGACAGACAGACAGACAGACAGATAGATAGATAGATAGATAGATAGTCGGTAACGGGAACGGGAACTTATATGACTACTTATATGAATTAAATGAGATGCTCCCCACCAAGGACTGGGCGAAGCCGGGCCGGGTCAGCTAGTAGTCTATAAAACAAACATATATACTTTTTTGAACTTCTATATATTTTTCAGTTAACATCCTCAATCAAATAATTGCTTCTCTGGCGCCACTGTTTTTGCGGAACCCAAATTGTTCTTCAGTTACTTCCTCATCTATTTTTTGCTAGATTCTTTCTTGTATACTACACATAGCTAAAGCACTGTTTTTGGCATGGACACCACCCAAATTCGTAATAATAAGCTTGCGAAAACATTTCAGAATAAAAGAGCAGATAAATTAGTAACCCAAGGG
>JACEFZ010002293.1:0-75308 GCA_014155875.1 Cepaea nemoralis
TAAGAATTGTAACACAAACAACAGATATAAGAATTGTAACACAAACAACAGATATAAGAATTGTAACACAAAACACAGATATAAGAATTGTAACACAAACAACAGATATAAGAATTGTAACACAAACAACAGATATAAGAATTGTAACACAAACAACAGATATAAGAATTGTAACACAAACAACAGATATAAGAATTGTAACACAAACAACAGATATAAGAATTGTAACACAAACAACAGATATAAGAATTGTAACACAAACAACAGATATACGAATTGTAACACAAACAACAGATATAAGAATTGTAACACACATATTACCAACAGATATAAGAATTGTAACACAAACATCAGATATAAGAATTGTAACATAAACAACAGATATAAGAATTGTAACACAAACAACAGATATAAGAATTGTAACACAAACAACAGATATAAGAATTGTAACACAAACAACAGATATAAGAATTGTAACACAAACAACAGTTATAAGAATTGTAACACAAACAACAGATCTAAGAATTGTAACACAAACAACAGATTTAAGAATTGTAACACATACAAACAAATCTAAAAATTGTAACACAAACAACAGATCAAAGAATTGTAACACAAACATTAACAAACTTCTTCTTCTTCTTCAGCGTTCCGAGCCATTGAGGTTCGTTGCTGCAGATACAATCCGTCTCCATTCGTCTCTCTGGTGGACCCTCTCTTGCCAGTCGTTGATTCCAAGTGCTTGTAGGTCTGTATATGTATTATCTCTCCACCGTATTCTTGGTCTACCTCGGGGTCTACGGTCATTTATTTCCTGAGTGTAAGCGAGTTTTGTTTCCCTATTATCTTCCATTCTTTCTATATGCCCCAGCTATTGTAGTCTATTAGCCTTCATGATACCAGTGATTAGCGGGGACTTAAACAGATCATAAATGTCTTTGTTACTTCTTCTTTTCCACTCTCCACTTTGTGTATCCCTAATGGGTCCAAAGATGCGTCTTAAAATTTTGTTCTCAAAGGTTTGTAACAAGGCTTCGTCTCCTTTCGTTGTACTCCAGGTTTCAGAGCCATACAGCACAACTGGTCTGATCAGTGTTTTGTATATTGTGATTTTGGTGTTACGAGATAGCGCCTTTGATTTTAGTAGATGTTGTAGTGCATAGTATATCTTATTTCCAGAGTTGATTCTAGTTTGTATTTCTTCTCTTATGATGTTGGAGCAGTTGAAGATTGTACCCAGGTATTTGTATGTTTCCGTTCTTTTAATGGTCATATTATCTATTTGTATGTGGCCAGAGTTTTTAGCCATTCCATTATCTTGAAATTACCATATATTCTGTCTTATCTCGGTTGATAACCAGCCCCATCTGTTGGGCTTTTTCCTTTAAGTGAGTCAATATTTCCAATGTCTTTTGTTCACTTTGCCCTATAATATCTATATCATCTGCATAACCAAGCAGCTTGGATGTTCCTCCAATATCACATTCCTCCTTTACCTTCCTTACAACTTTCTCTAGAGCCAGATTGAAGAGTAGCGGCGATAGTGCATCACCCTGTTTCAAGCCAGATGTTATTGGAAAGGGTCTGATTTCCTGCGTTTATATGTTACTATATTATAAGTATCTTCCATGCATAGTCTGGTCATGTTGATTAACTTCCTTGGTATTCCAAATTCCTGCATAGCATTCCATAGACTATTCATATGGACACTATCATATGCCTTTTTAAAATCCACAAAAATGTTATGGAGATCTCTTTTATATTCCAAATTTTTCTCGGCTATTTGTCGTAAGATAAATATCTGATCTATTGTTGATCTGTTTTGTCTAAAACCCGCCTGGTAGTCACCTAATATGTCTTCTGAATATGGTTTTAGTCTATTTAGTAATACTGCGGATAGTATCTTATAGCTTGTGGATAATAGTGATATTCCTCTATAATTTTCACATTGGAACTTGTCTCCTTTCTTAAAGATAGGTATCAATAACGACTCTTTCCAGTCATGGGGTAATTCTTCTGCCCTCCAGATTTTTATGATTAGTTCGTATAGCTTTAGATGTAATGCATGGCCACCTGCCTTTATAAATTCAGCAGCAATTCCATCAGTCCCAGTTGCCTTATTGTTTTTAAGTCGTGTGATTACATATAGGATTTCTTCAAATGTAGGTTCTTCAATTTGTGGTTCACACGTTAGAACATCTTCCTGTGGGAAAGTGTTACTTGGAGCTTCACAATTTAGTAATTCAACAAAGTATTCTTTCCATGTGTTGCGCATTTCCTCATTGGTATTTATCATATTCCCATCTTTGTCTTTTAAACCATATGTGTTGTGTTGGTGCCCTCGTTTCATTGACTTCAGTTCTTTAAAAAACTTTCTGGATTCATTTTTATGGTGATTAGTTTCCATATTTTTGATTATATTACTCATATATTCTCGCTTCTGCTGTCGGTCTATTTTTGTAGCCTCTTTACATTCATTTCTATAATGCTCTTCCTTTTGGATGTTGTTGATGTCATTTAACCATAAATGTCTGGCTTTCTTTTTCCTAATGACTGCTTCTTCACATTTTTGATTGAACCATCTGTTCTTTCTATGTGTGGTTAACACACCGAGACATTCTTCTGCGGTAGATTGAATTGTATTCTTGATGTTCAACCAAGTTTGGTCAACGCTTTCCTCCAAAGGGTTGTGCAGAGTTTCAAGTTTACATTTTATTTCATCTGTAAATTTCTCTTTGACTGTAATTTCTTGTAGTTTTTCTCTGTTATATGTTGGGTGTAATCTTTGTAATTTAGTATAGAAAGCTCTCTTAAGTTTTATTTTAAATTTTGATCCAACGAGGAAGTGGTCACTGTGGCACTCAGCTCCTCTGTAACTTCTAACTTGCTGTATGTTTGATGCATTTCTGTTGTTAATTAAAATGTGATCTATTTGATTATAGGTTCTCTTGTCACATGATTTCCAAGTTTGTTTGTGTATATCCTTTCTTTATAGTCTGGTACTGCTAATCTGCAGTCCTGTGGCTTCTGCCAGGTTGATGACTCTCCATCCATTATCATTTGAAGTTGTATGTAGGCTTTCCATACCGGCCACTTTTTTAAAATTAGTTTGTTCTCTACCTATTTTTGCATTGAAGTCTCCCAGCACAATCAGGATGTCCTATTTGGGGGTTTCTTCTATGACATCTTCCAGATCATTATAAAAGTCTTCTTTAATATCATCTTCTTTCTCTTCAGTAGGTGCATGTACATTAATCATCGTTATATTTTTCCATTTACCTTTTATTCGTAATTTACTAATCCTGTCATTAACAGCTTTAAAGTTTAAAACGTTCCCCCATAACTCTTTTTTGATGACAAATCCTGTTCCTAATTCATGTTTATTTTGGGTGTTTCCTCCATATATTATAATCATTCAATTTTTCTCTAAAGTACCCTCTCCTGGCCACCTTATTTCTTGAATTGCTGTTATATCAATTTGATATTCAACCAGTTCCCGGGTTAACAAACAAATCTAAAAATTATAACACAAACGTTAAATCTAAGAATTGTAACACAAACATCAGATTTAAGAATTGTGACACAAACAACAGATCTATTTATTGTAACATAAACAACATATCTAAGAATTGTAACACAAACAACTGCCACGATCCTATGTCATGGAATAGTGAGTTGATAGAATACAGAGCTTCACGCAACTCAGCGTAAAGATGGATCTGGTTCACAGATTCATGCCTTGCATGAGACAGCAAGGCAGGTCGCTGGGCAGGGTACAGTGTCTCCTCCAAGCGATTATTCTGCGTTAGGCAATGGTCACGGGTGGACCTGGTCTTACTGGGCGGCGAGGGATGGCCAAACACCGTGCCGCTATCATAATATGTATCTATGTATCGAGTTTATAGTTATTCGACTGTGATGTGGAATATGTGGTAGTGTATATGAACTGATATTATGTTTCGGATAATAGAAACTTAAAAATACCAAATGAGTCGAGTTTCTAAGTATAGCGTTCTACGTGTGTATAGTTTGAGTGTGTTCAGAAGCAACGAGTAACAGTTAAATGTAACTATTTATAATGGTGGTTTTGAATGTATAGTTCAACAACAAGTTCACGGAGAGGAGATCAAGATAAAGAAGTCATATCCGAACATATATACTTTATAACAACTAGTCAACATATCAGCAACGTATATATTAAAGATGACTCAACTCAGCCAGCCCACGTATGACCCTGTGACCTTCAGCTACTCCGGACGAGCGGTCCCCTCCCCTCCCCCACCTCCCATAGTGACAAAATAAATTATAGACATATTACCTGTGTACAAATATAAAAATGTTTTGCATATTCTTTACAGGACATCGCTGTCAACACCAGCATCTGTCAGCTGATTGTTGATTTCTTGGCAAGATTACGCTCAGTAGTTTGCCATTGTTTTCTGAGCGGCCGGCTCACATACTCCTCATAAATACACAATAACAGCGTCCACTGAAGAAAGCACCGTTATGTCGTCGCCATTTTACCGGATCTATTAATAATTTGGCCGCGCTCCGTGGCTAAGGTCTTGCGGACGCGATTCCTGAGCCCGCTAACATGCGTTCAGAACACAGCTGTGACCGATATGGCAGCAGATCGCGTCGCGTTGGGTTTTAACATGTTGAATGGGAGCTGATCGTTCAGAAACAATGGCAAACTACTGCACGTAAACTTCCCAAGACATCAAAAACAGCAGTAAAATGTTGGTGTTGACAGCGATGACAGCGATGTCCTGTAAATAGGATATGAAAAGAAAATTCATAAATGATTTTGTATTGTACGAGGACAAAAAAGCAATGACAACACGAGGCTACGACTGGAGGAATCAGGAATATAGTCCCGAGTGCTGTGACGTCGGTGTTGGGAGACAACATCTTTGGATCCGAGTGAGGTATCCAGTCCTGCCTGTGACATCATTTCATTAATTGAAATGCGTTGTACTGTTTTGAGAAGAGTGTAGCTCAGGACATCCGGCCTCCGCAGGTATTTTTTCGTATTTGCATTCACTGGCCTTTGACTGTCCCCATTCTACCTACAGAGCAGCAGGTTTGTGTATCTCTTCATCTGGTTCCTGCCCGTTGAACTGTCCGACATGGCAGACTCGAGCAGAAGCTGCGCTACCGTCGGCATAATTATGTGGGTTATGGAAACGTGCAAGCCCCTCTGCCGTTACAACGGGGATACACACATCAGAGTAGAGGGGCAGTGCTGTTTGCATACTGAAGACTGAACCCCGTACGATCGTAACGGTGAGTAAACGCACTAACAACTGTGCAAGCACAGTCCCATGTGTTATAGAAGAAAATACAGTAATAACAATATGTAAACAAGAATTCGCTTGTACTTACCAAATCTTGATTGTCTGGCTCTCGTCCAGCCTCTAGCAGTGTGATTTAAATAGGCGCTTATCAACAAACTCGATAGTTGACCCATTTTAAGTGTAGAGCGAAAAGCTGGCTGATATTGCTTTGGCTGAGCAAGATTTCTGTGGACTGGTTGTTTCATATGTTGACCATTTCAAGTAGCGGCGAAAAAAATAGAATTGCGGCTGGAAATGTCCAGATGATGGTCAAACGTCATGTTTTGACCATTTCAAGTAGCGGCGAAAAAATAGGAATTGCGGCTGGAAATGTCCAGATGAATACATGGTCAAACGTCATGTTTTGACCATTTCAAGTAGCGGCGAAAAAATAGAATTGCGGCTGGAAATGTCCAGATGAATACATGGTCAAACGTCATGTTTTGACCATTTCAAGTAGCGGTGAAAAAAAAAATAGAATTGCGGCTGGAAATGTCCAGATGAATACATGGTCAAACGTCATGTTTTGACCATTTCAAGTAGCGGCGAAACAAATAGAATTGCGGCTGGAAATGTTCAAATGAAAACATGTTCAAACGTTATGTTTGGATCATTTCAAGTAGCGGAGAAAAAATAGAATTGCGGCTGGAAAAGACCAGATGAATACATGGTCAGACGTCATGTTTTGATCACTGCATGTTGCGGCGAAATAATAGAATTGCGGCTGGAAAAGTCCAGATGAAAAAAAAATGTTCAAACGTCATATTTTGACCATTTCAAGTTGTGGGGAAATAATCTAATTGCGATATTCTGGACATACCGATTCACATCATTAACTCCCAAGTCATGTATATAGAGGTGCCAATTGGTAACTAAATGGCGCTGGAGGAGGGCATGGTATCCTTAACCCTACGAGATGGGATAACAGAATACTTGCATAGTTTCATCGACACTGGTGAAGTTCCACGTGGCAACATGCACGTAGCCTTAAAACACAGTGAAAATACACACGAAGATCTCGTTGAGTGTTAAAGAAACCGACAATGACTATTTAGTGTTGTGGGCGAGAATAGAAGAGTTAGTGGTCGATGATCCTAGTAGAGATGATACTCCTCCTATATTTTGTTTGGCAAATGAAACAGTTATGGTGGAGTCATTCTTGGGCTACGTCCATTACATCGCTCGGAGTGGGGAGCCAAATATATTCACCAAGGATTATGCCCTGGAAGATCTGGTCATGTCCTTACTGCTGCAGTCTGGGAAATTTTCTGTGAAGTCATCAGAGACTCATCCATGACAACCGTCTGCATAACCAGTGTGATTATGGCAGTTGTAACAAGTGATTTTACTGACGAGGAAAATGACTTCACCGGGTGCTCGTGAAGATACGTTACAAGAATTGAGAGATGTGCTAGAGTTATCATCCCTGCCCGGCAGGATGGTCCACGAGGCCTATAGAGAACTCATTGTCGAGGTAACTAATGTGTGTCCATTATTTCTCCGAGGGGCCGCTGTTGAAAAGATTAATGTGGTTATATAGGTCACAACAATAACAACTGGTATATACAAGGCCAATACTGCAAAGTAACATCATAATGTAATTCATTAGTTTAAAAAAAAAATGTACACAAACTGATATTAATGGCAGCAATGAAAATGGATAGCACAATGTGAATATCATAACTGTCTGAAAGACATGATTACGTCATCTACACAATATGAAATTACAAAATGAAGGAAAACATAATTATCTATAATATCAATGTATCTGAAACAGTAACAGGCACTATACATCCCTATTATGAGACAGCAGGGATACACAGGACAACGTTGCAATGAATACAACACAATCATTCATAATCTCCTGCAGGAAGATACCAACATACAACATTGCTCAGAGTAAAGACCAGAGTGCTGCCAAGGCTTCTTGTGGGATCGTGGCTGGAGGTTTTGGGTTGTTGAACATGGTGGCTGTCAACCGATACGTTGATGTCATGTCAAACAATAAATGCCACGTCGATGTCATGTGTCATGTCGCCTAGTGGCATCTGATGAGTAACATGTTGATGTTATGTCATGTCAGTTCATATAGTCTAAAGACTGGCTTCTAGTTTAAGAACATGCCACTTCAGATTAAATCTAGTTCTATCAACTCATCATCATCATCATCATCATCATCATCATCATCATCATCATCATCATCATCATCATCATCATCATCATCATCATCATCATCACCATCATCATCATCATCATCAACATCATTCATCATCATCATCTTCCACTTTTGCCTTTAAGCGTCGTAGGGAGGAATAATTGGCGTTCCGGCGCCCGATGGGTGGCACTGGATAGTGTCACTCTGGTGATTGTGCAATGTCTGTGTCTTCTCGGGCGTGGTATCCTCTCGTGGCAGATGTTCTTTGATGTAGCGCCAGTGCTGGTAGTTGATGGTGTTGCATTCTAAAGAGATGACCAAACCATTTGATCTTCTGTCTGTCAATAAATGTGCTATAAGGTGTTGATCCCACAGTCTGTCTGATAATAATATTTCTTACTTGGCCTCGAACTGTTAGTTGGCAGCTCTCCTCAGGCATCTCATCTCACATGTGTTGATTTCGCGTCAGTATGATTTGGATAATGTCCACGTTTGAGATTGGTAGCAAAGGGTTGGTGTGAATATGCTTGTTTACTATCTGTCGTTTTGCGGACATAGGTATACTTGGATGATTCAGTATGGGTGATAGTTGATACGTAAGCTCACGTGCATTTTGGCATCTGATGTCGATTTTCATGTCCAGTCTGCCATCTTCTGTTAACATACTCCCTAGATATTTGAATTCTTTAACTTGTTTCAGAGTTGTGCTATTTATCTGTATACTTAGTTGACCAGGAGATCTGGTAACTTGCATTACTTCGATTTTGGCTATATTTATACTCATACTGTATCTGCTGCATGTTGAACCCAGATTATTAATATGTCTTTGCAGTCTGCCGATGTCGCTATAAAGCAGACACTGATCGTCTGCAAATTTTATAGAAGCGTATGTAATGCTTGTTGATCTGTTATTTCATCTGAAGTAAATAGTTCCAAATTTTCCGACTCTGTTCTGCCAAGGCTTGCTTCTTTGGATATTCTCTCTATGTAGATATTAAGACTCCTCCTCTCCTCCGTTAGTCTAGGGGAACCCTTGGGCAAGGTGGAGTAACGTTTAGCCGCCCCCCCCCCCCCCACCACCCAACCCACCCCCACTCCTAATCAGGGTTACTTGAAGCCATGGAAGCAGGTGGTGGATGGAGTGTGAGAGCAGCCGACATATTCTTGTTGGTTATGGTCTGCACTCTGCGGCGATAGGCAGATGATCTCATCAGTAGAGACAATGGCTATGGCCACCGACTAGTACAGTCACTGCCCAGAAGGAGAGCAATGGCAAACTACCTTCAGCAAAACTTGCCAAGAAACCTTAACAACCAGGATTGAATACCTAATAAGAAAGAGATCGAGTGGTGAGGTCCCCAGGCCAGGCAGATCAGATAACACTGGAGTGTGTGACACAGGGACCAGTACTAGTAATCGGGATGACGGAGTTAATCCTGACTGTGTTACCAAGGAAATCCCCTGTGTCAGACTAAGAAGGAGAGTGAGACTAGGATCGTGGAATGTGAGAAGTCTGTATGTGTCAAGACGACCAGGTGCCAGTACAATGTAACAAAGTATCGTCTGTCAAGACCGTCAGGTTTCAGAACAATGTAACAAGCTATCGAGTGCTGAAATGTTACAACAATCCTATTCTGCTGTATGGTAGTAAATCATGGACTGTGAACAAACAGACTAGAAACAGCTGCAGACAATGGAGGTGTTGATTCTGGGACACATGTTACCAATAACTGCGACTGCCAAAATAACTAACAACCATTGTCTGCTAGCGGCTTGTACAAGAAGAACATTCAAGGCGACAATAAGACACCGAGCAACGGTGTAATCTGATTAAATATTGAGATGAGAGGTATTGGATACATTTGTGACGACTGGAGAGACCAGCGGTAGAGGTGTGGCCGGAGAAGAATGTTGAGAATATTGTGGACAGAGAAGAATGTTGAGAATATGGACAGAGAAGAATGTTGAGAATATTGTGGACAGAGAAGAATGTTGAGAATATCGTGGACAGTGAAGAATGTTGAGAATATCGTGGATAGAGAAGAATGTTGAGAATATCATGGACAGAGAAGAATGTTGAGAATATGGACAGAGAAGAATGTTGAGAATATCGTGGACAGAGAAGAATGTTGAGAATATTGTGGACAGAGAAGAATGTTGAGAATATGGACAGAGAAGAATGTTGAGAATATGGACAGAGAAGAATGTTGAGAATATGGACAGAGAAGAATGTTGAGAATATCGTGGACAGAGAAGAATGTTGAGAATATTGTGGACAGAGAAGAATGTTGAGAATATGGACAGAGAAGAATGTTGAGAATATGGACAGAGAAGAATGTTGAGAATATGGACAGAGAAGAATGTTGAGAATATGGACAGAGAAGAATGTTGAGAATATTGTGGACAGAGAAGAATGTTGAGAATATGGACAGAGAAGAATGTTGAGAATATCGTGGACAGAGAAGAATGTTGAGAATATGGACAGAGTAGAATGTTGAGAATATTGTGGACAGAGAAGAATGTTGAGAATATCGTGGACAGAGAAGAATGTTGAGAACATCGTGGACAGAGAAGAATGTTGAGAATATCGTGGACAGAGAAGAATGTTGAGTATATTGTGGACAGAGAAGAATGTTGAGAATATCGTGGACAGAGAAGAATGTTGAGAATATCGTGGACAGAGAAGAATGTTGAGAATATCGTGGACAGAGAAGAATGTTGAGAATATCGTGGACAGAGAAGAATGTTGAGAATATTGTGGACAGAGAAGAAATGAAACATCGCGGAGGAGCTAGAAGCTGCGTGTGTTAGAAGCTGGGGTACAAATGATAATACAACAAATATCAGTTTTGTCAAATTTCAAATGTAAGAGATAAATAGATAATCGCCATCTCCTATGTCTGCCCCAGGCTGGGCAGAAGAAGAAGACGAAGGAGAAGGAAGATGAGGAGGAGGAGGGAGAAAAGGAACAGGATGAGGATGAGAACGAACGAATGAACGAACGAACTTTATTTTAAAAGGGTTAAGAATTGGGCACGCAGGCCCGTCTTACATTCTGCCCTTCTATCACTCACTTTCATGCATTATGTCATTCATACATCTTTCAAGGCTTTCAAGTAGAAAGGGTGAGGAATACCACAATGAAGAAGAAGCAGTGGAAGAAAGCGAAGACACAGTAGAAGAAAATTTAACTCCTGAGAAGTTATTATACCCTGTCAGCAGAAGGCAAACAATCTATCGTTGCATCACATGTGTACAGATCAACGAAAACATTCATTGTGAGATAACATAGATCATTGAAACAAAACAAAATAATGGATAACATGTAATATCCAGTTGTCATTCCAGTTGTGAATGTCCTGGGTGTATGTTAGTTGGTGTTTTATAAAATGTAATATTAGAAATACATCTACCAGTATTGATTATCATTCTAATATATAAAGCAAATAAAGAAAGGTCAAGGTTTGAACTAAAACGTATAAACGCACTTCCACGTTCTTAAAATTGATTGAAAGGACAACCTTGGCGATAATTCATGTCATATCACACACACACACACACACACACACACACACACACACACACACACACACACACACACACACACACACGAGAACATACATTTAAACGCGCACACACAACCATCAACACTATAGCACAATACCAATCATATAAAGACACACACACGCACGCTCGCGTGCGCACATTCAAACCAACACTCTGGTATAATGTCTCCGTACACCAAATTAAACTGTATTGATAAATTCCAGTGAGAGTGCCAAGCAAGTGATATAGTTAGTTGAATATTCTTGACAGGACGTCGCAGTCGATCCCATTTTGTTTTCTTATTTTGTTTTTTGCCTGGTTGTGTTTTCTTGACAAGTTTACATTCTGTAGTTTGCCATTTCTTTCTAAACGACCAGCAGTCATACCTTTCTATCTGTATAGTAAACCAACTCTTCTACATCCCCCGCAGCTGTGTTTCCAACGCGGTATGCGGGATTAGGAATTGCATTCGCAAGTCCTTCGTCACAGAAACAGTAAAAACCATAAGTAGAATGGAAAGACAATAAACAAATCCAGTAACATAACATAAACAAGCGTGCCTGGCAAAGAGAGTTAATCAGTAACCTAACATATACAAGTGTGCCTGGCAAAGAGAGTTAATCAGTAACCTAACATATACAAGCGTGCCTGGCACAGAGAGTTAATCAGTAACCTAACATATAGAAGTGTGCCTGGCAAAGAGAGTTAATCAGTAATCTAACACATACAAGTGTGCCTGGCAAAGAGAGTTAATCAGTAACCTAACACATACAAGTGTGCCTGGCAAAGAGAGTTAATCAGTAACCTAACACATACAAGTGTGCCTGGCAAAGAGAGTTAATCAGTAACCTAACACATACAAGTGTGCCTGGCAAAGAGAGTTAATCAGTAACCTAACATATACAAGTGTACCTGGCAAAGAGAGTTAATCACTAACCTAATATATACAAGTGTGCGTGGCAAAGAGAGTTAATCAGTAACCTAACACATACAAGTGTGCGTGGCAAAGAGAGTTAATCAGTAACCTAACATATACAAGTGTGCGTGGCAAAGAGAGTTAATCAGTAACCTAACATATACAAGTGTGCGTGGCAAAGAGAGTTAATCCGGCTTCGGGAAACCCCGTGCAGTCGACTGGCTATGAAAGTCCAACTTGGACCATCTTCCAACATCTGCTCAATTGCACTGCTTAAATGCTATATAGAACCAGTTGTGCTGTATGGCAGTGAATCTTGGAATGTAAATGAACAAATTAGGAAGAAATTAGAAGCAACAGAGGCGCGGTTCTTGAGACGAATGTAGCGAATTTCTTGGACTGCGGGAGTAACCAACAACGATTGTCTAAAGGAGGCTAATGAAACTAGAACATTATATACAACAATACGAAAGAGACAAACAGCTTTTTGTTTTGGTCATGTGATGAGAAGAAAGATCGAGGGGAAGAGAGGCAGGGACAGCCCAATAGAAATGATGCTGGATGGATTGTGACGGTGATATGGAGGAATACCATCAGCAGAGTTGATCCAGAACACCAAAGATCGAGATCTATAGAGAGCCATGAACGCCTACGCCAGCTGACAGATCATTTGATGATGATTAAGATTATATATATATATATCTTGTAGATGTTCACAGTCAATACAAGAGTGAGACAGGGATGTGACTCTCTACTCTGCTATTTAATATCTGCATGGACAGAATATCCAAAGAAGCAAGCCTTGACAGAACAGATTCAGAACATTTAGAACTCTTTACTTTAGATGAAACAACTGATCCACGGGAAATGAATAAACTTCTATTTGCAGACGATCAGTGCCTGTTTTATAGCGACGAGGGCAGACTGCAAAATCATATTAATAGTTAGTTAGTTAGTTAGTTAGTTAGTTAGTTAGTTAGTTAGTTAGTTAGTTAGTTAGTTAGTTAGTCGTAGTTCCAACCTCATAGCACATCTCGGAAACAAGTTAAAGAATTCAAATATCTTGGAAGTATGATCACAGTAGATGGCAGATTGGAGAGTGAAATCGAAATCAGATGCCAAAAAGCAAGTACACATACATATCAACCGTCACCCATACTGAAACATTCAAATATACGTATGTCCGAAAAACGACAGATAATACAACATAAAAACAGCATATTCACACAAACGCTATGCTACCAATTTCAAACGTGGACTTTATCCAAATCATCACACTTTCGCAAAATTAATACCCGTGAGATGAAATGCTTGAGGAGAGCTGCCAACTTAACAATCCAAGACCGAATAAGAAATGTTGTTATCAGACAGACAGTGGGATCAACACCTTATGCCACATTTATTGAAAGACAGAAGAGCAAGTGGTTTGGCCATCTCGTTAGAATGCAACACCAACAACTACCATCATTGGCCTGACATCAAAGATCATCTGCGACGAGACCACGAGGACGTCCAATAAGAAAATGGATTGGCGACATCAAAGACATTGTACAATCACACGGAATGACACTATCCAGTGCCACCCATCGGGCACTGGAGCGCAAATTATTCCTCCCTACGACGCTCGACTGCAAAAGTGGAAGAAAATGAACTCTCTCTCTCTCTCTCTCTCTCTCTCTCTCTCTCTCTCTCTCTCTCTCTCTCTCTCTCTCTCTCTCTAGATAGATAGATAGATAGATAGATAGATAGATAGATAGATAGATAGATAGATAGATAGATAGATAGATAGATAGATAGATAGATATGCCGGTCTCCCTGGCGTAAGAGTTGACTATATACTCCCGTATACTCTCATACAAAACACAGCTTCGCGAGATTCGGCATCCGATCGCGTCGTGTTGGTCACTTACGGAGTATGTGAGCCGGTCGTTCAGAAAGCAATGGCAAACTACTGAACGTAAAACTTGCCAAGACATCAACAACAGCTGAAAAATGCTGATGTTGACTGCAATGTCCTGTAAAGGATATGCGGGAAAAAAATGAATATATATATTATTATTAATATATATATATATATAAGCAGACAAAGTCGGATAGAGAACACATATAAGCAGGCACAGAGGCATACATACAGGACAGCAAAGATAAATTGACATATAGGCAGATATGTCTTATAGACAGACAGGCAGGTCAGACACGTATACTGAACATAAAAGAGAGATAGACAGGAAAGACAGAACTGCATACACATCGTTTCACTTACATGTTGTTGCCTGTATGTGGATGAAATAATCCACACTGAATGAACTTATATATAAAACACCGTGGGCGGAGTCTTCACTGAGCTGGGCGTAGCTTGTACATGTCAGTTGTCGGTTTACTTTCCCCTACTGATGTAGTGTGGCAAGTCAATGTTGACAGAATACTCTTGACATGGCATCCGCAATTTTAATTCTAACATAAGCTGCACTGTTTCTTGTAGATCCTGCAGCAAATCATGGAGTTTGAGGTGTTTCATTAGGCTTTCATCATCATCATCATCATCATCATCATCATCATCATCATCATCATCATCATCATCATCATCATCATCATCTTCTTCTTCTTCTTCTTCTTCTTCTTCTTCTTCTTCTTCTTCTTCTTCTTCTTCTTCTTCTTCTTCTTCTTCTTCTTCTTCTTCTTCTTCTTCTTCTTCTTCTTCTTCTTCTTCTTCTTCTCGCTCTTCTTCTCCTTCACCCGCCCCCCCCCCTTTTGTTTTTACTATTCTAGTAATGTCTACCAAAAAAAGTCTGGTTTTTTAATGTATGTTGCTTTGATTGAGAGCTTGTTGAAACTGTGGGTGGATGCTAGACTTTCTGGGCCAGTACTAAGTCAGCTGTTGACAAACTATAGATATAGTTAGTTGCGTATCCTTTACAGGACATCGCAGTCAACAACAATTTTCAACAACAATTGGTAGGTTGCAGCATGACTGTTGTCCTATGAGATGCCAGTCTCATGCTAACCCTCTTGAGTCACCTTGTGAGGCACGCATGACAGGTTGCAGCATGACAGGTTGCAGCAGGACAGGTTGCAGTATGACAGGTTGCAGCATGACAGGTTGCAGCAGGACAGGTTGCAGCAGGACAGGTTGCAGTATGACAGGTTGCAGCATGACAGGTTGCAGCATGACAGGTTGCAGCAGGACAGGTTGCAGTATGACAGGTTGCAGCAGGACAGGTTGCAGTATGACAGGTTGCAGCATGACAGGTTGCAGCATGACAGGTTGTAGCATGACAGGTTGCAGCAGGGCAGGTTGCAGTATGACAGGTTGCAGCAGGACACGTTGCAGCAGGACAGGTTGCAGCATGACAGGTTGCAGCATGACAGGTTGCAGCAGGACAGGTTGCAGCATGACAGGTTGCAGCAGGACAGGTTGCAGTATGACTATGTTGTCCTCCCTTATGAGCTCCGGTAACATACAGCCAAACCATGCATCCAGTCTTTATCAATCTTACCACTGTGCATGCAGTAGTTGCACTCACTGGCTAGCGGTTTCATTTCGTCATCCGATATTCTCAACATTATATACAACAGTAAGAAAGAGACAGCTTTATTTGGTCATATGATGAAACGACAGAGAACATCGATACAACTGGACAGATAGAGGGGAAGAGAGGCAGAGGTAGACAAAGAAAAATGATGCTGAATGGATTGAGATTGTGGTATGGAGGAATAGAATCAGCAGAGTTGATCCTGAAAACCTAAGACCGAGATCTGAGGACTGCGAGGGGTCACGAGAGGATCCGGCCGACGCTCGACGCTCAGAGGAAAGGCGAGACGGACATATAATCAGATTTCTACAGGTACTATTGGTGTTCGAACTCTTCGCTGGCTGCTGAGGATGGGGACAGAGCGCTTATGGGAATGCCCCGAATGCTGTGATGTCGGTTCCTAAATCAATCAATCAATCGATATCTGAGGAGAGTCTTGAACGCCTAAGCTAGCTGGCATGGCACTTGATGATGATGATGATAATATTCTCCCTATATCTGCATACTGGATCTGGAGCTGTATTCCTTGAACTCAGAAAGTATGGCTTTAATATCCTGTGCTGTAACATAGAAATCATCATTCAGTTCACCCCCTGCACATATTCATACAACTGCTGTTTTAGTGCATAATCTGCTGGCCACAGCCTTTTGATCTGTTGGTTCCAGATACCTTGCAAGAAATACTTTGTCTTTCTCCTTGTCAGATCACTGAAAAATGTGTCTTGAAAATCAGGAATCACTCATGGTCTCGATGTGCCAATCATATATTGATGCAGAAGCCATAATAACACAAATGGCCTCATCTTTACAGACTCCCAGAAAAGTATCCCCTATTTCTGTTTTCACCTCGTCTGCAAGATCTTACAGATATGTACTGCATTAGTTGCCTTCTGTTCTCTAGATTGAGACGACTTTTGATTTGTAGTTTATGTGGTTGTCTCACATGTTGCCACTGCTGTACTGTGTTTCACTTAGTCCACCATGCCTTTTATAGCTCGTCCTGCCACCCATGATAATAAACATTTATGAAATAAAAATAATGACAGCTTTGTTTCAAACAATTCTTCTTCAGTTCTCGTTCAAAAGTCAGCGTGTCACACCTGGTCACTGTCACGAGCGCCCTGAGTTAACCCAGATAATAATACCGACGTTTGCGTGGCGTATATTTTCTGGGCCACAACAGTCGTACTAACAGAGTAAACACAGCTGTACAGGTTACATCGTGTCAGCCCATATACACATTTGGTGGTGAGTGAGTAGGAATGGATACACAGAGTTGGCAGTTCATTAACAAGTAGAATCACATATATTGTCAGCTTAGGATATGGAATGGTTCCGTTTGTCATCTATACGGCCGGACATCAGACGAAAATGGCTGCTGGGATTGTCACCACGGAACAGAAGATTGACAAGTGTGTCAACATTTGAATGCAGATGGAAGCCGTGAGATCACAGGGGCAGATGTAAAACGGAAGTACCTAGTACGGAAAACAGTGCATCTGTCAATTCTTCGTTTCCGGCACATCAAGATGATTGGCAGCTTGGTATCGAAACTCTTTGTTGGGAGTATACAGAAACTAGCTGGCTTGTTTTGAGAATCTAGGCAATTACTGACAACTTTGACAGGATTTAAGCCAGGAAAATAGTTCTTGACAGGGGATGATTTGCCACTGTGCCACCTGTGTGGGGGAGTAAAGGATAACGTCACGTGGCCAACTTTGGTAGTTTGTGATATAAACTCGGGTTGAGATCAACTAGGGTGGACTTGAATAATGCTCTAGTCGGAGTGCCAGGGCACTGAAGTGCTTAGTGGAAATAATATCTACCGTGTGTTAATTAGTGACTTAATTTTACACGTGCCTATAATGGCAGATGTAGATATGATTGATAGGACTGCAGTAGTGCCATTTAAGGTATAACCTATTATAATATATTCGTTATAATTACTTTAGGCAGTAGCCTTGTTAAACTATAGTGTGATGATTAGCACTGTCAGTGGAAACTAGCTAGAGTAGTGAAGTGATACTTGGCTCTGTTAGCTAAAATAGATTAGTGAAGTGTTGATAAGCTTTACTAGTTGAGAATTGAGTAATGAGGGATAATTGGGATCTTCCCGTAGGTGTCCCTGGTGGGCGGGGTTCCGCATTCTGTTTGCTGATATTTTTTCTTTGTCATAGCCTGATTCGACTCTAGGTGGGTAGCTAATCTGCTCTATGACTAAGTCTAGTTAGCTAAAGATCATTAAGCAAGGTGATAGGCTTACACTCAGCCGAAGGGATCAGTGACTAGTACTATCACCAGATGTGTTGTTTCTATCCTAGGTTCTCTACCAGATCCAAGGAAACTCTACAAGTTTTGGGAAAGAATTAAAAATCCCATTCTGAAGAACACCATTTCAAGAGTCAATAAAGTTGCATACAGAAACGTAACTTACGCTAGAAGGAAATTGATTCATTAAAGAGAGTAATGCATACTGATGCACCACACAGCATCAGACAGTAGTAACGAACCGAGAACCGGCTAAGAGTACCTAGTGTTAGTACAGTAACAATTAACATTAGTAATTAGCACTTATGGACTGAATGGTTCGATGTGCAACGAGGATGATCTGTCGACTAACTAACTAACTAACTAACTAACTGCGTACACACTACAAAAGAATTGTGCAGTTTGTTAAGGAAAGTTAGGAACGGACATTGTGTAGAGTGCAACCGGTCCATGATTAACTGTTAATACCACCGGTGTCTATTTCGGATGTTCATGAAATTGGATTACCAGAGGTCTACAGAGGCAAAGCAGTATCCGGCAAGATGGTTTCGGCAACGGGTGAGAAGTACATGTTCTGACGTAACGTGCTGTGGTCTATCTTTGCTGGGATCAGCTGACTGGGTTGCTGTCTGAGAGTCAGAGTCTACACACTTTATAGAACACGTCACACATTTTCTTCACATACACGTCTCATATACGTTACACTTTTATTTTAATAAATTACTCTTTATTAATTTCTAGAAGCAAGAGTTGTTGAGTATGTTGCGTTGGGGAAGTATGAGAAGGGGCATAGTACGACAGTGTGAGAGTGATAGGAAAAGGTGTCCATAGGCTGATGGAGTGTGTTGGACGGAAGCTGGTGGATTCTCCAGAATATTGAGAGAAAAAAAATATTATAATGTGGGTGTCGGATCTCCTCACTCCAGGGACGACACTTTAAAGGAGGACACGACATTATTGGGGGCTCGTCCGGGATCTTTGGACAGCGGGATCTCTCGTAAACGTGATCTTTGGACAGCGGGATCTCTCGTAAACGTGATCTTTGGACAGCGGGATCTCTCGTAAACGGGATCTTTGGATAGCGGGATCTCCCGTAAACGGAATCCTTGGACAGCGAGATCTCCTGCAAGCAGGAACCTTTGACAGTGGGATCTTCTGACAACGGGGTCTTTTGACACGGGATCCTTAGTTATTAGAGGGAGATATCACTTTGGAGAATCCAGCTAGAGTGAATGTGGATAGGGGTTAGGACTAATATCTTACCTGTTCACACTTCACACGTCTGCATAGGTCTGTGGTCCTGATTCTACTCTTGTCACTGCGTGAATGTGCTGTGTGTGGTAATATCTAGATTTATAGTACTTGTTCATATATCTGTATAGTAATTTGCAGTTATATTGTACTAGACCTGCTAGCTTACCTCTCTGTATAATGGCCACCCCTAAACTTAGCACAGCAGAATTAAAGGCAAGGGGGGAAGAAATGGGATTGGCGGGGTCGGCTCTAACGGATTACATACAGGAAGTGGAGAGAGAGTATCGTCAAGCGGAACGGGAAGATCGAAAGGCCGAGTTGGAATTGAGGAGGATGGAGTTGGAACAAGCAGCTAAGAAATTGGAAGCTGAACAAGCAGCTAAGAAATTGGAAGCTGAACAAGCAGCTAAGAAATTGGAAGCTGAGCAAGCAGCTAGGAAATTGGAAGCTGAACAAGCAGCTATGAAATTTGAAGCTGAGCAAGCAGCTAGGAAATTGGAAGCTGAGCAAGCAGCTAGGAAATTGGAAGCTGAACAAGCAGCTATGAAATTTGAAGCTGAGCAAGCAGCTAGGAAATTGGAAGCTGAGCAAGCAGCTAGGAAATTTGAAGCTGAACAAGCAGCTAGGAAATTAGAAGCTGAACAAGAAGCACAGAAAAGGGAGCACGAGTACCGGATGAGGGAACTCGAGTTGAAGAGTCAATCTAATGGAGAAACTGAGGGAGCAGTTGGAGGTTCCTCCATCCCAGGATCAACACCAGTAGGTGGACATGGGTACCATGCTATGAAGTTTCCTTTAGCGGTCTACGAGGAGGACAAAGAGAAGATTGACCAGTACCTTCAACGCTTCGAGGCTATGTCAGTTGCTATGGGTCTGGAGCGTAACAAATGGAATCTTAAGCTATCCCAGGGATTACGCGGGACCGGATACGAGGTTTATACTCGCCTGCCACCAGGACATGAGAACAATTATGATGAGTTAAAGACGGCGCTGCTGAAACGATTCGAGGTTACGTCACATACCTACCGGAAAAAATTTCGAGCAGCGAAACGAGAACCGGGAGAGTTGTTTGCCGCCTACAGTTTGCGTCTTAAATCTTATCTCCATAAGTGGATGGATTTGGCTGGGTTCGCACATGACTATGAGAGTCTGGAAGAGCTCATGGTGGTCGATCAGCTGAAGAAGCAAATGTCTAAACCTCTCAGGGACGTTCCTGGGAGAACAAGGAGCGGAACGTATTGACCTCGTGAATAAATTAGCAGAACGGTTCGTCGAGGTACATGGGGAGGCAGGGGAAAACCTTTCAACCAACACCAAAAGTCAAGAGAAACATGACAAGAAGAAAGCCAAAAACTCAGGAACCAAAAAGTGGGAACCTTATGGGCAAAAATCAGAGGATAGTTCAGAGAAGAAGAAGGAGGGAAGCAAGAGCACTTCAAGCTCTACACCTAAACGACCGTGGTCGGAGAAGTGGTGTTCAATTTGTAAGTCACCCTCTCACAATACGAGGGACTGCAAATCGAAGGCTAAGAACCCTCACTTTGCAGCATGTCAAGTGACTTCCAAGGAGGTTGTCACGGAAAATGCCAAGGTCAACAAGGAAGCTCGCCACCAGGAGAGCTCATTCAAGTCCGACAATAGAAAATCTAGGACAGGGAAATGGTGCAACCAATGTCAGTCAAACACGCACAATGCTATTGACTGCAGGGGAAAGTCAGGAGACACTCAATTCGTCGTGTGCTCAGGGAAACCTAAGGTGGAGCCCACCGAACAGGTCGAGGCCGAGGAAGAGACTCCAGACCAGGAAAAACCACCTGTAGTGGAATTGGTAGAGGTTAACGGTCGTCAAGTGGAGTGTTTATACGACACAGGACTGGACGGGGAGGCCGTGATTTCTGCGGATCTGGTACATCCAGAACAATTCACAGGTGAAACCATGGAGATACAGCCTGCACAGAAGAGTGCTGTAACCATGAAGTTGCCCATTGCTAATGTGGAGATTCGGTCAAGGTACGTCACCGGCACCATCAAGGCCGCTGTATTGACCGATCCCATTTTCCCAGTCATCCTAGGTTGCCGGTATGTCTTTCTGGGAATGCCCAGGGAGCCAATCCATATGGGAGCACTGCAGACTCGCTCTCAGACGAAAACGGAAGAGGCAGACGCAATTGTGACTAACCCAATGCCGGGGGAGCTACGAACTGCCCAGAGTGAGGATGATACTTTACGTCCTTGCTACAAAAAGCTGCAGAAAAGTGCTGATCCACGAGGACGGGGGCAGTACTACATGAAGAATAGGATACTCTACAGGAGAGCAGGAAGGGGAGACAACCTATACGGTCAGTTGGTCGTCCCGAAAGCTCATCGGTCCCAGATTCTTCATTTGGGGCATACCATCTCCTTTAGTGGACACATGGGTATTGCCGCCACCATGCAGCGGATTTCCTGCCACTACTATTGGCCGGGAATGACAGATGATGTGCTTCGGTATGTGAAGTCATGCCCTGAGTGCCAGAGGGTGGCACCGAAACACTGGACAGCACCGGTGATGTTGGGTGAGATGCCCATCATGAACTCTCCTTTCCAGAGGGTAGCCATCGATATCGTGGGTCCACTTCCCAGGACTAGGAAGAGGAACATGTATATACTCACAATGGTGGATTGCTGTACAATGTGGGGTGAGGCTATACCGTTGACCACGATTGACTCGAAAAGAGTGGCGGACGCACTGATGGAGGCCTTTACCAGATTAGGCTTTCCGGATCAAATTCTGACGGACAATGGATCTCAGTTTTGTGGAAAACTCATGGAGGAGGTATTTAGAGTGTTTCACTCTAACCACATACATACCAGCCCTTACCACCCTCAAGCCAATGGACAAGTAGAGCGTTTCAACGGCACGTTGATGACAATGCTCAGGAAACTAGCGCAGGAAAAACCTGATAGGTGGGATGAATATATCCCAGCAGCACTCTTTGCCTATCGGGAAGTTCCTCATGGCTCAACAGGACTACCACCCGCTACGTTGCTGTTTGGTCGTCCAATCAAAGGACCGTTGGAAGCCATGTTGAGGAGTTGGACTGAAGAGGGGACGTCAGAAGAAGTGATCTCATCCTATCAATACGTGGAGGAACTGAAAGAAAAACTCCACAAGGGATGGACTCTGGCAAATCAAAACTTGAAAAAGGCCAGGAAAAGACATGCGGCTTACTACAACCGTAGGTCTAAAGAAAGATCTCTAGAGGTAGGAGATAAAGTCTTGTTGTTACTCCCAACGGGAAACAACAAACTGGAGATAGGTTGGCAAGGACCATTTCCCGTGGAAAGGGTAATATCCAGAACCAACTATCAGATCCGGATCCGGGGAAAGTCGAAGATTTTCCATATCAATCTCTTGCGGAAATACGAAGAGAGACCAGGAGACAAGGCAGCTCACCTCATGGCAATGGCAGTTGCAGTGGAGACAGAAGTGGGAACCAGCGAGGGCAGGGAATATCCCTTAGTACACCAGGAAACCTATAGGGATGTGCAAGTGAACCCTGATCTGACCTCCCAGGAGAGGGAAAGGATAACCCAGGTTCTCAAGTCTCATAAGGAGATACTGACTGATAAACCAGGACGAACGAGGTTGGTTGAGTTCGAGATGACTTTGACCACACAGGAGCCTGTTCGCCAAAAGGTTTACCCAGTGCCATTCTCTAAAGAAAAGGCCCTGGAGGAGGAAATACAAAAACTGCTGGAGGATGATGTGATTGCCCCATCCACATCCCCATACAATGCGGGGGTAGTTTTGTTACGCAAACCAAGTGGAGAACACAGGTTGTGTATAGATTACCGACTTCTGAACAGTCATACACAGTTTCAGGTGGAACCTTTGCCGAATCCCACTCAGCTATTCGCTAGGCTCCATAAGGCTCGGTACTTTTTAAAGGTGGATCTGAGTCGGGGGTACTATCAGATACCAGTCAAACCGGAGATTCGACCACTGTTAGCTTTCAGTACACCCAGTGGACACTACGAATTCAAGGTCATGCCCTTTGGACTCAGCAATGCACCTAGTGTGTTTACACGCATGATGAGGACTTTACTAGATCCGTTACAGGATCCGTCCATCATCTCATTCATGGATGATATTCTGATTTCCAGTGACAGCTTGGATGACCACTTACAATCCTTGGAGAGAGTGTTTAATAGACTCAAGGAAGCAGGGCTTACTGCTCGTCCAACCAAGTGCATGATTGGTTACCAGACTCTGGAATTTCTAGGTCACACCATCACTCCAGGACACATTGTTCCAGAAGAGAAGAACCTGGAGAAAATCAGAAATGCACCAAGGCCAAAAACGAAGAAGGATGTGCGATCTTTTCTCTCGTTGTGTGGGTTCTACCACAAATTTATCCCACATTTCACTGAACTGGGAGCTCCGTTGACGGAAACCTTGAAAAAGGGATTACCGGATCAAATCATTTGGACACCAGAATGTGAGAATGCCTATAGTCAGTTAAAGGAGGCCTTGGTCAGCAAACCTGTATTACAGCTCCCTGACCTTTCCAAACCATTTGTGTTGAGAACAGATGC
Source organism: Cepaea nemoralis (assembly GCA_014155875.1). Taxonomy (NCBI): domain Eukaryota; kingdom Metazoa; phylum Mollusca; class Gastropoda; order Stylommatophora; family Helicidae; genus Cepaea; species Cepaea nemoralis. The sequence continues at coordinate 23,587 of JACEFZ010002293.1, forward strand.
GAGTGCGATTGGAATTGGAGCCGCTTTGTTACAGGAAGGAAAAGTCGATGCTTCGGTTTTGAAACCTGTGGCATACGCAAGTAAGAAACTTCTACAGGCGGAGAGGAATTATTCAACCGTCGAGAGAGAGTGCTTGTCCCTTGTATGGGCAGTGCAAAAATTTCAGCCATATTTGTATGGAGTTAAGTTTCGGGTCCAGTCGGATCATCAGCCCCTGATGTTCCTGGCTACTTCTCAGAATCTCAACGCACGTTTGATGCGGTGGTCGTTGTTACTTCAACCGTATAATTTCACAGTAGAGTACATTCCTGGGAAGGAAAATGTTGGAGCGGACTTCTTGTCAAGACACCCAGCTCCTGAAGAAGAGGAATGAATCATCTGGATTTAACTCATGGTGGAGAAGAGTGAGATGGACTACTCTCTTAAGAGGGGGCCTATGTCACGAGCGCCCTGAGTTAACCCAGATAATAATACCGACGTTTGCGTGGCGTATATTTTCTGGGCCACAACAGTCGTACTAACAGAGTAAACACAGCTGTACAGGTTACATCGTGTCAGCCCATATACACATTTGGTGGTGAGTGAGTAGGAATGGATACACAGAGTTGGCAGTTCATTAACAAGTAGAATCACATATATTGTCAGCTTAGGATATGGAATGGTTCCGTTTGTCATCTATACGGCCGGACATCAGACGAAAATGGCTGCTGGGATTGTCACCACGGAACAGAAGATTGACAAGTTTGTCAACATTTGAATGCAGATGGAAGCCGTGAGATCACAGGGGCAGATGTAAAACGGAAGTACCTAGTACGGAAAACAGTGCATCTGTCAATTCTTCGTTTCCGGCACATCAAGATGATTGGCAGCTTGGTATCGAAACTCTTTGTTGGGAGTATACAGAAACTAGCTGGCTTGTTTTGAGAATCTAGGCAATTACTGACAACTTTGACAGGATTTAAGCCAGGAAAATAGTTCTTGACAGGGGATGATTTGCCACTGTGCCACCTGTGTGGGGGAGTAAAGGATAACGTCACGTGGCCAACTTTGGTAGTTTGTGATATAAACTCGGGTTGAGATCAACTAGGGTGGACTTGAATAATGCTCTAGTCGGAGTGCCAGGGCACTGCAGTGCTTAGTGGAAATAATATCTACCGTGTGTTAATTAGTGACTTAATTTTACACGTGCCTATAATGGCAGATGTAGATATGATTGATAGGACTGCAGTAGTGCCATTTAAGGTATAACCTATTATAATATATTCGTTATAATTACTTTAGGCAGTAGCCTTGTTAAACTATAGTGTGATGATTAGCACTGTCAGTGGAAACTAGCTAGAGTAGTGAAGTGATACTTGGCTCTGTTAGCTAAAATAGATTAGTGAAGTGTTGATAAGCTTTACTAGTTGAGAATTGAGTAATGAGGGATAATTGGGATCTTCCCGTAGGTGTCCCTGGTGGGCGGGGTTCCGCATTCTGTTTGCTGATATTTTTTCTTTGTCATAGCCTGATTCGACTCTAGGTGGGTAGCTAATCTGCTCTATGACTAAGTCTAGTTAGCTAAAGATCATTAAGCAAGGCGATAGGCTTACACTCAGCCGAAGGGATCAGTGACTAGTACTATCACCAGATGTGTTGTTTCTATCCTAGGTTCCCTACCAGATCCAAGGAAACTCTACAAGTTTTGGGAAAGAATTAAAAATCCCATTCTGAAGAACACCATTTCAAGAGTCAATAAAGTTGCATACAGAAACGTAACTTACGCTAGAAGGAAATTGATTCATCAAAGAGAGTGATGCATACTGATGTACCACACAGCATCAGACAGTAGTAACGAACCGAGAACCGGCTAAGAGTACCTAGTGTTAGTACAGTAACAATTAACATTAGTAATTAGCACTTATGGACTGAATGGTTCGATGTGCAACGAGGATGATCTGTCGACTAACTAACTAACTAACTAACTGCGTACACACTACAAAAGACTTGTGCAGTTTGTTAAGGAAAGTTAGGAACGGACATTGTGTAGAGTGCAACCGGTCCATGATTAACTGTTAATACCACCGGTGTCTATTTCGGATGTTCATGAAATTGGATTACCAGAGGTCTACAGAGGCAAAGCAGTATCCGGCAAGATGGTTTCGGCAACGGGTGAGAAGTACATGTTCTGACGTAACGTGCTGTGGTCTATCTTTGCTGGGATCAGCTGACTGGGTTGCTGTCTGAGAGTCAGAGTCTACACACTTTATAGAACACGTCACACATTTTCTTCACATACACGTCTCATATACGTTACACTTTTATTTTAATAAATTACTCTTTATTAATTTCTAGAAGCAAGAGTTGTTGAGTATGTTGCGTTGGGGAAGTATGAGAAGGGGGCATAGTACGACAGTGTGAGAGTGATAGGAAAAGGTGTCCATAGGCTGATGGAGTGTGTTGGACGGAAGCTGGTGGATTCTCCAGAATATTGAGAGAAAAAAAAATATTATAATGTGGGTGTCGGATCTCCTCACTCCAGGGACGACACTTTAAAGGAGGACACGACAGTCACGCAGTTCAAAGGTCAGTGCGTCACACCTGGTCATGCACTTCAGAGGTCAGCGTGTCCAACATTGACATACATGTGTGTCCGGTCTTTTTCCTCTAGGCAGATTCCACCCCAGGCAACTAGCTCTATCTAACCGTGGGTTAGGTTTTCTGGCCTTACAGTTTTGCCAGCGGCCTTACTCTGTGGAATTTCAACTGCCGTGAGATTTTAAATTTGCACACGGGACCTCCTGATTGTTTTCCCCGGCTAGGTATATGATCTCACTACCCAAGATTTCTGGGAAATATGTGCATCTTGGAAAAACATGTCAGCTGCTTCTGAGGTACCTCATGAGTCTGAGAAGGACACTGTAACTGTGCAGCCATGGCTGCCCCTCTCCCCATCCCTACGTTCTCTCTCTCTCTCTCTCTCTCTCTCTCTCTCTCTCTCTCTCTCTCTCTCTCTCTCTCTTTCTCTCTTCCCTCCCTCTCTCTCTCTTCCTCCCAGTCTCTCTCTCTCTACCCACTATCTCTCCCTCCCTCCCGCACTCTCTCTTCCCCCCTCTCTCTCTCCCTTCCCTCTCTCTCTTCCTCTCACTCTCTCTTCACCCCACTCTCTCTCTTCACCCACTATCTCCCACTCCCCCATCTCTCTCCCCTCTCTCTCTCTCTCTCTCTCCACGCCACTCTATCTTTCTCCCCTCTTCCTCTCTCTCTCTCTCTCTCTCCCCCCCCCCCCCCTCCTCTCTCTCGCTCTTACTCTCTCTCCATTTCAAACACAATACTATTGCCACAAATATGAAAACCTGAAACTATTGCACTATAAGATGCTGACACACACATGCACATCCTGTATGGGTGTTTTTTGTGGCACAACCTTCCTGTCTGATGTTAATATTTTGTGACAAATCCGTCCTGTCCGATGTTAATGTTTTGTGGCACAATCTCCCTGTCCGATGTTAACTTTTTGTGGCACAATCTCCCTGCCCGATGTTAATTTTTTGTGCACACCATTCCTGTGCAATGTTAACGTTTTGTGGCACAACCGTCATGTCCCATGGTAATTTCAATTTTGAGCAACATCTGGTGAAATGTTGATGTTGTTCCGATCATCAACGGGGGTCGTGTGTTGTCGCATGTTCAATACCCTATTAGTGGTGGTCGATATAACTGTCAGGAGGGTAAAAGATGGTCAGATAAAGGTTTGACAGCCATCCTGCTGCTGCACGTCTTGAGCAGTCATAAAATATTGCAGTAATTAAAAGTCTTGCTCTGCTGTTCGTGTTAATTCTCTCAGACGTAGGCAATATATACTTTCACTGCCTGTCTCCGGGGGGTGGGGGTGGGGGGGGGGGTGGGGGGGGGGGGGTTAAAATAATCGTCATCATGTGCCTTTACATTCCACTTCAGTTATCAGTTATCAGTTGGGGTATCTTCATTGCACTCCGGACAGGTCCATAGGTGCTCAGACACCCCCCCCCCCCCCCCCCCCCAGCATATGCATCAGCGACCGGTGGCTAATAGTGCCAAAACCACTTATGAAAACTCATGTCACTTGTTTATCTCAGTCCTTGATGTTCTGATGTGGGTCTGTAATGTGGGTCTGTGATGTGGGTCTGTGATGTGGGTCTGTGATGTGGGTCTGTGATGTGGGTTTGTGATGTGGGTTTGTGATGTGAGAGGGCTATCTCAATCCGTGGTGTTCTGACATGGGTCTGTGATGTGGGTTTGTGATGTGGGTTTGTGATATGGGTCTGTGATGTGGGTATGTGATGTGGGTCTGTGATTTAGGTCTGTGATGTGTGTTTGTGATGTGGGTCTGTGATGTGGGTATGTTATGTGGATTTGTGATGTGGGTTTGTGATGTGAGAGGGTTATCTCAGTCCGTGGTGTTTCTGACATGGGTCTGTGATGTGTGTCTGGGATGTCGGTCTGTGATGTGGGTCTGTGATGTGGGTCTGTGATGTGGGTCTGTGATGTGGGTTTGTGATGTGGGTTTGTAATGTGAGAGGGCTATCTCAATCCGTGGTGTTCTGAAGTGGGTCTGTGATGTGGGTTTGTGATGTGGGTCTGTGATGTGGGTCTGTGATGTGGGTTTGTGATGTGGGTTTGTGATGTGAGAGGGCTATCTCAATCCGTGGTGTTCTGAAGTGGGTCTGTGATGTGGGTTTGTGATGTGGGTCTGTGATGTGGGTCTGTGATGTGGGTTTGTGATGTGGGTTTGTGATGTGAGAGGGCTATCTCAATCCGTGGTGTTCTGAAGTGGGTCTGTGATGTGGGTTTGTGATGTGGGTCTGTGATGTGGGTCTGTGATGTGGGTTTGTGATGTGGGTTTGTGATGTGAGAGGGCTATCTCAATCCGTGGTGTTCTGAAGTGGGTCTGTGATGTGGGTTTGTGATGTGGGTCTGTGATGTGGGTCTGTGATGTGGGTTTGTGATGTGGGTTTGTGATGTGAGAGGGCTATCTCAATCCGTGGTGTTCTGAAGTGGGTCTGTGATGTGGGTTTGTGATGTGGGTTTGTGATGTGGGTTTGTGATGTGGGTTTGTGATGTGGGTCTGTGATTTAGGTCTGTGACGTGGGTCTGTGACATGGGTCTGTGAAGTGGGTTTGTGATGTGGGTATGTTATGTGGGTCTGTGATATGGGTCTGTGATGTGGGTCTGTGATTTAGGTCTGTGATTTAGGTCTGTGATTTAAGTCTGTGATGTGGGTGTGTGATGTGGATTTGTGATGTGGGTTTGTGATGTGAGAGGGTTATCTCAGTCCGTGGTGTTTCTGACATGGGTCTGTGATGTGTATCTGTGATGTGGGTCTGTGATGTGGGTCTGTGATGTGAGAGTGCTATATCAGTCCGTGAAGTTCAGACGTGGGTCTGTGATGTGTATCTGTGATGTGGGTCTGTGATATGGGTCTGTGATGGTACAGGCTAACACAATATGTACGCCTGAAGGCAAGGACAAGTTGGTGGCCAGTTGTTGCCTCTGTTAGCAGACGATGAGTGCATTCACAGAATCATACACCTGCACTAATGGCATTATTAGCATAACCCCATCGACTAACGCGTTGGGGCTGCTCTTTTGTGTTCTGGATCTCTTCTATTGACATTCTTCCATTGACTTAGACCATCGCGCATCATTTCTCTTGGTCAGCCTCTGTCTCTCCTAATACAGCTCTTTCCTGGCATCACTATGTTTTCCACGCCTCTGTCTCTTCTAATGCTGCTCTTTCCAGGCATTATTATGTTCTCCAAGCCTCTCATCTCTTTATATCGTCAGTCAGACAGAACTACACAAATTATATGTTTAAGAGCATGCATCTTTCTCATTGCCACATACGCCTGTGAGACCTTGAAACTTACCAAACAAGCTGAACAGCGCATAAATCCCTTTGAATATAAATGCTATAGACGGGTTCTAAGAATATCATTAGGTAACGAAAATAACAAATGCACCGATACTTCAAGAGTTGAATATTGAAGAAGTTTGGCTATTAAAGACGATAAAACAAAGAAAATTGAAATCTTTTGGTTACTTGAAACGTCACGAAAGTTTGGAGAGAACAATAATGGAGGGGTATATGCCTGGGAAGAGAGGAAGAGGAAGGCCAAAGAGAAGATGGGTGCAGGATGTGGCGGATGATTTCCTGACGAGTGTATCGGACTCGGGACATCTTGCTTATGACCGAGAAGTTTTCCGGAAAGTTGTTATGGGAGCAAGGTTCTGCATAGGATATGATACTGAATGAATGAACTCTTTGCATGATAATTCTTAGCAAAATCTTCGTGATGTGGCTCATTATACTAATTGTTCGATGTTGACGACATTCCAAGGCTCCTGGTTTCTTTTTTATTGCAATAACTTTAGAACGACATAATTCAGCAGGTATATCTGCAGTATCGTATATTGTGTTAAGCAGTCTGGCGACTTAGTCTATTCCATATTTTTCTAAGACATTGAATGTAGTACAGTCTCTTATTATACTTAATGTCGTGAATGTGTGCCCCGTGTCCACAATATTCCAATAATTCTGTTTGTTGACGGTTTACCCCAAATGTCCACAAAATATGACATTAAAAATGACATAATGACTGGCACCTACAGTCTTGACAGTCGATAGTTTATAAAAAAAGTTTGGTCTATCCAGGCTTTCAGAAACAGCCACTCCAATATGTCGCTCAAACATCTTAGTACGAACTAGCGCCAAATTTTAAATCGAACCAGTTGGTGAGAAACCTGAACCAGATGGTGATAAACTTGAACCAGATGGTGATAAACCTGAACCAGATGGTGATAAACTTGAACCAGCTAGTGATAAACCTTGAACAGCGCCTTGTGTTGGCATATTCAGTGTCCTCTCACCGGCAACAGGTGATTGCTTTCTCGCCATCGTGGCAGTTAATTAAATCAAGCACAAGCTTGTACGAGCCATGTTCATTTACTGTCGCCATAATTGCAGAAAAAAATGTAATCGCTAAACCACAGAAAATTAAACGTCAGACAAAAATTGCTTCCTATAACTTATCAGTAAAGTTAGTTAGTCTTTCCTCTTGAGCCTAAGGCGGCGCATAGGGCAGAAGTCCTGTCTCTCCATGCCTGGCGGTTCGCTGCTATCTGTTGTAGATCTTGGATATCAGTAAAGGAAATAATTAAAATAGTTAATTCAACCCATGTTGGCGTCACAGTCAACCCCAGCATGTTTTGGCTGTGTGTGACTTCTTGACAAGTTTACGTTCAGTAGTTTGCCACTGTTTTCAGAACGACCGGCACTCACACCATGTTTATGAAAACCCACGCAAGTCGGATCAATAGTGTTGTATGTTATTTCATATAGCGGATGTTTCTGTTTGTCTAACTGATACTCTAGCAATGTTATAATAGGTGTATTATATAATCATGTCTGTGAGATATTTATGACAGTCAGCACATCACCAACAGCATGCCGATTGGTCTACACAATATGGGTTTAGCACCATATTCCCAATGCTCTTTAAGTGCTGTAACTGGCTCTGTTACTTTCCCATTATGTTTGTAAACCAAGCCGTTGTCACGTTTAACATAGCTCAAGCAAAACGTAGTAACTTAGTTGATATGTACTCATGACGTGCCCACAAATTATACTGGCTATGTTTAATATAGCTCAAGCAAAACGTAGTAACTTAGTTTATATGTACTCATGACGTGCCCACAAATCATATTGGCTACGTCTAATTCATCATCATCATCATCATCATCATCATCATCATCATCATCATCATCATCATCATCATCATCATCATCATCATCATCACCAAGTGCCTGGCTGACAGGCGTAGGCGTTCATGACTCTACAGATCTCGGTTTATGGTGTTCTGGATCAGCTCTAGTGTTGATATTCCTCCATGCCACCGTCTCAAACTATGTAGCATCATTTCTCTTGGTCTTCCTCTGCCTCTTTTCCCCTCAATCTTTCAATTTGTCACGATGTTCTCCAATGGTTCTTCTCATCATATGACCCAAAAAAGCTGTTTGGTTCTTTCTTATTGTTGTATATAATGTTCTAGTTTCATTGGCCTCTTTCATGCAGTCTTTGTTAGTTACTTTGACAGTCAAGGGAATTCGTAACATTCGTCTCAGGAACCACATCTCTGTTGCTTCAAATTTCTTCTTAATATTTTTCATTTACATTCCAAGATTCACTGCCATACAGCAAAACAGGTTCTAAATAGCACTTCAGGCCTCTCTTTCTTACATTCAATGACAGTGACTTATTGCATAAGATATTCTTAATTTTCCGAAATGCAGTCTTTGCTTACCCTATTCTACACTAATCTCTGCTGAGCATCTTCAATCTGATTTTATAAATGCCATTAGGTATTTAAAACTATCTACTTGGTGAAGAATGTTCCCTTCATCTCTATTTCACATTTGGGTGGCACATTTTTTTTTTTTTTGGGATATCACCATTGTCACTGTTTTCTCTTTAATCAGGGAGAGACCTTTCTTTGCACTCTCTTTTATTACAATGTCCAACAATTGTTGTAGATTATTTGCATCACCCACCATCAATACTGTGTCATCTGCACAGCGTATATTATTTATATTATAACCCCCGACTATTATTCCTGGCATCTCTTTGATCTCTCTCATTATTACATCGCTAAAGAGGGAGAAGAGATCCGGTGACAAATAAACATCCCTGTCGTACTCCCAACCTTATTTGTCCATAATTCCCTTCTTTATTTCCCATTTTACTTGCTGCTATTTGGTTCCAGTAAATATATTTTATTATTCTGAGATCATACTACTAATCGTTCCCACTGCCATCTGAATGAGAGTTCTCCTGGTCTTCCCTCTCAGTTTTGAGATTCTACCAGAACCCCTGCTACCACCCCCCCCCCCCCCCCCCCCCCCCCCTCCCATGTCGATTCATTCTCTCCACATACGGGTTCTCAGCCTGTTCCACCGCTTTCTCCTCCTACTCCCACAGGCAACCGACCACAAGTCTCCCTTGTCCATATGCAATCTACCATCGAGAGGTGCATTCCCTGCCAGCCTATCAGTCTGTTCATCCCCCCCCCCCCCCCCGGGAGCCGCACTTCCGCATGACCAGTGTAGAAAACCCATACAATTCTCACAATCTGTGAACTCTGAAGCTAGGTGATCCATTCTACACAAAACATTCATTTCTCCACATTACCTAGCATACTCCGTGAGTCCGAAATGAAGACAATGTGTGTTGTAGCGGTCTCCTCCAACCACCGGAAGGCTGCTGGTGAGATGACACATCTCAAACATGCTAGCACATTGAGGGATACCGGGTGAGACAACACATCTCACACAAGCTGGCACGAGTTGATAAATTTGGTGTGTTAATAAAATATTGTGAATATTTAAAAGAAAATGCTTTTATTTAAGTTGTAATATCCATCAGCATATTCATTTGCAATTAAATGTATACAACTACACTGTAACATTAATATACTCATGTAAAGGTTATGTACAAATGAGAAAGAAAATCAGACATGTTATTTTCAATGCACCTTTTGAGGCTGACAATTTCGGAAAGGGGGAATGACATTCTGACATATGCTGAAAGGGTGCATGGGCCAAAAAAGTTTGAGAACCACTGCTGGACACACTGGGCAAGGGGTAACTTGATAGATCTTATGTCTTAACTAATGAAATAATTAACCTGGTACTGGCTTCCAGACGCATAAATCTAATAAATCGCTCATGTTGTGACGTTTAAAATTGCATAAATAATTGCACGTGGGTAATTTTACGTTGCCAAACCATGTAAATATTCCCCCAAGTGATGAGCAGTTTGTCTCTACCAGAAGATTGTACTACAAGACTCATGTCGGGATACAGGTGGGTACATATGCACATTATGCTGGCGTGATTGTTACTTATAAAATAAACTGAACAGCGCATAAATTCTTTGAAAATACATGTTATAGACGGGTTCTAATAATATCTTGGATTCAGACAAGAATAAATGAATCTATACGACAAGAGCTGAATAATGAAGAAGGTTGGCTACTAAAGACGATAAAACAAAGAACATTTAAATATGTTGGTCACTTGAAACGTCATGAAAGGTTGGAGAGAACAATAATGGAGGGGTATATGCCCGGGAAGAGAGGAAGAGGAAGGCCAAAGAGAAGATGGGTGCAGGATCAGGCGGATTATCTCCAGATGGGTGTACCCGACGCTGGACATCTTGCTTATGACCGAGAAATGTTCCGGATGGTTGTTATGGGAGCGACGTTTTGCAAACGACATGTTACTGAATGAATGAATGAATGAATGAATGAATGAATGAATGAATGAATGAATGAATGAATTAATTAATAAATGAAATATTTTCACAAAACAAGATTTATGCTGGATAAATCAGTTCATTGACGTAACCAAGATGGTGGAGTTAACAGTTTTCGTTGCGATTTGGAGAAATAATTATGTGTTTTGTATGTGTTTCATAAGATCACTGTGTTCAAATAAGGATGAACCTACGACAGGTACGGCAAACCGATAGGGAATTTATTTGTTCAAGGACTATTGCTCATAAATTATGGAGGAAATCGAAAGAGAAGCGTCACTCAATCAGCGCTCACATCAGAAACAACGGAACAAGTGAATAACATCAGCGAAAGTACAAAACATGCAGGAGATAATGGGGACTTAGTGGACTAGGAGATAACGAGCCAGCAGTAGTATAGTTTATGACAAAATCTCACATTTAAATATTGGGGCCCGCAGATAAGGGGGAAAGGGGCAGAACACAAAACGGACACATGAGTATTACGTTCCAATATGGAGTGGTATGGATCAGCGAGCAAAGGTTAGACATGGAGTAGGTTTTTGTTGTGTGTTTTTTTAAATTCAACATAATCATTCAGTGCCTTGCCGGCTGGCGTGGGCGATCATGCTTATCCACAAATTACGATCTCCAACGTTATGTGTCAATTCGTATGTTGACTCCCTTCCGTGCCATGACACAAGACTGTCAATAATGTTTTCACACTGTCTTCCTCTATCTATTTTTCCGCAAATCTGTCCGGTTGTCACAACATGTTCCAGTTTTGGTCTTCTCATAACATGGCAACATAACGATGACTGCCTCTTTCTGATGTTTGTGATAAATTATCTTTGCGACTCAGCTTCCATTAAATCGCCTTGATTGTTCTTTTTGGCTGTCCAATTAATGTTCAGCATTTTTCTATAAACCTACATCTCCAAAGCTCTCAGGGATATTTTCGCCTGTTGACTAATTGTCCAGAACTCGCAGCCTTATTTTAAAACTGGTTCTATGTAACATGCAAGAACTCTCTTTCTGACTTTCGAGGACAGTGACTATTTGTACAAAACGTTCTTGATTTGATAGAATGCAGTTTTTGCCTGCCCTATTCTGCACATTTAGGTACAATCTGTTTCTTTGATGTCACCATGACTTCTGTCTTTCTATTATTCAAACTAAGACTCATTCTTGCACCCTCCACAACCACTGTATCTATCATTTCCTGTAGATGGTTCTGACTTGTTGCTATTAAGACGGTGTCGTCAGCATAAGTAATTTATATAAGCTATATTATGTCCACCAACCAGGATCCCTGAATATTTTCTGTAGATCTCATTATATGTTCACTGTACAATGAGAACAAATCAGGAGACAATGCACAACCTTGTCTGACACCCTTCTTTAGTACACTGAAATGTTCCTACAAGGTTGTTGATCCTTATGGCTGCTGATTTGCTGCCAATATATGTTCTTTATTATTGCAGATCTTTGCCTGTCGATGTTCAGTCTGCTCCTAGTAATTGTATTATTTCTTCATGCTTCACATTGTCAAATGCTTTTGTGTAATCTATGAAGCATAAGTACAGATCTGCTTTTACTTCTATAGCTCTTTCTAATAGTGTTCTGAGAATATATATAGCCTTGTTTGTGCCCTTTCCCTCCACAAATCTACAGTGTTCATCACTAATTTCTGGTGTAATCTTGTTTCTTATTCTGTTCATAATTATCCTGAGTAACAGCTTTGTCATGTGATTCATGGGATCATTCATATCTTCGCATTATAAAGTGCATGGTTTCTTTAGCAGAGCTATAAAGATGGATTTTAATAGGTCACTAGGAATGTACCCACTAGTGTAGATATTTAGAACTTCTGTCAATATTTCTATTAACGAATCACAAAGAACCTCAACTTCCTCAACTGTAATGTTGTCTGGATCGTGTGCCTTTAATTTCTTTATGCGTTCAAGTGCATCTTTAACTTCCGCTGCAAGTATTGGTGGACCTTCACCATTGTTTTGAATATTTACATCCGGTCTCCTATCATCATACAGTTCTCCCAGATATTCAGTCCATCTATTGACTATATCATCTTGTCCCATCAATATTGCACCGTTCTTCGATTTTAAACATTCAAACTGTGGTATTTCGTGCTTTCCTACTTGTTATTGTATTGATTCGTTGATACATGGAATGTAAGTCTTTTCCATAGTTTGTCTCAATTTCCATGCACTGTTGATTCAGCCATAATTCTTTAGCCACTTTGCATTTATTTACTATTTCTTTATGTATTCTATTCTTTTTTATCTTGCTTTTTCTTTCTTCTTTCGTCCATCATCTGACGTTTTTTTTTTTTTAATTACATCCCGAAAAATGGAAAGCCATTATAAACATTACATCGTTCTATATCAGAAAGAACAGTACTGATACAGATCAAAGAAGGCAGTAAAACAGTGACTATTATACAAACATACGCCCCATGTAACGATACTTACAGCCATGAAGACAAAGGCGAATATTTTGATAACCTTGCAGACACGTTAAATAATGTGAGGGAGACAGATGAGCTTATTGTGATAGGTGATTTCAATGGACGAATAGGCACACGATGAACACCGTGGAATGAATGTATGGGACCATTCAGCGAAGCAGAAACTGAATGTAATAGCAATTGTGAACACCTACTAAACATATGCTCCAAACAAGGACTAATAATAGCAAATAGATTTTTCCAACATCGTCGTAGCCACACCACAACCTGGTATAAATGGAACAATACAGATCAAGCATCTCAGATTGGCTTTATTCTACTTAGGACATCAGACAGAAAACTACTTATGGATTCAAGAGCATCCCCAAATACAAACGTTGATACTGATTACAATTTCCATTCCATCATGTGCCATGCCGATAAGCGTGGGCGGTCATGTTCTGCCATCTCACTTGATCACCAGAGTCGTGGATCAGCTCCGTGTTCCTGTCTCGACCATGCCACGTGGCCAAGCCATCTAGGTATTTACTTCCCGGTCTTCCCCTTGGTCTCTTCCCTTCGATCTTGCCAGTTGTCACCAAGTTCTCCAATTCATTTCTTCTCATAACATGCCCACAAAATTTTGACTGTCTACGTCTAATGTCTCAATCAGTTTATCATCTTCATTTGTTCCTTGAAGGACATGTTCATTGGGTTGTCTGTCTGTCCATCGTATTCTTTGAATTTTCCTTAAAAGCCACATTTCCACAGCCATCAGCTGTTTTTTCGGCTTGACTGCTTATTGTCCACGCTTCACATCCATACAATAGTATAGGTTCTATGTTGCACTTCAACACTCTTTTTCTTGTTTCTATTAATATCTTTTTATTGGTCAGTATGTTTTTTATCTTGCAAAAGGCTGCATTCACAATGGCAACTCTTGTTCTAATTTCTTCAAGGCACTTCCCATCAGACGTTATGACTGTGCCGAGATAACTGTACCGATTCACTTGCTTAAGAATATGCCTATTTACTCGTATATCACATTGAGGTATTTCCTTCTTCCCAGTGACGACCATAATCTGTGTCTTCTTAATATTCAGTTCTAACCCTAGTTGTTCACTGTGTGCAACAACCGCATCCACTAAACTTTAATGAAGCTGTTCATTGTATGCAATCAAGACTGTATCATCTGCAGATCTAATGTTATTGATGTATCGCCCCCCAATGTTGATTACTTCCATATCTTCAATATTTCTGAAAATATTTTCACTGTACAGGAAAAAAAGATCTGGAGATATTACACATCCCTGTCTGACACCTCTTTTAATAAGCTGCTTTTAACCTACATTGTTATCAATTCTGATGGCAGCTTGTTGTTTCCAATATATGTAATTTTTACAAGACTAAGGTCTTTTCCATCAATTTGCAGATCTTCAAGCATCCTTATCATGTCGACATGTCTCACTTTATCGAAAGCCTTTGTGTAGTCAATAAAGCAAAGATATAGATCCTTGTTTACTTCTATAGAACGTTCGATTACGGTTCTCAGTATTATACACAGCATTTACTGTAACCTTCCCTTCTACAAACCCATATTGTTCTTCTCCTATTTCGGGATGTATTTTCTTCCTCACTCTTTGCATGATAATTCTCAGCAGAATCATCGTGATGTAGCTCATTATGCTCATTGTTCGATGTTGATCGCATTCCAAGGCTCCTGATTTCTTCAGGATTGTAATAAATATAGAATTACATAATTCAGGAGGTATATCTCCAGTATCGTATATTGCGTTCAGCAGTCTGGTGACTTAGTCTACTCCATATTCTTCTAATGCCTTGATAATTTCTATTGTGATGTTATCTGTACCCGGGGTCTTGTCAGTTTTCATATGGTTGAGAGCATTCGTGTGTTCTATTGTTAGTGATGTTATTAATTCTTTTGTGCATTAATTTGATATTCCGGGTGTTGTGTTGGTTTTCAATGTCCTTGCAATTTTCCTCAAGCCATGTTTCTTTTGCCTCTTTTCAAAGCTTCCTAATTTTCCTGTGAATCTCTTCATATTTTTCCTTGTTATTTTTGTTATTTCTTCTTACTCCCATGAGTTTTAAGATGTCTTCCGTCATCCATTTCTTGCGTCCTATTATCTTTATTTTGTGGAATGGTTGTTTCTGCAGCTTGGTTGACTGATGTCTTTAATATTTCCAATTGGTCACTGACTGATCAAAACATACAGGAAAATAAGAAGCAAACAGTTAACAACATATGTCATCAATTATAGGAAGCTTCACGAAAATACGGTTAAAGACGTATTCAAACAAGAAATTTAAAAAAAAATAACTGCATAAGACCATCCCTGATGGCAAAGACTAGCAAGGTAGGCAGAATACTTCAGGAACTATTTAACCCCACACATAACATAGAAAACCTCACTTTTGTGTCTAAAAACTGTGGACAACAAGAACCAAACTTCATCCCTACAGAAGTCAAATCAATTATACAGAAAAGTCCTAAACACAAATCACCGGGTCCAGATTGAATAGCAACAGAAGCAATTCATACTTGTGGGAAAACAGGAGTTAAATGGCTGACAAGACTTCTTAACAAAGCTTGGGAAGAAAGAAAAGTATCAGACGATTTGCAACATTCAGTAATAGTTCCAATATGGTAAAAGAAAGGATATATGAGAGGGTGCGAAACACACAGAGGTATATAACTCCAGAGTCTAAATGAAAAATTTACATAAGACTATTGGAACAAAGAGCTAGACCCATAGTTGGACAACAGTTAAGCAAAGTACAATTTGGTTTCAGGAAAGGTAAACGTTGCATTGATGCGTTATTCACACATAGACAAGTGTGTGGAAAGAAGCCATCGAATATAATGACCAGCAGAACAGTGCAGATCAGGAAAAGGATTTCGATAGAATAGACAGATACAGATTATGGACCATCCTTAAAGACTATGGGATACAAGGACAATTGCTAGAAAACATCATAGCCATGCACCACTCGAGCCGAAGTGCAGTAAGAACACAAGAAGGTATATCAGATATGTTCAAATTCAATACAGGAGAGTAGTGTAGAAGGAGGAAAGCATGACCGTTTTTGTGGTGGTGGTGGAAATTGATATTCCACCACAAAGGGCGATAACTCTTTTTTCCCCAAAAATGTATGCGTGGTCTAGTGACTCATCAGAGGTGGCGTTGCGAAGTGACTCATCATAGGTGGCGTGCGTGCTCAGAGGTGGTGGTCAAGTAATTGTAGGTACGACATAAAAAAATACGACATAAAACAACATTAAAAATTAAAAAACAAACAAAAAGGTAACATTTTTCACACAGATTTTATTGGTAGACAACATCTATTCGGTTACAACATCTAAAGCTTGCGTCGTTTACGTCCCAAAGGGATCAGCGGGATTTGATTACTGTAGAAAGCTGTCTGGTCATTCAGTGGCATGTCTTGACTGTAGTCATAGGTAATCGGTTCAGGTACGTCTGGGTTGTAGGTAGACTGGTCTTGATAAAACGTCACGGGGTCTTGAGTGTAGGTAGACTGGTCTTTACTAGACACCTCGGGTGGTTGGTAAGTTAGTTTATCGAAATCCGCTAGAATGTCATCCTTCATTGATAGGAGAGACTCAAACTCTGCTCTCGTGAGTGTAATTCCCACCTTGGTCGGATACTTGAGCTCAGAGACACCGAAATACTTGCGTAAATGTAGCGTCGTAGTGCCTCGGTATTGAGAAACTGTCGCCGCTTTCAAACCGTTGGCTAGTGGTCTGGGCATTTCATCAGTTCTTGACATGAATATCCAGGTAGCTGTAGACATCTTGAGCGTGGCGGGCACGAAACACGAATGTGGCCAGTTCGTCTCGTTTTATAGGACATAGTTTATCGATTGATTTTAAACGTGTCTGGACTTGTCTTTTTCAACCACGGGCTAACCAATCGAAACACGATGCGGTCATTCACGTGTTGTCTGTGACCAAACGGCTGCAGGATACGCGACAGGCTCGCGCCGCGGCATTTCATCACCAGAAAATACAGGGCGTACAGCCCGCAAGTGGCGTTATTGATGTCTTGTAACATACGGGTATTGTACATAGGTGATTGGTCCGAGTTACGTCGTATAAAGCGGATAATGTCGGCGTGTAATGGCGGCAAACCAAACGAATCGAAATATTCAAACTGACCTAGGCCATCGAAATATAGGGCGATCCAATGTGACCCAGAGTAAGCACTGGTGTCGGTGTTGACGATAAAAGCGGCTGGTTGTGTTCTATCAATGTGTCTAGGCAATTGATCTCTAGCACATACGTTGACTAGCGAAAGTCGTCGAACAAACGGGTCAGACATGAGTAACTGTCTTAGGTGTTGGGTATCCATTATGCTACGTAATCGGTTAGCACTTGCCTCGTCTTGGAAATTTCTAGAACCGAGTCGAGTTCCGCGTATATGATGACTTGTAGAGGTGCATCCGTTATAACGGCAAACTTAAGTTCCAGTGACAGTGGACCGGATTTGGCCAGTTCAAACTGCTCCCCGTCTAATATACTGGGAGTCAGATCAAAAGCGTAGAGAGCGAACCCTTGACTGAAACTCTCAAAATTGATACCATTCCCGACATCCTTACCGGTCAGACCGAGGGCCAAATTGGTACCATGGAAAGCTCGCGCATACTGACCTGTGGTATAATTCATGGTTAAGGGTTTGCCTGTGACACTACGCCCATCTACCATCAAACTCAAATAGTTTAACTGATAATGATTGAATATGAAGGGGTTCGTGTTTAGCTCGCCGGTTGAAACACGACGCATTCACTAAGCCGATCACCACCCGGGTCGGCGTCTGGCTGAGGAAGAGGTTATCTTGCGTGTGGGAAAACATACCTTTCGGGATAGAAAAGGTTTTTACCACTACCCTTTTAATGGGATACTTGGCATTGGCTCTCAATAAGGCTTTTTCATGAGCCAGAGAGATAGCTGGATTTAACTTAGCTTTCCTCACCAAGAGGGTGGCATGAGTAATGACACTTTTGTAACCACCGTTTACATCCGTGGCAATCAAATTAAAGACAGATTTTGAGGGGGTTAGTTTGATTTTGATATCGACCCCATTCAGCATGTACCTGTCCTGATTGAAAATATCGGAATGTAGACGGCCCATCATATCCATCGCCACACTAGAGCTGGCTAAAGATCGTCTTTTGGCTAGACCTTTATTGGTTTCACCCTTCGTGTCTGTCATATACAAAGGAGTATCTGGGTAGTATAGTGCTGACGTCAGATGACTCTTTTTGGCCTCTTCACCATAATTCAGAAGAGCTTCCAAGTAGGCCCGGTACGGATACGAATTTTCACTCGGTGAAATAAGAGTGTCGTTCAAAGACACGTCTACTTGAGAAAACAAACTATGCAAATAATAATTTATGGGACCGACTTCGGCGGTGTTCGGTAGGTCGTCACCGTTGGGAAGTGTAACTTTGGCCCTCACGTGCAGAAAAGTATTAAACAAATCTATATAATCCTCTCCCACACCAGAGATGGAGAACTCGATGGGTGCCCCATAGGCTAACGTGGCCAACGGATGAATCTCCACAAACTGTCCTTCTTCCACGGCCGTCTGGGTAGGTGGCACGCTAAACAAATCCAGACCAGAATGTAGGCACTCACACGACTTGGGATGTATTAACGCCATTACGAGAAAATATCCGAATGTCCCCGCTGGTGTTGGTGGTTCTTATGAGCCGATCGCTTTCTGCCGGCTGGTTTTATTCTTTTACTGGGCTGACCGGGCGGGGCGGCTCGTTTTCGTTTCCTGACGCCGCTACCTGATTGGCTGATATGTTGAGCAGCGCCCTGGAGCAGTCGTTGACCGGCGTCCCTGGCGTGTTCTTTGAAGGACTCGCCGACATTCCGACCGGCTAGGGCGTCTTGAGCCACCTGCAAACCCGTACCCAACCCTTCCCGCAAAAGGGCTTTGCCACCAGTCTTCAACCAAGGAAGAATTGTTCGACCAAGACCACTAAAGAAACTACCAATTCCATGACCTCGCTGACTCCGACCACCCACAAAAACGGGTAGACCGCTGCCGGCTTGATTACAGAAATATTCCTCGTATAGTTTGGGATTGCGTCGGATTGGCACGTGTCTAACCATGGTTAAACCACCTCAAAACGTTTGTTGGTTCGAAAATGCAGCGTCACTACCGATGTCCCACCTGTGAATGGGATAGGTTTCCCCCGTTCGTCGGTTATAAGAGGCTCAATCGTGTCAAAGGAGAACCGACAGAGTGGAACGTAATGTGGTTTATCGTACATCCTAAATACAGAGGTGGTGGATCTGTCTAGGACAGGTAGAGTCCGTAGTAATGGTACCATCACAGCGCCGACCACACGCGAGGTGACAATGTCGGAATAGATATTTTGCGTACCCTGGTCCAAATCTACTTCACCCATGCCGGAAAGAACGGACTCAGTCTCGCTGACGCGGGGTCGAGGGGACTTGTAAAATATCCGCCAACTAAGTCTAATTTCAGCACCCTGTTCGTATAGTAGGAAACGAGTCGATGGGCACATAAAAACACATTTTAGTCTATTCGAGCTCTGAGAGTTTCCGGGCTCGAAAATGTAAAGTTAGCACTGAAGTCCCATCGTTGAGTGGTATCGTTTTTCCCGTCTCGGTAGTTAAAAGTATTTCCACCGTGTCGAAGGAGAATCGACTTAACTGGACGTAGTGTGGTTTATCGTAGACACGATACACTGACGGCAACAATCGATCCAATATAGGGACAGTCCTTAGTAAAGGAACCATGGCGTCTCCGACTGGTCTGGCAGCTACGAGATCAGAATAGACGTAGATATTTTTAACGACGCTATCCATCTCCAATTCCACATTACCGTATAATAAGGCATTGTCGTCTGATAGAGTCGAGGTTGGAAAACCCAACATTTTTTTCAACCTCTCACTAATTTTAACGTGGGCGCCTTTTTCAAGTAGTTTCATTCCGACTTTGTTCCAAGGTGTACGTAGCGTGAATTTGATGTTTACTTTCTCGTCTACTTGGGTTTCGACACACAACTTATTCAGCTCCTCGATGAAAGCTTCTGGGGTGCTGAACGGACCCGGTGGACATTCAAGGGTTACAGGTTCCAGACCACTACCTTTGGGCGGAAAGTACTGGATCCAAATTTCCCCCGGCAAACCGTTAAAATACGTATTGGGGAATTGAATTTCGGCCAGGCCCACTTCGTATTGTTGACTCACCTCAATAGTCTGCGGCAACTTGACGAAAAAGTGACCTGGGTGGTTGTTCGGGAACACTTCCGGCGCCGTATTACTCGGTAAAACCAAATAGAAACTCATTGTTTATCTAGCTTAGGGTTAGGTAGCATATAACCCAAACAACTACTCATTAGAGCGACCCACAGTTTGCCTTCTGCTGCGTCTGCGCTGCCTTGAGTCAGATTGAATAGTGACACAGCAATTACGCTATATATAACGAGGGTTTGGCAGATGAATACAATCTCTGGCCGCGGCACTCGTTGTCCAAAAAACGACCAGAACGAAGTTTTTTCCCCGTCCCTAGTCTGTGGACGCAACACCATAGTTTCCAGGTTGTCTTCGGCCATACCACTAGTCTCCATAGCTGGCTAGTTGCGTGTCGGCTATCCAGCTGTTGAATGAATTGGGATAACCAAACCACTTGACTAAATACTCTTTACCACTACCTTTCCGTCGCCTTTCTTGTAAGATTGTTTCGATACGATAAATTTCTTTATCACCCACCAACTTGTATTTCTTCTTGGTAGAATGACCCTTTAAGTTCCTCCCCTGAATCGTCTTTTAGCACATACGTCACCGGACTAGTCTGGTTTATACGACTAACGGTAAACAGTTCTTCTGTCCAACCCGACATATAACCTTTTTTAAAAGGTTGTTGGCTTTGAGCTAACCTGACACGGTCGCCGGCTGTGAAATACACTTTTCTTGATGCGTCTGTTTTACGGTATAAATTATTCCACACTTCTTCTTGATTAGTGTTGTTAACTTGCACGGGTGCCATGCGAATGCTCCGGTGATACGAACCATTATAGTTTTGGATCAATTTATCTATCACGTCGACATAGTGCAGTGTATTGGTCTTGGTGAAATAACGCCACATTTTTTCTTTAAGAGTTCGGTTGAATCTTTCTACCACGGCGGCCTTCACGTCTTCGTTCTCAGTGGTAAAGAAATGCACGCCTCGGTCAGTCAGAAATTTTAAGAAGGTCCGATTGATGAATTCCGAACCTTTGTCGGTCTGAAAGTTTATCGGTTGGCCCTCCTCAAATATTTTACTCACGACCGCCACTAGTTCTTTCCCCGTTTTCTTCTGGATCGGGATGGCCCAGGCATATTTACTAAACACATCGATACACGTCACTAGGTAGGCCATACCGTCATTATACCTTCGTAATTTTTGCATATCTATCAAGTCGGCTTGAAACTGTTGATTTATACCACCGGTTATGGTCTGACGTCTCTGAAATCGGCGACGAATCGGTTTATGTAGAGTATAGGTATCCTGATGACGTAACCATTTCTGAATGGTTTTAGCTGGAAGTTTGTTATTTCGATGTAAAGCGACAGCACCACCATAGGCCCCCGGTTTCTCTGGGTCATAGTAATATTTTCTTAATTTCGCGGCCATTTTTCCCATCGGGGTGTAGGTATCTTCTTCTTCTTCCGCAGTTTATAACCCGGTGTAGCCACAGGTGTCTCTGCTGGGGCTTTGGCTTCGTCTACCTTCGGTGTTAGTTGAGCAGGCGGTGTCTCGACTACTGGTGCCGGTAAGGCGCTGACTTCGGGTTTTTGTTCCTTGATATCCACCAGACCTAATGGTTTGTGCCTATGCTGCTCGAGGCGATTCAGATACCGCTGCAAGGTTTGTTGATATAGTCTGGCTTTGTCACGGGGTGGTAGATCTTCTGTTGCCAAGACTTGTTGCATCTGATTATCCAAGTCTTGTAGGCTATCGGTTAGTGTGTCGGGTGGTACGTAGGGTTTTTCCAACATCCGAGGATCGACCAGGATCATTTTCTTCATTATAAACCCACAATACCTTTCAATACGTTAAGGATGGGTCCGAGCAGGGCGCCGATGAATCCACCCTTTTGCAAGATCTGTTTCCGTTTCTTGAGCGATAGTTTCTTACGAGTGAGCGCTCTCAGACTGTTTTTGTGTCGTTGTAGCCGCCGCTTCTGAGCGGGTGTGAGCGGGACATTACCTTTTAATACATTGTGACAGCATTCGCAAATTGATTGGACGAGGTCTGGGGAAGCTGTTTTAATAACAGCTTTTACGGCGGGTGGTTTGGCTTCACCCAAGTATCGCAACATGGATTCGTTGCGTTTAAGTTGACTAGACATGTTATTTAGGCACGTAGACGACTTGTCTTTGGTCGGGAAATATACGACTTCGTAGACGGAGTTGATCCGGTGTTTCCTGGCGAAGGTCGAATAACAAATACCCGTGTGGAGCCGATGTAGCGTCCTTAAAACTCTCTTGGACATATGACACCCGCCCTGGAAAAATTTGTTTTCCCAAATTATTAACTTGTGTACCGTCTCGAGGGTTCTTAAATACTACTAGGTAATGTGAATTCAGACTGATGGTTCTTTGTTCTTTATTCTTACCAAAAAGGTTCTGTACAATATACATGACGCTGAGGTTGCGATGATGACTGCCTTTAGTGAATAGTTTAGTTACCCTATCATCTGTCTCGGACATTAGGTCATCTATTACCACTAACCGACGTCTATCCCCAGTCCACTGTTCCATATCAGGCAGCCCTTCATTAAACTGCACTCCTTTCATATTCTCGTACATGGATTGCCATTCCCCATAGCACCATATAACCTCCTCTGGAATCGGGTCTACCATGACTGGTAGATGGGTCAGGAAGCGCTGTACAAAGACGGTTTTACCGCTCGCTGTCGGTCCAGCAATTAAACAAGTAAAAGGATGTTTCCAGCGAGGATCCATGGCCACTAAATGACGGGATATGACTCGCACGTCCGTCTATATATTTCAACGATTAGTGACCCGACAACTCTTGATGATAATGTTTAGCCAGGGCGCCACCTGATAGTGATTACCGACGCCGATGTTTAAAGAATTACTCCCCTACGGTTCTGGTAGATAATGACCGCTTATCGGCACGGCACACGCTGACGTAACAGATGCCTATGCCATATACACACAGCGGCGGCTTATCGCCCATAATGTTCACTTGGTTAAAACGTCTTTTTACCATATCCTTTACAGAACTTAGCTGTCAACACCAGCATCTTTCAGCTGTATGTTGATCGCTTGGGAAGATTACGCTCAGTAGTTTGCCATTGCTTTCTGAGCGACCGGCTCAGTATCCCGCAAGTCACGAGCGGGGGTCGAACCGCCTCAGCTCTCACTCCGCTACGAGACTCTGCGTGATAAACGGGATTACAGAGAGAAAGTGTTGTAACCCCACAGCCAGAGAGACCGGTATATACAAAGATTCGAACACAATTGTTTTAACCCACTCGATTTTGATGTAAATTCTGTGACGCTATATTTCTCGTGTCTGGGGAATTAATTACAAATATTCTTATGTTAAATTTTTTCAAACTCGCCGTCTTAGGTACCAAACACACAGACAAATCAATACGTCGTGATTCATTCTTGGGTGTAATGTAATTTCAATCGATGGAAACAGGGCGTTGTTAGCATTATACAGACCCATCTTGTGTCAGTTGCGTTGTTCGGTTCGGAGAAACAACTGACATCTGTGCATGTATGAGAATCTAATATTTGCATGCAGTCGGGTTTGTTGACAATTGTAATGTTGACGTTTGGTAAAACCTGGCGGTTCTTTTTAAAAAACGCGCGTTTTTTTGTAGTAATGTCTTTGTAAATATGTGTTTTGCTATTAAATAATGTCTTTCCGTATAATGTATTTTGTGTTGTAGCAATGTTTTGTGGGTTTGTAGCAGTGATGTTTTTGTCTGCGGCAAACAGGCAGTGATATTTTCTGTTAAACAAAGATATGTGACTCACACAAACTGACACTAATCTGAAGACGTTAAATTATCGTGCAGCGGGTACACAATAATTATGTTTCTAGGAAATTGCCGTTAGGTTTCGAGAGAGACATTTTTATAATTTCAGGGTGACATTCTCTAAAGAAAATTAACATCTTACCGGGCAATTATGGTTGCAGCAAAACTGTTTGAAGTAAGGACAGAATACTTACAGAACTGTCTCTGTTTAGGTGCACTGCCGTCAAACCCAATTATCTTTCCTCCCGGAGATAGAAAAAACGTACGAAAGAGATGCAATTACGATTTGACACAAAGTACCTAGGTGCGTAATTATGGTGGCAGACAATGACAAACAGTGTAGTAGATAATGTATAGTCGATGAAAAGTCCGTGGTTCTTTCTGAGTGATTACGAATCTATACTCGAGTGAGATGTGCCAGCCACAACCCGCCTTTTGACAGTTCGCCCGCCCCCCGTGTGAATGTGGCAGTGTCGGTCAAGCGATGTGACAGTGGTTACTT
Organism: Cepaea nemoralis; assembly: GCA_014155875.1. Classification (NCBI taxonomy): domain Eukaryota; kingdom Metazoa; phylum Mollusca; class Gastropoda; order Stylommatophora; family Helicidae; genus Cepaea; species Cepaea nemoralis. The sequence continues at coordinate 47,947 of JACEFZ010002293.1, forward strand.
ATTTTCCCGACATCTGATTGGTTGATTCAAATGACAACTTGTTCGTTTCAAATATACGACAAACACTCACGACAAGTTATTCATGAAACGAAGGCCAAGTCATTTGAGTGCTGGCAGTTAACGAGGAAGGATGTGTTTTTATTCAACGGATAATAAATTCAACATATTTTCTAATTCGTTGTACTTTAACAGCCGTGCCTTCTGATACAGAAAACTGCTTGTCTTCTGCATGAAACTGGTAACAATTTGCTCGACATCATCGTCAGAATTGTACAACGAATCAACGAGTTTTTGATTCATATATCTAGCTAAAGACATTAAAACTATTATCCGACCACAGTTGACGCGAGCATCAGAAAATACTTCGTCTGCGATATTCTCAAAGACAGGATATGGTTGATCAGTTGGCATATTGTCTACAACAGAGTCAAATAACGTCGCATGTTTACGAATCAACACATCTAATAATTGCGTCATTTTACAAAGTTCATCCGGCTGAATAACATTCACAAATAGTTCGGCCATTTTATCAGAGAATGTCAGCTACGCAGAGGCACGGATGTACTCTGTGTAATAAAACCTTCACACGACATGATGCTTTATTACGACATCGTACAACTACTCATTCTACACAACAGTTTACTTGCGATTTTTGTGATCGGATGTACACTCGCAAAGACGCCTTACGGAGACACATAAAGACAGAACATGAACTACTATCCAGTGATGTGTCGACCACTCAACCATCATCTAGTGCTGCTAATAATCTCCAATCCACAAGACGCAAGCGGGGACGAGAGCCGAATACAGACGAACAATCTACTGGTAAACGCCGGAAGTCAACCACACAACAAGTCTCGAATGACAGAATGTCGTCGGTTACAGAAACTCAAATACCGTCAACTAGCACATCAACACAAGCAGCATCCGCCCGTTCTGCCGCCAGCCGTAGCGGGCAGGCGTTATCAACATCCGGTGGCTTGTCGGGCGATCATGTTTCGCCGACCACAGATGAACAGTTACTAACAACACGTACCTTGTCGGCCGATAACGTGTCACCGACCAACAATAAGCAACAATCATCTAGTGCCTTACTGAGTGACGCAGCAGCATCAACATCAAGCATGTTGCCGACAGATGAGCAACTATCACCTAGTGCCACGGCGAGTGACGGATCAACAGGTACCATGCCGAGTGGCGCAGGCGATCATGTTTCGCCGACCACAGATGAACAGTTACTAACAACACGTACCTTGTCGGCCGATAACGTGTCGCCTACTAACAATACTCAATTATCAACATCTACTACCTTACTGAGTGACGCGGAACGAACAACTTCTATTTTTAACGCATCATCACGTACCACGCCGAGTGGCGCGGGTGATCATGTTTCGCCGACCACAGATGAACAGTTACTAACACCAGGTGCCCTGTCGAGTGGCACGGCCGATCACGTGTCGCCGACCATAGATGAACAGTTACTAACACCAGGTGCCCTGTCGAGTGGCACGGCCGATCACGTGTCGCCGACCACAGATGAACAGTTACTAACACCAAGTGCCCTGTCGAGTAGCACGGCCGATCACGTGTCGCCTACTAACAATACTCAATTATCAACAGCTACTACCACAATGAGTGACGAATCACACGGTGCCCTGTCGAGTGGCACGGCCGATCACGTGTCGCCTACTAATATTAAGCAACAATCATCTAGTGCCTTACTGAGTGATGCAGCATCAGCAACAACAAGCGGGTTGCTGAGTGACGCAGCATCAATATCTATTAACACGGTGAGTGACGCTTCACCAGGTGCCCTGTCGGTTATCGCGGGCGATAACGTATCGCTTACTAATAATACTCAAATATCAGCACGTGTCACGGCTGGCAACGAACCGGCGGAAACCTCTGGTGTTAACACAACTACTGAATATCTTTCATTACATAAATTACCCCCGGATGTTCGAGCTGTGTATAATGATCACTGGAATACGATTAGATCACACACACGACACGGTCGCTATCTGTGTGAATGGACATTTTTTAACCGACCAGATACTGACATGCCGACAGATTGGAGTTCTCGTTTATTCCGGCTTTTTAATATTCAAAACTCCCGCTTCAAAATAATCGCCAGTCTGCACACAATACTAAGACATCGAGAGACACAAGCCCTACGCTTATACCATGCGAGTCCCAATAACTCTTCCTTGTTCAATTTACCGTTTTTAATAAACCATAGATCTGATTTTGAGGCCTTTGTGACCAAACTAAACACTGTTGACTTGGTCAATTCAGCGACACTAACCCGACCAGACACTAAGTATTATGTAGAAACAATTCCCAGTATAACCTTTTACGTTTACAAACTGGTGGAATTCCCTGTTGGTTGTTGTTTAGAATCAATCCCTGACTTTATCAAACACAACAATTTTATTAATATACTTCAAAACGACAAAAACGGTATGCCGTACACAGACAACTTGTGTATATTTCGCTGTATATCTGTGTTTAAATCAGGGGGAAGCTCTGTTAGGAATGTTAGAAAAAACACACGACCACTGTTCAAGGAATGGGTGTGTTATAAAGGATTGAAATCAATCAAAGCCTTTCCGGGTGTTAGTTTAGTTGATTTACCTGCCCTGGAAGAATGTTTCAAAATACAAATAAATGTGTTTGCCTTTACAGAGGAGGAACATCTGGTTCCGAAAATTAGAAGTACTAGTACACATCCAGATATACTGAATCTTCTTCTGCATGAAAACCATTTCATGTATATTGTTGATATTAACAGAGCCGCCCGATGTTTTTCCTGTGGGAAATGCGGTAAGCTGTTTAAAGTGTACTGGCGACTGACACGTCACGAACTTAGGTGTAAAGGTGTAGCCACTATCGAAACGTATAAAGGTGGGGTTTATCGCCCGACCGAATCGATCTTGGATTTGCTCCGTGGCCACGGGTTTGACGTAGAAGAAAATTTTATTTTCCCTTTCAGAGCGTGCTATGATATGGAATCTTTTTTCTCTAATGAAAATTTAACGGCTGACTCAAAGTCGACGATCTTCATGGCCAGACACGTCCCTCTCTCGTGTGAGGTCGCCTCTAATGTCCCTGGGTTCGACACCCCTAAATGTTTCATCACCACCGGTGATCCACAGGTCCTCGTAAATGAAATGTTGGACTATCTCCATGAAATAGCTGCTAAATCGTATGAGCTTTTACTCAAAAAGTTTGAGTCAGTCTTTGCTAAATTAGGTGACCAACCAAAATTAAGTGAAAGGCTCGACTCCTATTTGTTCCAGCTCCCTCTATTTGGGTTGAATAGCGGTAAGTATGACATTAACCTTCTGAAACCTTATTTGGTACGGTATTTCCTTGATCGGGAGGCTAACCCATTCAAGTTTATAGTCAAAAGAAATAATAATTTTATGTGCATAGCGACAGAAAGACTGAAATTCCTCGATGTCTCCAACTTTCTGGTCCCGGGAGTAAGTTACTCTCAACATCTGGCCTCGTTTGGGATAGAAGAGACAAAAGGCTATTTCCCTTACGAATATCTGACCGACCTGGGAAAGCTAAATGAGACAGCCCTACCGCCGCATGCCGCCTTTTTCTCAAAGCTTAAAAACCGTAACATTTCCGAAGCAGAATACGCCGTTTGTCAGAAAGCGTGGACCGATAATAAGATGACTACCTTACGGGACTTTTTAATTTGGTACAACATCAAAGACGTGTCTCCCTTTATAAAAGCCCTGGAAAAACAAGTAGCCTTTTACGCCGGTTTAAATATAGACATGTGCAAGCAGGCCATCTCCGTCCCCGGCATTACTTTACAGTACCTATTCAACACTATGAATAAAGATGGTTCTTTTGTTTTGTTTTCGAAGAAGGAGGAGAAGGTGCACAAGTTGTTACGAGATAACGGGGTGGGTGGACCGAGAATCATTTTTCATCGTTACCACCAAGTCAATGAGACCCGTATCAGGGGTAATAAGCTGGTAAAAAGCATTAAAGGGTTTGATGCGAATGCCTTATACCTTTGGTCTCTTATGAAAGAGATGCCATCAGACTTCCCCATATATCGAAGCCGCGAGGATGGGTTTAGAGCACATAGATTACACAAGTACACACGTCAGAGTCGCGAGTGGTTAACCTGGGTGTCACACAACAACAACATAGATTTAAAAACCCAATTCAATAGTCACGAGATGCAGCTCGGCGACCGACATATTCGCGTAGATGGGTGGGATAAAAAGAATACAACAGCTTACCAGTTCCATGGGTGTTTGTTCAACGGGCACCCATCTTGCCGTCTAACTGCTGGGAAAACGATGAATCCCGTCAATAAAAAACCGTTAGTCGAACTATACCAGAACACGTGTGACATCTACGAGTATCTAGAAAAAACTGTTGGGGTGACAGTTAAGGTTATTTGGGAATGTGAGTGGCAGAGATTAAAAGAGGTCAAACACAACCATCAAGTGTTTCTTGCGGGAAACGTTTCCACCATCAGAACTTCCTTGGGGATCGTTGAGTGAAAACCAGATAATTGAGGCTGTAAAAAGTGATACATTTTTCGGGTTGGTTGAGTGCGATATAGAGACCCCGGTTGATTTACAAGAGGCCTTTGCCGAAATGCCCCCTATTTTCAAGAACACGGAGGTGTCGAGAGACGATATTGGGAAGTTTATATGCAAGAATACGCCATAAAAAATAACTATTGAGTACCCCACGACGGACATTGATCGGTAGTTATTTCGGGAAGAAAATATTATTAGCCACCCCTCTTTTAAAGTGGTATCTAGCTCATGGGTTGGTCGTTACACACATCTACCAGACAATAGAATATCGACCGGTTAGTTGTTTTAAACATTCGGGGAAGCAGTCTCTAATGCCCGTCGCCAAGGGGACAAAAATCCGGCCGAGTCTACTACAGCCGACACTATGAAGTTGTTAGGTAATGCCGCTTACGGCAAAAACGTTAACCAATTAAAGCCAAACATACCGATGTCTCCTACTGCCAGGGAAAAGACACTACCAAACTAATCAATAACCCCAGGTTCAAAAGCATGACTGGTATTACAGATGATCTCTTCGAAGTAGAAATGTTAAAGAAGAAAACTGTCTGGGATCTACCTCTACAGATTGGGTTCTTTGTCTACCAGTATGCCAAGTTGCGCATGTTAGCATTTTATTATGACGTTCTCGACAAATTTATCGCTAAAGAAGACTACCAACTCACTGAAATGGACACTGACTCTCTCTATTTGGCCCTTAGCACCGACTCACTCTCTGAAGTAGTTAGACCACACCTACGACAAGAATATGACAGAGTCTATAATCAGTGGTTCCCGTCTGAAACCTGACCCTGTTCATAGAATTACCCCTAGTACTGATACCTGTAGGATTGCCAGACTATCAAAGCCTATGAAAAGAGAACCCCGGGCTTTTCAAACTAGAGTACGAAGGGAAGGGGATGGTCTCATTGTGTAGTAAGACGTATATTTGTGTCGGTGATTATGATAAAATCAGTACCAAAGGTTTGACCAAAAAACCACAACAGCGCATTTAAACAAGGACAACATTTTTGGAAGTATTAAACACCCAAACACCTAGTGGGGGAACCAATATAGGCTTAAAAACACAAGACTCTTCTGTATATACATACACACAACATCGTAATTCACTGTCATATCTCTATATAAAAAGAAAGGTTGACAGTGATAATATCTCGACTATGCCATTACTTATTTAATATGTATTGTTTGTCTATATATGATTTAATAAAATTATTATATACCTTACTTGAGTCGTTTGTTTTCTTTATTGATGTTTTATGTCGTATTTTTTTATGTCGTACCTACAATTACTTGACCACCACCTCTGAGCACGCACGCCACCTATGATGAGTCACTTCGCAACGCCACCTCTGATGTGTCACTAGACCACGCCTACATTTTTGGGGAAAAAAGAGTTATCGCCCTTTGTGGTGGAATATCAATTTCCACCACCACCACAAAAACGGTCATGCTTTCCTCCTTCTACACTACTCAGGAGTGAGTCAGGGATTTGTGCTCTCTTCTCTGCTATTGAATATCTACATAGAATATCCAAAGAAGCAAGCCTTGACAGAACAGAGTAAGAAAATTTAGAACAATTTACTTCAGATGAAACAGCAGATCTACACGCAATACATGATCTTCTATTTGCAGACGATCAGTGCCTGTTTTATAGCGACGAGGGCAGACTGCAAAATCATATTAATAAACTTAGTTCAACATGCAGCAGATACAATATGGGTATAAATACAGCAAAAATCGAAGTAATGCAAGTTGGCAGTTTTCCTGGTCCACTAAATATGCAGATAAATAACACAACTCTGAAACAAGTTAAAGAATTCAAATATCTTGGAAGTATGATCACAGAAGATGGCAGATTGGACAGAGAAATCGAAATCAGATGTCAAAAAGCTAGTGCACTTACATATCAACTGTCACCCATACTGAATCATCCAAATATACCCATGTCCGCAAAACGATAGATAATAAACAGCATATTCACACCAACCTATGCTTTCAATCTCAAACTTGGACATTATCCAAATCACACGTAAGGAAAATCAACACCTGTGAGATGAGATGCCTGTGGAGAGCTGCCAACTTAACAATCCGAGACCAAATAAGAAATATTGTTATCAGTCAGACAGTGGAATCAACACCTTGTGCCACATTTATTGAAAGACAGAAGATCAAATGGTTCGGCTGTCTCGTTAGAATGCAACACCAGCAACTACCAGCACTGGCGCTACATCAAAGTAGATCTGCGACGAGAGCAAGAGGACGCCCAAGAAGAGAATGGATTGACGACATCAAAGACATTGTACAAACACACGGATGGCACTTTCCAGGTCACCCATCGCTCGCTGGAACGCCAATTATTCTTCCCCTCGACGCTTAACGGCACAAGTGGATGATGATGATGATGATGATGATGATGATGATGATGATGATGATGATGATGATGATGATGATGGTGATGATGATGAGTTGATAGAACTAGATTTAAGCTGGAGTGACATGTTCCTAAACTTGAACCAGTCTTCAGTCTGTATGAGCTGACATGATATAACATCAAAATGTTACTCATCAGCTGTCACCAGGCGACACGACACATGATATCGATGTAAAATGTATTGTTTGACATGACATCAACGTATCGGTTGACATGCCACCAAGTTCAAATACCCAAACCCTCCAGCCACGATCCCACAAGAAGCCATGGCAGCACTCTGGTCTTTACTCTGAACAATGTTGTATGTTGGTATCTTCCTGCAGGAGATTATGAATGCTTATGTTGTTTTTATTGCAACAATGTCCCGTTCATCCCTGCTTTCCCATAATCGGGATGTATAGTGTGTGTTGCTGTTTCAGATACATTGATATTATAGATAATTAAGTTCTCCTTCATTTTGTACTTTCATATTGTGTAGATGACCTAATCATGTCTTTCAGACAGTTGTGATATTCACATTGGGCTATCCTTTTTCATTGCTGCCATTTCTATCAGTTTGTGTACATTTATTTAAATGAATGAATTACATTATGATGTTACTTTGCCTCATTGACCATGTATATACCAATTGCTATTGTTGTAACCTGTATAACCACATCCACCTTTCCAACAGCCTGCACTCAGCTTTGACCATGGCCTCGCTGGGTGCTCGTGGAGACACTGCTAGAGAATTGTCGACTTTTCTGGGGTTGACCTACCCGCCTGACACGTTGGCCCACGAGATCTATCATGACCTCATTGCCAAGGTAACTAATGTGTGTCCATTATTTCTGTCTGGGCATCTGGTTGGAGTTTATTGGTAATGAACACTTACAACCAGTGGAGAACCTACGTTAACCTAATGCCTGTCTGTCTGGTGTTCCTATTCCCGACCTGGTGACATCCCAGCATTCCTCTCTACAGATGGGAAGTTGCAGTACTGATCGTACTCACCCTGCTGGTTTCTAAGCTTGGAGAGGGGCAGGAGAGTCTTGCAACACAGTTACCGTGGAGATGTATCATCTAGTACCAATTTGGCGGTAACATCTCTATCCCAGCCTCTTCAGGTAGATGCATGCCCATTGTAGGGCTCGGCGAACTGAATGCCAAACATTGGACTTGAGAAGTGATGCCCAGCTTGTGAAACACCAGCTTGTCAAAGCTGGTTGATGAGCACGCGCGCGCGCACACACACACACGCACGCACACACACACTCACTCTCTAATAGTGACATGTGTGAGGCCAGGGAGATCAATATCAAGTCTCATAAGTTGATACAGTCAATATCAAGTCTCATAGGTTGATACAGTCAATATCAAGGCTCATTGGTTGATACAGTCAATATCAAGTCTCATTGGTTGATACAGTCAATATCAAGTCTCATTGGTTGATACAGTCAATATCAAGGCTCATTGGTTGATACAGTCAATATCAAATCTCATAGGTTGATACAGTCAATATCAAGTCTCATTGGTTGATACAGTCAATATCAAGTCTCATAGGTTGATACAGTCAATATCAAGGCTCATTGGTTGATACAGTCAATATCAAGTCTCATTGGTTGATACAGTCAATATCAAATCTCATAGGTTGATACAGTCAATATCAAGTCTCATTGGTTGATACAGTCAATATCAAGGCTCATTGGTTGATACAGTCAATATCAAGTCTCATAGGTTGATACAGTCAATATCAAGTCTCATTGGTTGATACAGTCAATATCAAGGCTCATTGGTTGATACAGTCAATATCAAGTCTCATTGGTTGATACAGTCAATATCAAGGCTCATTGGTTGATACAGTCAATATCAAGGCTCATTGGTTGATACAGTCAATATCAAGTCTCATTGGTTGATACAGTCAATATCAAGTCTCATTGGTTGATACAGTCAATATCAAGGCTCATTGGTTGATACAGTCAATATCAAGTCTCATTGGTTGATACAGTCAATATCAAGGCTCATTGGTTGATACAGTCAATATCAAGTCTCATTGGTTGATACAGTCAATATCAAGTCTCATTGGTTGATACAGTCAATATCAAGTCTCATTGGTTGATACAGTCAATATCAGGTCTCATTGGTTGATACAGTCAATATCAAGTCTCATTGGTTGATACAGTCAATATCAAGTCTCATTGGTTGATACAGTCAATATCAAGGCTCATTGGTTGATACAGTCAATATCAGGTCTCATAGGTTGATACAGTCAATATCAAGTCTCATTGGTTGATACAGTCAATATCAAGGCTCATTGGTTGATACAGTCAATATCAAGGCTCATTGGTTGATACAGTCAATATCAAGTCTCATTGGTTGATACAGTTAATATCAAGTCTCATTGGTTGATACAGTCAATATCAAGGCTCATTGGTTGATACAGTCAATATCAGGTCTCATTGGTTGATACAGTCAATATCAAGTCTCATTGGTTGATACAGTCAATATCAAGTCTCATTGGTTGATACAGTCAATATCAAGTCTCATTGGTTGATACAGTCAATATCAAGGCTCATTGGTTGATACAGTCAATATCAGGTCTCATAGGTTGATACAGTCAATATCAAGTCTCATTGGTTGATACAGTCAATATCAAGGCTCATTGGTTGATACAATCAATATCAGGTCTCATTGGTTGATACAGTCAATATCAGGTCTCATTGGTTGATACAATCAATATCAGGTCTCATTGGCTGATAGTCAATATCAGGTCTCATTGGTTGATACAGTCAATATCAGGTCTCATTGGTTGATACAGTCAATAGCAGGTCTCATTGGTTGATACAGTCAATATCAGGTCTCATAGGTTGATACAGTCAATATCAGGTCTCATAGGTTGATAAGTCAATATCAGGTCTCATAGGTTGATACAGTCAATATCAGGTCTCATTGGGTGATGCAGTCAATATCAGGTCTCATAGGTTGATACAGTCAATATCAGGTCTTATTGGTTGATAGTCAATATCAGGTCTCATTGGTTGATAAGTCAATATCAAGTCTCATTGGTTGATACAGTCAATATCAGGTCTCATTGGTTGATGCAGTCAATATCAGGTCTCATTGGTTGATACAGTCAATATCAGGTCGGCTGTTTTTACTTCCAAGGACATTTCATGATACTCTTTTTAGGCAGGATTCGAAAAAGTGAGCACCGGACTGGTAGGCCAGAGAGCTGACCGCTCTGTCGCCGTGCTGACCCATGTTTTAGACTGAGTGGCTCCCTGTGGGTGCTATGGTCAGTATTAGACCGGTCAGGCTGACCCACCTGAAGATGTCGCTGTACCCATGCGAGGTTTGCCTGATTTACCAGCCCAGGTCCATGACAGAGAATCTCTACCTGGTAGTGACATCGAATAGATGACCACCGGGCTGGCTGCACGTGTTCTAACCACTGCACCATTGTGGCTGCCTGGGCGGTCTCGTTGCGATGTTATACCAGGGGGCTTCAAATTAAAACCTTAAATTGTATTTTGTTTGTTTGTGTGTGAATATATTCTGAACAAGTAAAAACAAAATTTTACTGATCAAACTACGGACAATACAACACTGCTCCTCTTTGGTCAAACGTGGGGCGGCCATATTTAAACTGTTCTTATGACGTCACCGTGTTCGTCTGCACCGTGATGCCACGTGCTGAACACTAGCGGCATCCTTAACTACAATATTGACAGTTTACAAGACAATGGCATGGTTGTTATAATTCCCTGTCACACTGTTAAGGTTTTCATTTGAAGCCCCCTTGTAGTTACAAGTCAAGATAAATGTACTTGCTACACAAGTCGAAACAAAGGTATAACAGACAACCAGAAGAAATGGTGATTACAAGAAAACAAATGTCTTCCCTAATGAAACATCAAAGTACATGAATTCGTTTGAAGCCAGTGAGTGTGTTCAAGCATTTGACTACTTTTATAACAGCAGATGGGAGACCAATCTTCTTTTTTTGGGGACATCAGAAGTAGACAATCTTCTTTCTTTGGAGACATCAGAAGTAGACAATCTTCATTCTTTGGGGACATCAGAAGTAGACAATCTTCTTTCTTTGGGGATATCAGATGTAGACAAACTTCAATTCTTTGGGGACATCAGAAGAGGAGAGCTAGAATGTCGTGACAATGGGCAAGTTGGAGGAGAGGCGTCACAGAGGGAAACCAACAGTGAGGATGCCGGCATCATCTGTTTAGTCATTGTCCCTTTGTGTGACCAACAATGGGGATGCCGGCAGCATCTGTTTAGTCATTGCCCCTTTGTGTGACCAACAGTGAGGATGCCGGCTTCATCCGTTTAGTCATTGTCCCTTTGTGTGACCAACAGTGAGGATGTCGGCATCATCTGTTTAGTCATTGTCCCTCTGTGTGACCAACAGTGAGGATGCCGGCATCATCCGTTTAGTCATTGTCCCTTTGTGTGACCAACAGTGAGGATGCCGGCATCATCTGTTTAGTCATTGTCCCTTTGTGTGACTAACAGAATGGATCATCATCTGTTTAGTCATTGTCCCTTTGTGTGACTAACAGAACAAATCATCATCAAGTGCCTGGCTGATTGGCATGGGCGATCATGCTTCTTCATATCTCGTGGTCTCCAATAGCATGCATCATTTTGTACGTTGACACCCTTCCGTGCCATAGCAAAATGCTGTCAAGAATCTTCTCTCGCTGTCTTTCTCTGTCTCTTTTCCCACACATCTTTTCAGTTTTCATAATAATAATATGTTCTAGTTTGTGTCATCTCATAACGTTCCCAAAAAATATGACTGCCTAAAAGAATGAATGTTTTAAATTAAAGAGTAAAATGTCTGGATCATAATGAGTAACAGCCTGTGGTGGGTAGTAGTTGACTGATTAAATGACATGGGTGCCACGTATCTAGCTCTGTGTATCTAGATCTATTGTCATAGAGCCGCTTATTGGCTAGAAGCCACAGATAGGAAGGGCCATAGATAGATCTGTTTGCTGGGAGCACTATACAGCGTCGAGGAATGTAAGAAAATGATATATATTAGCATAGCGTATGACAGGTAGCGCTGAAGCCCTTGAACAACTGTGCCGCATAATGCGCTGGAGAGCCACTCTATCGCTCTAACCACATACTCTGACTCACTTAAACTGATAAACTATTCTTGAACGTTGTGTTTGTGAGCCACATGCTCTGTCTCACTTAAATTAATAACCTGTTGATTCAATACTACACAAATTCTATAACTAGCTGACCGCACTATAGAATGACAGAACTCCGTCAGCATTTTCCACAAATATATTAAGCACAATTACATGTCTGTCGTTCCACAATTCATAGACATCACGAACACAATACAATGACATAATAATAAAGTGGCACAATTTTGGCCATAACTCTAGATGGATCTCACCATGTCCATACTGGACGATGGCTCAACGCCGACTAACTTGTCTGTACCCCACTTCCTGTTAAGAAGCGAGTTCCAACGTGTTTCATGTTGTGTGCACAGTGTCCGCCTTTCACGTTCTGGTGTTCACTTGCTGAACCCCATCACTGAACTGTGCACGACTCTAGGTCACCTGTACTGCGTGACACTTTGACCTACTCCAGCTATATGGCAATGAGATCATTAATCGTCTTAGGCGATTGTCCGTATCTTTCAAGGCGTATATACATCAGTTGTCCCTATGCAACGCCTTTTAATTTGACATATAATACATCTTACCCGCTACCATATTCACAACTTTTACGCCTAACTATAACACACACCTACTTCCCATCGTTACGCCATCCAGTTTTGTTTGGTCGAACCCCACGTTTTGTTTGGTACTGAATCTGTGAAGTGACAACTTCTAGTACAGATGGAGTTCAGTTGTTGTTGTTGTTGTTGTTGTTGTTGTTGTTGTTGTTGTTTGTCAATCATCCCGAAGACTGAGTTTGAACTGTTAAGTCTGCAGTAGGCTCAGAAACTGACGGGGCGTGCATGAAGGTACTGCAACTTCACCACAAGCATTTTCACTTGATTATTTTCAGTTCAACAGTGCCAGTCAAGTGAACGTGCACACTGCAAATGCGCTGTTTGTCAACCCTGGCATCTCTCTAAAACAGCAGTATATTAGAGATGCCAGGAAATACTGCATGGCCGAGGTCGCCAACTTCAACCTTTCTGCTGTAGGTGGTCCTGAGAGACAGATCATATCTTACGTGGAGGAGCAAACATATGGAATGATGAAAGATCTGCTATCACCAGGTACGTATGTATAATTTTGGATAACAGTGGTTACGGTTGATCGCAAAGTGATATGACACATTATATGTCTTATTTCTGAATAAATTTGATGCTTCTACTTGTGTTCTTGTTTCCTTCTTCTAATCACTACAACTACTACTACTGTCGCCATCACCTTCACTGCCATCACCACCACTACTACAATCATCAGTATCACCACCACTGCCACAAACGCCACACCCACCATAACCAGCACCATCATCATCTTTGCTACTACTACCACCACCACCACCACCACTACTACTACTACTACTACTACTACTACTACTACTACTACTACTACTACTGCTGCTGCTGCTGCTGCTGCTACTACTACTACTACTACTACTACTACTACTACTACTACTACTACTACTATTACTACTACTACTACTACTACTATAACAACTACTACATTAATATTGGACGACAATTTTGAAAGTACTGTGGATAAAGAAGAAGAAGAACTCTGACATTTCTATCAGATTGATTGATTGATTGATTGATTTAGGAACCGACATCACAGAATCCGGGACATTCCCTTAAGCGCTCCGTCCCCATCCCCAGCAGCCAGCGAAGAGTTCCAACACTAATAGTTCCAGTAGCAATCTGATTATATGTCCGTCTCGCCTTTCCTCTGAGCGTCGAGCGTCGGCCAGATCCCCTCGTCACACCTCGCTGTCTCAATCTTACCAGACTATGGTGATCCATCTGCTCCTGCGAGGTGTACACGTGCTCCCACAAGGCCGCAACCACGTCTGCCTTGTCATGCATCAATACTCCACCAAGTTTTGCCGAGCCAGCCAATCTGTCCGCCTGTTCATTCCCCAGCACACCGGCATGCCCAGGAGAAAAGATCCAGGTGATGCTTGCTACCCGTGACCTCCGAAGCGAAGCAAGCCACTCTGCACGAAGCTTGCCTGTTCTCACCCTTCTCAGCATGCTTTCTGAGTCAGTTACAATCACAATGTGTGTATGTATCGTGTTTTCTATCCAGCGGAAAGCTGCACTGACCGCCTCCACCTCCATTCTTAAGCTAGATGTAGTGTCATCATACGCCAGGCTCTCCTGCACCAAACGCCGACCATTAGTTTTTGCCAAGAACCCCCAGGCACTTCTCCTACCTCTCAACACCTGACCCATCCGTGTAGATAATCACATCACCCGGGCGAGAATTTTCCTGAATTAGTTGCTGAATTTCCACTTCCGTGGCCCCTGCTGGCCACTCCCTGCACTCCCGGCTCAATGTGATTATAACTCTGCACAAGTCTGACTGCACGGCTGGCACTCTGACCCACTCCTCTCCTCGCCTGATGTTCTCCAAGGGGCACACCTGTCTGATCGTATCCTCCGCCTGAGCCATCCATGATTTCCCTCTTATCAGTCTCTGACCCTTAACTACGTCCAGCGCCTCATGCAACGGGTGATCTGTGTCTGCAGCTACTCTGAGGTATGCCTTCGCTTGCATCACCTTGTGCCTACCAGCAACAGTAGGCAGACCAAGGATGTAACGCATACACACTACTGGAGTGTCTCTGGTGCATCCCAGAATGACCCGCATCGCTTCATTCTGTATGCGCTCTAATTTCACCAGCTGACTCTTTGAGACAGTGAGCAGTCCTAGTCCATAATCAATCACTGAGAGGATCAAGTGCTGGTATAGTGTGAAGAGCATTCTCTGCTCTGTGTCCATTGCAGCCATAGTTTTAAGTGCATTGAGTCCCTTTTGAGATCTTGTCACAACCGTCTCCACATGGTCCTTGAAGGACAGACTCCTGTCAAATGTGATTCCCAGATACTTCAGTTTGTTCTCTCTGTTGACGTTTCTACCATCTATCGTGAGGCTTGGGGTATCATCTCTCACAATCCTGTTGTCCAGAGAGCACCACAACACCCGCCGCCTTTTCCGGGTTGATGACAGCACTCATTTCAGTGCACCAGTCAATCACTTTGTCTACCGTCACCTGTAGCTCCTGGGCTGTTTGATCCCTATTTCTCCCCTGCCTGTATGCAAGAATATCATCTGCAAATGTTAGAATCCTTCCAACCCCTGGTGCTTCTAGGTATGCAATCTTGCTCGTATACACATTAAAGAGCACCGGTGAGATTGCAGATCCCTGTGGCAGTCCCGGGGTTAAAATATGTGGCTCTGAGGTCCATGCGCCCAGACGGAGAGCAACCTGACGAGAATGCAGGACGGCTGCTATCCAGTTCACCAACCAGGGATTGACCCCCTTCTCCATAAGTGCGGTCATCAAAATATCATAGCGAACTCTATTGTACGCATCTTCGAGATCAAGCGCTGCCGCCATCGTTTCCTGTCTACTCTGGAACCCCTCATAAACGTCAAAGGCAAAGGTGGCTGCATTTGACCAGGTATCTTTTCCTGGCCTGTAGCTCCCCAGGCCTCTTGGAAGAAGCTTCCCCCTTTCCAAAAAATCCTGCAGCTTAACAGCGACTATCTTCTCTAAAACCTTCCCAAATGTATTTTGAAGGGTGATGATCCTAAAGCCGCCAAGCTTTGAATGATCCTTGTATGGTTTTGGGAGAGGGATGAGATAGCTATGCAGCCAATCCTGCGGTACTGACGCTGTCCTAATGCTCTGATTAAAGCAGCCGGCCATCTCCTTCAGGTCTACATCGCTCAAAGCCTTCATGTGGCCATACCTGACACCATCAGGCCCTGGTGCCGTGTCTTTTGCCTTTTGCAAAATATGTTTAACATCTTCAAACAGTATGATGTCTTCGTAAGGCATATTCTCTATTGTGCCAGATAATTCCACTCTAACTGCATCCCTGGTATCCGCATCACTATGATTGGTCTGCTCTAAAAATCTCTGGAGAAACGCCTCCCCTTTCTCCTTGTCTGTTGTCACGCGTACCCCATCCTCTTTATAAATTGTTCCCACTGTCATAGGCCGATCTTTTCTTTGCATTTGTCTGTACAGTTTCCAGAATTTATGCAGTGTTTTATCACCTCCAATCTCCTTCATAAAACATTCCCATTTTACTTTCTTGGCCTCTGCAGCACATCGCCTGAAAGCCTCCACCTTGTCTTTCTTGTCATTTTCCGCTATGTCCACTTCCTTCGTGAGCTTAGGGGTGTCTGTCGCAATTTCCTTAGCTGCTTCACTGCAGCTCTCTTTGCTTTCCACGCTTTGTCTACTTCTGGGGTCCACCATGGGGGCTGCAAAAAAGGAGTTTTAACAGTCCTGTTGCATGCCCCATGTCTGAGGCGTCCAAGAAGGCTGTCAATCCGCTCATACCGGAAGGTCTTGCGCGCTCTCCCAGCCTTAACTTTCCTGGAGTTAGAGATCAGGACTGAGCATGGCATGTGATCACTCCCATGGTCATTCAAAACAGTCCACTTTACATCAAGGACTGATGACTGGGAGACAAGTGCCAAATCAATAGCAGTATCTGCATCGCCTGGCCTCATTGCCATTCTAGTCGGCCTACCATCATTTATGCAGACCACATCGGAGTCCACCATGGCATCCGCAAGTGCAATTCCTTGTCGATTTTCTCCACTACTGTCCCAATCTCTGTTCCTCACATTGAAGTCTCCACATATGAGTAGCCTATCACCTGGTAAATCCTCTAATTCCTTAAGCCAGTCCCATTGTTCCTTTCTGACAAAACAGTCCACTGTGGCATATACATTTATGATGTTCCAACTTAAGCCACCAATCTCCATTTGTATACCCTGGACCTCTCTTGCCCTGTGATTCCACTGGCTCAAGTCAAGTGCCACATGCTTTACTCCTTTCTTCACCAGCAAACTTTGCCCATGTCTCTTCTGCCCAGTGGGGTTTATATAACTGACGTACCCAGGGCAATGGTATTTATCTGTATTTAACTCCTGGAGCATGAAGATATCAAAATCATATATTAGCCTCTCCAATACAAGACCTCTCTGCCTGGCACTACAACAGTTCCAGTATCCCACTCTTACATGGTTGAAACCTAGTCTCTCCACTTTTCGTCTTGTTCTCCTGGCGCCTGCCCTCCTATTTCTATGCCGTCTTCTCACACCAATACCTCGTCTTCTCCTCCTCACTCTCTCTTCGCTAGCCTCTGAGTGATGTGTCAAGCGCAGAGCACGTGCTCCGTAGCTCCGGCGACGATTCCCGTGTTTAAATAAATCCATAGGCAAAGTTTGGATAATGCAGGAAATAAACGGTCACCCTAGCATTGCCTGCTTACTAGGGAAGGGGCAGGGGATGTCCCTCAGGAGTCCATACGCCTGGCGCCGCCCCGCCCGCATACCAGACGTTCCACGTTCACGACCAACTCACCCGTGGCCATTCAGTCCTCGGAACGTCGGTCCACCTTAAACTTAGGGGTTTATAATCGGAGTTTTCCATCTCCTAGATTGGCCGCTTTATTAGCTAACGGGCCCAATCTACCCGGGGGCAAGAGATCCCAGCGCTTCATTCATGGCGAACACAGAATATACATGTACACAGGGAACAAAACCAATGTAATAAAACATCTATCAAATTGTAAGTACATAGTGAAAGTCACCACACCATGGAAACCTAACCCTCGTCACCAAAGGAAGCAGTGACAACAACAGTAATCTGATAATCAGTACACTAAACTATATACGTTGAGCTCTGCAGAACGACATGTGACCAAAATACACACTGACAATCAGGATAATCCACATGACTTCTGCCGTATGTCAATAGATGAGGTGGGATTTATGAATTAGCCTTGTGTTTTTATTAAGCCACAAATTCTAGCCACAGTGCATATAGATTCTGTAACAGGCAGCTTGGGTGCATTGGAGGTTCGTTTGGAAGTTGTAACCAGAGTTTCATTCAGAATGTCCAGATGTTGTATCAAGGACCTGTCATCGAACATGCTCGTCTCTCGGATGGTGCCCAGGACTTTCCCAAAAGAGTGGATTCTGAACATTGGCGTGATTTGTATTAAAACCAGGCACTTGCATAGATCGGAATATCACTGGCAGTCCACTGCCACAAATTGATCGCTGTCTTGATGTCTTGCCGCTTTTTTTTTAAAAATTGGCCTAGGTTGCATCAGTTTGGGGGTCGAGTGGATCATAAAACATAATCATTGCCAGATCCTTTTATTTGACAACGGCATGAAAGTTATCATCGTCCAGCCCAAACACTTTCTGACCGTCAAAGAAAACATCATAGGATCTTTATCTTCTAGAGTTGAGTAACCTAGAATTGATTGTTGCCCTGGGCGTAGCTGTTCATCACAGACAAATCGTTCATCACCACTTTTGTCCAGAGCCTGAAGAAGTTCAAGGAGTATGCGTTTTCATTGGCCAGGACAGTGCCACTCAAGTTCCCATATATCAAGCTACTTTCTGGGGTAGAGTGTCTTATGGGTGATAAATCCACATGTACGCTGCCTCAAGATTCTGGAGCCGAGATCCGTGTGCCAGGATAGTTCGAGTAACTACTCTCGTCAGGGTCTGGCTTAGGGTGTCTCGGGGGAGGCATGTTGTGGGTATGCGCCTAGCGACGGCTTGAGAGCTTCTGATAGTGATTTAAGGGGAAACTTCTCACAGATGTGGCATTGTTGTGACCAAATATCGATATATAATTAATCAAAACGTAATTGGGGAGACCCAGGAGCTCGTGGGGCGTCTAGCAACTCATCGTGAATGTGTTGTAGTTTTAACTACTTGACTGATCACTGAAAACGATATGCGATTGTGACCATGGGAATGCTTGACTTGAGAAGTGTAGCTCGCGATAACTAGCTGGGAATCCCTCAGTTATACTTACTAGGCAACATTACCTTTTGATCTGAGCTCTGATACAGCACTCCGCGACAGAACTAGCGACAACAACTAGCGGAACACAAGAAACACCATGAAACTAAACATTGCGCCTAACAAGCGGAAAGAGTGAGCAACCATCTTGCCCCATCGTGATCTATCAGATTTGAACATTGAAGCAAAGCGTCTCAAAACAATATCACGCCTGGGAATCTGACATGCTTCTGTAAGACCAAATGTCACAGGAGCAGAGAGGAAGCCATGGTCCCTGGACTAAATGTCACAGGGGCAGTGAGGAAGCCATGGTCCCTGGACTAAATGTCACAGGAGCAGTGAGGAAGTCATGGTCTCTGGAAGAAAAGCCAGAGGTCGGCTATCACCGTAGATGAGGTTGACTGGGGAAAACGACGACCAGAATGAACTGATGTTTGACGGTATGCTGGCGGTGTTAAGTTGCATGCATGTATATCTGGCCTTACTATCCACTATTTGTCCATTTTACAGGAAGCGTGAATGCCTCCACGGTGGCAGTTCTCCTCAATACGATTGCCTTTAACGGAACCTGGCAGCAGCCGTTCTCTGAATCGAAGACGAAAACACGGGATTTCCAGAAGCAGGACGGTACCAAGTCTCAGGTGGGTGGTAGATTTATGATCATCTGTTCTCCTCTGTCAGTGGCATTCTACTACAGATAGGGGCTCATACACATACAGACTCACCACGGCCTTCTTCTCCGGGGTCCGATCTGAAGCAGACATCAAGAATCTTGACTCTCTAATCGTATCTGTCATCTCAGCTGCTGCTGCTGCTGCTGCTGCTGCTGCTGCTGCTGCTGCTTCTTCTTCTTCTTCTTCTTCTTCTTCTTCTTCTTCTTCTTCTTCTTCTTCTTCTTCTTCTTCTTCTTCTTCTTCTTCTTCTTCTGCTGCTGCTGCTGCTGCTGCTGCTGCTGCTGCTTCTTCTTCTTCTTCTTCTTCTTCTTCTTCTTCTTCTTCTTCTTCTTCTTCTTCTTCTTCTTCTTCTTCTTCTTCTTCTTCTTCTGCTTCTTCTTCTGCTTCTTCTTCTTCTTCTTCTTCTTCTTCTTCTTCTTCTTCTTCTTCTTCTTCTTCTTCTTCTTCTTCTTCTTCTTCTTCTTCTTCTTCTTCTTCTTCTGCTTCTGCTTCTGCTTCTTCTTCTTCTTCTTTGTCATGGAATGCCGCCTTAACATCCCAGAATATTTTTCTCGGTCTCCAAATTTGAGAGGCCAAATTGAGAAAGAATGAATTAATCATGCTACTCCACGGCTATCTAGTCGTGAGGTAAGATTATTCACAAAAAGCCTCTGGCCATGACGTAAGCTTGCAGATGGCAAGTAAAATGGGCTACTTGAGACGGACACTACTAGATAATTTAAATTAGTCTACACCTTGGAAAACTGCTGACCCAGACGGGCTATGACACCACACAGACACATTGGCACCTTCTTGCCCAGGTAGACCCTGGCTGAATCAACAATGAACTCGGCCATTGGGTGAATAAAGGCAATTACCTGTAGAAAGGTGTGAAATCACTGATAAGACTCAAGGGGCTAATAATTGTCAGACCCGCAGGTGTGATGGCCAGGTTGCAGTTAGGATTGCAATTACCGTCAGGGGGAGATAAGAAGAATTTATGACGGGAATGCCAAAGAAATACTACGGTCTGCTGGGCTCAGCTTAAATAAGGGTCCCTAGCCTGTTTCATGTCAGAAAATGTTTTACGTCTGAACAGGTGAGACAGCCAGCTCAATGTCTGTAGTCATATGCATGATTATTATGTTGGCTTCTAGGAAGGATTTCTTAGTAACTATGCAACAGTCTTTTAGACATATGAACTTTCAGTCTATATCTGACCTAGGTTATTTTCAAGAACTATCATTGTCATGTTACTTGAGTATTATTTCTAAGTTCTGTGTTCAATATCATTGTGCTTTAAGTGTTACTCTTCTGAGAAGTAGAAACTTATGGAAGGAGATCTTGTCTAGATATACTTTTAGGTGTCTTGGTAGATGCTTGTCATTTCTTGGTACACTATCCTAGTTGCCTTTTGGTGTGTGCATTTGGTGTACAGAATATAGTCAACTGACTATTTATTTAATTCTTACAACAGCAGTAACTAAGTGGTGATTAAACCGGGCAGATCAGCAAATATGGCTGGTCTGTGTGGTCACTTCAATTAGACTTGTTGTATATCTCATTTTGTAGCTATACAATATTAGTACTCATTAATAATGCCTGATGCTATTATGTAAAGTATCATTATATGTCTATCTTGAAGTAATATAATGTTTACGGATATGTTGGATGTATGTATGTGTAATTTCATATGAATATACGATGCTAGGAATATGCTCGTACATATTCTTTTTGTGTATATACGTCTCATTTCGTATACATACAAACTAACTAGTGCATTATGCTATGATGTTAAAGTATCATAATATGTCTAGTTTAATCAACATGTTTATGTGTATTGGATGTTTGATATATTGATTTGTCATATGCAAACCTACCAATATGAAGTGTTATGCTATTGTCTGCGCATTGGCACATTGGCCAACTATTGTGTTGGAAGCAGAGGTGTAATGGTACAGACATTACCCACAATTGGTATAGGGTATATGGTGCTAAACTTTCTCAGTGTATTGTGGGCGTGCGTTCACGGTAATGCATGGGAACCTGGCACAACTACTGGTCACGGCTTGTAAGCCCGGATGACCCGGTGCTATTATAATACCATTACCGATCCTGTGAGCTGCTAAACCAACTTTGGACGGAGCGGCTGTACGACACAGAATTTCTGTATTAGCGACATGGACATGGGGTGGCAGAAACGTAATCATTACAGGCGTGTGAGACAATTGAAAAGCCCGTCCCAGAATAAAGACAGTAGGGAGAAGGAGGATGGTGAACACAGTAGAGCTGGAAGATAAACTTGGCCAGACTGGTCATTGTATATGTTTGTGTTATGATATGTTTTAATTAGGATTGCGCTGATGTAGAATTAGATATAACACATTCTCGACTTTCTTTCAAGCTCTCACAAGGAGCACCTATGTTGTAGATCTCAAGAACGAGTGACGACTAGGAGTGTCAGGACTGACAGGATCGTCAGAATACCGGCAAGCTGTTTCTTTTGTTTCCACTGGAGAGTTGCTGATCTCTCACTGATCCAGACAGGATTCAGAGTTACGTATTGTATATTAATCATTTCACCTTCATGATTACTGTAGTACAGAACCTCATACGCATCCATCATCGTCTGGAAAAACCTTACATGTGTAATATGAGTAGTAAATAAATGTTGTAGTCTTGTAACTCATAGTTCTCTCGTTATATTTTAATTCCAATTGTGCATACGTGTTGTTGTGTACATTGGTGGGGGTTCACTTAGACACCAAGGAAGGGAGCAGTCAGGGAGAAAAACCTGTACTGAGATAGTCGTCTATATTCATATATTTAGACTTAAACATCTATCTTAGCTAACCTTCTCTTTCCCATTCCTTGGCGAATATTCAGCACAGTTCATTTCCTTTTGTAACGAGCCACTTGGAGCTGTACGTTGGATATTCATGGGCTTAATCTGTAGTTCAGCCATATAGATTTTGCTCTAGTCAGTTTCTGACTATTTGGGGTTGCTCGCCAGGAACTAATACTTTCACCTAGCCGGTGGGGCACCCCGACTTCTGACAGATTGGGCTTCTCGTCTGGAATTTGAATTAGGACTTCTCGCTTTCAATAGACTCCTGTACTAGACCCTAGACATACGATTTTAAAAGTTAACTCTTGTAATCTTCAGTCATCAAAATAGACTATCATCAGATGTAGCTAATTTTATTTGAGGAGGTTACAGAGTATAGATATAACTTTTTAAAAGTGTATAACAGATAAGAACTTATCAAAAAACTACCTCATCTATCATTTATGGATAAGTATTTTAATTCTTATCATTTAGTGTATCATTCATCATTTAATGATAACTGGTCACTTTAATCATATTTACATTGATGTGTTTGATGATTTAACTGCTTGACTGAATTGCCATTTTATGCTTACTTATGCCATTTTCATTATGACATGTATGCAGTGCATTTTAATATTTATTTAGGTAAATATTAGGATTGATTACTGTGTAGTATATCTCTCACACTTACTTCACTGCGGTCGCCAGAAGCTACTTGAATATTACTTTCAGTTGTCTTTCACTGCTGAGGTTTAACTCTACACATTGGTTTAGATTCTGCTGTCATTGGTTCACTCTTGTCTTTCTAGCTTAGCTCTGATTTTTGATAGATACATAGGAGCTTACCTGAATTTAGCCATTAGCAAATATGGACTCACCTTCCCAGGATCTAGATATCTGAAGGCGCGCACAAATTACTTAGAGTCCACGAGAAGGTTAGGCATAATAGAGGGCTTAACAGGAGAACAATTAGAAATATACATCAGAGACGAGATGAAAGAGTGGGACATGGCGGAGGAATAGATGAATAAAACAATTGATGAGTTATTTGAAGCAAAAGAGCGTAGCAAAACTGAAGAAGCAGAGATTAATAAACAGCATATGGAAGTAGTCAATGCAGAGAAGCTAACCTTTCTAGCGGAACATAAGGTAGGAGATATGGATGCTCACCCAACCAGGAAGGAAGGGACATCTTTGCCAACCACCGCGGAATCAGAGTTAGTGGACCGGGAACTACAGGTTCTCATTCGACCCAGTCCTAAACGGAAAAGAGTGAAGAAGAAACGTGCCAAGGGCACTTCAAACAGCCACAAACGTGATAACTGCTTGCACCACGGAAATTGTGGTTTAAATGGTCCGCCAGTACAAGACTCCCAGGAATCTCATTTTACTTCAACGAGAGGTGAAACTCAAGAGGAAGATGACCTGAGGACATCTTTTAAGGAGGTCGGAGATCGAGAGGTAACCGACCTTATTATTCCCTTCAGCCCAGACGAGGAAGAAGTGGGATTAAATTTGACTGACAGTGGGATGAAGGATGACCCGGAACCCCTTGTGATCTTTGAAGCTGCATCTCAGGAAAAGACACTAGACATCAGTTCAAATGATTTACGTAATGTGATGGAGTAGATCAGCTATTTGTGGATACTTTATTCAAAAGTAACACCACTTTATCGCCCTGGAGTAACTATGTTATTTCTCAAGGCAGGACAACTTGGCACACTAAATTTCCAATTTCTAGCACGGTTTGTACAAGAAACTCTAATGCAGAGAAACTCAGCCCATTAACTGAATATCAGGGGAAGAAACCGCGACACCGAGGAGAGACGATTGTTACGCCCGACTTTGAAGGAGGAAAGCGCCAGTTGAATTTATATCATGGGACCATGATGTGTAACATTATTCCTTTCAAAAGGAAGATATTGATGGATCAGTTATGGATCTATAATGGATGGAGGAAAATCACGGAGACAAGCTTTGCTGTGGCCAGCTTATGCAAGACCTCACTACGGGTACATCCTCGGCTGAAAAGAGTAAATCACGTGAGTGAATGGTGTAAAACAATTGCTGCCCAGAGGCGTAGAAGAATCCCGTTGATTGTGATCTTTCCCAGAGGGGAAAAATTACAACCTCCTGACAATTACCGGATTTTACCAAGCTATTGCATGGAATCCTGGCCGAAGACCAAGTACAAGGACCTATCCAGAGTATCCTTCGATTATGGAAATGGAACGTCTTTATGCAGATGCAGGACAACCCACTGCCACAAGGAATATTGGAAACCTTTAGGCAGATACAGAACGGAGAGTGCTTAGGCATTATTCTGGGATGTACGGCGTGCTTTGACAAAAGATTTCTGGCAGAAACCTTTTTTTAAGGGGGAAGCTCTGTCATGGAATGCCGCCTTAACATCCCAGAATATTTTTCTCGGTCTCCAAATTTGAGAGGCCAAATTGAGAAAGAATGAATTAATCATGCTACTCCACGGCTATCTAGTCGTGAGGTAAGATTATTCACAAAAAACCTCTGGCCATGACGTAAGCTTGCAGATGGCAAGTAAAATTGGCTACTTGAGACGGACACTACTAGATAATTTAAATTAGTCTACACCTTAGGAAACTGCTGACCCAGACGGGCTATGACACCACACAGACACATTGGCACCTTCTTGCCCAGGTAGACCCTGGCTGAATCAACAATGAACTCGGCCATTGGGTGAATAAAGGCAATTACCTGTAGAAAGGTGTGAAATCACTGATAAGACTCAAGGGGCTAATAATTGTCAGACCCGCAGGTGTGATGGCCAGGTTGCAGTTAGGATTGCAATTACCGTCAGGGGGAGATAAGAAGAATTTATGACGGGAATGCCAAAGAAATAATACGGTCTGCTGGGCTCAGCTTAAATAAGGGTCCCTAGCCTGTTTCATGTCAGAAAATGTTTTACTTCTGAACAGGTGAGACAGCCAGCTCAATGTCTGTAGTCATATGCATGATTATTATGTTGGCTTCTAGGAAGGATTTCTTAGTAACTATGCAACAGTCTTTTAGACATATGAACTTTCAGTCTATATCTGACCTAGGTTATTTTCAAGAACTATCATTGTCATGTTACTTGAGTATTATTTCTAAGTTCTGTGTTCAATATCATTGTGCTTTAAGTGTTACTCTTCTGAGAAGTAGAAACTTATGGAAGGAGATCTTGTCTAGATATACTTTTAGGTGTCTTGGTAGATGCTTGTCATTTCTTGGTACACTATCCTAGTTGCCTTTTGGTGTGTGCATTTGGTGTACAGAATATAGTCAACTGACTATTTATTTACTTCTTACAACAGCAGTAACTAAGTGGTGATTAAACCGGGCAGATCAGCAAATATGGCTGGTCTGTGTGGTCACTTCAATTAGACTTGTTGTGTATCTCATTTTGTAGCTATGCAATATTAGTACTCATTAATAATGCCTGATGCTATTATGTAAAGTATCATTATATGTCTATCTTGAAGTAATATAATGTTTACGGATATGTTGGATGTATGTATGTGTAATTTCATATGAATATACGATGCTAGGAATATGCTCGTACATATTCTTTTTGTGTATATACGTCTCATTTCGTATACATACAAACTAACTAGTGCATTATGCTATGATGTTAAAGTATCATAATATGTCTAGTTTAATCAACATGTTTATGTGTATTGGATGTTTGATATATTGATTTGTCATATGCAAACCTACCAATATGAAGTGTTATGCTATTGTCTGCGCATTGGCACATTGGCCAACTATTGTGTTGGAAGCAGAGGTGTAATGTAATAATATGTTTGTGTTATGATATGTTTTAATTAGGATTGCGCTGATGTAGAATTAGATATAACACATTCTCGACTTTCTTTCAAGCTCTCACAAGGAGCACCTATGTTGTAGATCTCAAGAACGAGTGACGACTAGGAGTGTCAGGACTGACAGGATCGTCAGAATACCGGCAAGCTGTTTCTTTTGTTTCCACTGGAGAGTTGCTGATCTCTCACTGATCCAGACAGGATTCAGAGTTACGTATTGTATATTAATCATTTCACCTTCATGATTACTGTAGTACAGAACCTCATACGCATCCATCATCGTCTGGAAAAACCTTACATGTGTAATATGAGTAGTAAATAAATGTTGTAGTCTTGTAACTCATAGTTCTCTCGTTATATTTTAATTCCAATTGTGCATACGTGTTGTTGTGTACATTGGTGGGGGTTCACTTAGACACCAAGGAAGGGAGCAGTCAGGGAGAAAAACCTGTACTGAGATAGTCGTCTATACTCATATATTTAGACTTAAACATCTATCCTAGCTAACCTTCTCTTTCCCATTCCTTGGCGAATATTCAGCACAGTTCATTTCCTTTTGTAACGAGCCACTTGGAGCTGTACGTTGGATGTTCATGGGCTTAATCTGTAGTTCAGCCATATAGATTTTGTCCCTAGTCAGTTTCTGACTATTTGGGGTTGCTCGCCAGGAACTAATACTTTCACCTAGCCGGTGGGGCACCCCGACTTCTGACATTCTTCTTCTTCTTCTTCTTCTTCTTCTTCTTCTTCTTCTTCTTCTTCTTCTTCTTCTTCTTCTTCTTCTTCTTCTTCTTCTTCTTCTTCTGCTGCTGCTGCTGCTGCTTCTTCTTCTTCTTCTTCTTCTTCTTCTTCTTCTTCTTCTTCTTCTTCTTCTTCTTCTTCTTCTTCTTCTTCTTCTTCTTCTTCTGCTGCTGCTGCTGCTGCTGCTGCTGCTGCTGCTGCTTCTTCTTCTTCTTCTTCTTCTTCTTCTTCTTCTTCTTCTTTCTTCTTCTTCTTCTTTCTTCTT
>JACEFZ010002294.1:0-30377 GCA_014155875.1 Cepaea nemoralis
TTTTTTTTTTTAGGCAATTTTTACTTTCAGTATTGTCTTTGCTTTCTGAAAAAACCCGGCATTTATACCTTTGCAATAAAAAAGAAAAAGCTTCTAAATCGCCCGCAGCTGTGCTTCGAGCGCGATTACGAATTGAGTTCGTAAACCCGTCGCTGGATTTTTTCTGTAGTTTTGTGAAGTGGTGATGATTAACATTGGTCTTCGGCAGAGATGCATGTTAGCAAAACGCTTACTTTGTTTAAAAATGTGTTTGCTTGTTTTATACTTTGAACTATTAACTCAGTGGTTCTCAATCTTTTTTTACTCAAGCCTCCCCCCCCCCCTTTTTTTCACCATATGTTGAGAATGTCATTCCTCCCTATAAATTCCCCCCTCCCCCAACATAGTATATGTAAAAATGGAAGCTAACTTTAATAACACATGCTAGAACAAGTTTAGACGTTTACATAAAACGTGATTTGTGGATATACTTACGTTATAAGACGAATATCAGAATAGCGAGGAGTACAGAACTGTAACGTATGGAGGGAGAAACAATATCAAGTAATCGGTTATTGTATTAAAGCGATCTTGAAATAATCTTCATTTCCCCCTGGAAACCCTAAAATTCCCCCCTAGGGGGAATTCCCCACCGGTTGAGAACCACTGTATTAAGTGCCAAACAAAAATTAGGTTTGCACCAGACATTGTAGCAATCAAATGAATAAGTGTTACGATGTCATTTCCGTTCACTGAGCATTAACATTGTGCAAGATGCCACGAAACAAAACAAATATCACGATGACCCTAGTAATAGTAGGCTACTAGTATGGCGATATATCATTATCATCCTTCTGTTCAAATTGGAGGTCACATGTGGCAATATACTATCCTTCTGCAAAGAATCAGTTAATGCTGTTTAACGTGTGTATTGCTAGCCTATAGCTTTCTCACTTCCTTTAATTCGCAATTGTTGTTAATTTGGAGCTAATGTATTAAACATGTTTCATACTTTCTTTTACTGATATGATTGATTAATTCAGCGCCAATGTCTAATTAAATGAACTTTATTGATCTAAACAGGTTAGTGTGCAAAACATGATAAACCTTTGACTTATATAAAGTGAAAAAGTAGTACGAGAAAGATATTTTTCTACGTGATAAGGGAACAGTGATAAAGGTGTTAGTGATGCTTGTGTAATTAGTTAATTACCATTTAACAGGTACGATGAGTGATATCAAAGGTCAAAGTATGTAGATACATCATCACAGTAACCAGTTTGTATTTATTATTTCCATTTTCCTAACCCGTTAAGAGTAAATTTCGGTTTTCGTTGCCTCCGATCATCGTTGATTTTTTCCGCGAAATGTGTCTCGGATTATTTCGGCGTGCCCACGTGACACTGCTGCTAATTTTGCGAAAACAAAAGGACCCGCGCCTTCTTCTGCTCAGTTTGGCGTTGTTTTTCGTTGTGAGAGCATCGCTTGCTAATCATAAAATATGAGAGCGGCAGGGGTGTCACTAGGGGGGTACGGTCCGCACCGGGTGACACCATCAAGGGGTGACACCAAAATAAAAAAATTGCAAATTTGACAAAGCAGACATAGCAAAATAACAAAAATTTAACTTTGTCTGAGTTTGTCGAAGTTCTTTATTTATGTTTTACCTGAAGTATTGAAGTTATATTGTTCAATTTGTTTTCTTTCTTATGTCCTTATTAACTTTTTGACTTATTTTACAAACATTACTATATGCGATTATATATGGTACAGGAACACTCGGAAGAAGACCATGGTGAAAGTCTAGAGGGTGACACCAAGAGTTTACCGCACTGGGTGACACCAACCCCAGTGACGCCACTGGAGAGCGGCATTAAGATTTATGAAATCGGCGGCAAGTACGGGAAGTCGCCATTCACGATAAGTTCCTTGTGGCGAAAAAGGAAGAAATAAAGGAGGCTAATGTAGCGAAAGGCGTGAATGTGCTAACGAAACAGATCACAAACAATTAATTGAAGATGTCGAACAGTTAGCACATTAATTTGGATAAATCCCGGGATGGTTAACCCGGTCAACAAATGCCCGCAGAAGTCGGCCTAACGGCGCAAGAACGCAGTTCTGCTGTAAACAGGCACAACGCAGTCACATCCGAAAAAAAAAATCCGGATGAACGCAGAAGAAGAATAATTTGGATAAATCAAAAACATTTAGATAACGATTCGTTTCAGAAGCAATCATATGTGAAAAGGGCCAGACTGTTGTATGACGATCTCATTAAGAAAATTCCTGGGACAAGTGCTAGTGTACTTAGTGATGTTAAGGCCAGCAGGGGATGGTTCGAAAAATTCAAGAGGGGCACTAGCACACACAGTGTTACTAGGCACGACGAAAGTGCCAGTCATGGCAAGTCTGGGGCTGAAAATAGTATTAAACACTCTCTCTCTATATATATATATATATATATATATTCTCTATAAAACTTGTTTCTGGTATTTATTTTGGAGTATCTAGAATGAATTAAATGGATTTATACTGATTCATATGGAAATAATTACATCGGATTGATTCCATCGGTTTCGGATTTCGCCGATTGTTTTAAGACGGTTTATTTTACTTATTTCATAGTCCATGTACAGCTGATTTCACTTAACTAACTTTATACTCATTAAACATGCTCGCTTCCGCTGCAGGCGAAGGCATACCTCAGAGTAGCTGCAGACACAGACCACCAACTGCATGAGGCACTGGACGCCGTTAAGGGTCAGCGACTGATAAGAGGGAAATCATGAATGGCTTAGGCGGAGGATATGATCAGACAGTTGTGCCCCTTGGAGAACATTAGGCGTGGAGAGGAGTGGGTCAGAGTGCCAGTGGAGCAGTCAGACTTGTGCAGAGTTATAATCACATTTAGCCGGGAGTGCAGGGAGTGGCCAGCAGGGGTCACGGAAGTGGAAATCCAGCAACTAATTCAGGACAATGCTCACTCGGGTAATGTGATTATCTACACAAATGGTTCGGTGTCAAGAGGTGAGAGAAGTGGCTGGGGGTTCATAGCCAAAGCTAATGGTCAACGTTTGGTGCAGGAGAGCCTGGCATATGATACCACAACATCTAGCTTAAGAATGGAGGTGGAGGCAGTCACTGCGGCTTCTCCGCTGGATGGAGAATACGGTACAACACACTCATCGTGATTGTAACCTGACTTCAGAAAGCATGCTGACGAGGGTGAGGACGGGCAGGCTTCATGCGGAGTGGCTTGCTTCGCTTCGGAGGTCACGGTGACAAGCATCGCCTGGATCTTTTCTCCAGGGCATGCTGGTGTGCTGGGAAATGAAACAGGCGGACAGATTGGCTGGCTCTGCAGAACTTGGTGGAGTATTGATACATGACAAGGCAGACGTGGTTGTGGCCTTGTGGGAGCACGTGTACACCTCTGAGGAGCAGATGGATTACCATGGTCTGGCAAGAATGAGACAACGAGGAGTGACAAAGGGATCTGGCGACGCTCAACGCTCAGAGGAAAGGCGAGACGGACATACAATCAGATTGCTACTGGTACTATTGGTGTTGGAACTCTTCGCTGGCTGCTGAGGATGGGGACAGAGCGCTTATGGAAATGTCCCAAGTGCTGTGATGTCGATTCCTAAATCAATCAATCAATCAATCTCCCACTGTTTATAATTTACTCGACACAGCAATTTTTCACAGGTTTACAATACATGTCTGCACTACTACCACTATATTAACAATTGTTAACTCATGATTGTCACACATCTCTACTTCTGAGTTTCCGCCATCCTTTTTTGCTTGGTTCAAACCTACATTTTATTTGGCACTGAATATGTTAAATGTTTATTGATCACATTACTATATTATCTACATTCATAGTACAACACAAACACCACTTTGACAGGTAGACGAGAATGCCAGCATAAAACAATAACACGATATAAAATTTGTGCTAATTAAGTATTGCGAGGAGCGGCTGGCTGAATGGCTACAACGCCGGACTCTCATTCGGGAGACCCGGGTTCGATCCCTCGGTAAGGTGTGGGACTTTTTTCTGTCGGGGGAAAAAATAAAATCCTAACCTGCACAGTTCACTACTACTGCACTAGCCAGGCGGTCTTAATTCCTCAGACTCAAAGACCCCTCTGCCATACACCACAAGGTACTATATTGGCAGTAAATGACAGTTTGACAGTTAAGTATTGCTATCCAATGTGGCTGTAGACAACATCCTTTACCTTCACATATAAGCAACATTTGTGCACACTAAAAGAAAAGCAATCAAAGAAATATATGGAATCAAATAGAACTTTTTATTTACAAAATAATACACTGGGTACGAACATTAACTGATTAAATGCCATGGGATGATTAATCGTATTAAGTGACTTCTTGTATCTGCCATGGGCTTATATATCATCAAAATGGTGCCACTGCATTATAATACAACATATATGTTACCATATTAACAACTTTTTAAGTCATAACTGTGGCACACCCCTACCTCCCATTTTACACCATCCATGTTTGTTTAGTCCAAACCTACTTTTTGTTTGGCAATGAATCTGTTAACACTTGCCTATATCCTGTGTGAGAACCGCAGTAACTGGCATGCTGGCCTGCAGGTTTGGTGGCCATGTGTTCCAATCCTCATTGATGGAAAGGATGTTTCTAAAAAATGTACCTAGGCTTGCAGGCTGACACAGCCTACACTGTGTACCAGAATATGTCATGGGAACTCAAGGTGGTCAACAGGATACTGCAGATATCACCCATCGAGTGTCGACTGGTACACAAATAAGTGGCTAGCACCATGTATCATATCATTGCATGACAAGTTGTCCTTTACTATCATTGCATGACAAGTTGTCCTTTACTATCATTGCATGACAAGTTGTCCTTTACTATCATTGCATGACAAGTTGTCCTTTACTATCATTGCATGACAAGTTGTCCTTTACTATCATTGCATGACAAGTTGTCCTTTACTTTACTTTATCTCATTGAGCTAAATGTCCTCCTTTCTTCTACAACTGCATTAGTCCCTTCTAACATTTATTTGTTTCTCTTATCTGTGTATGTATTTAAACAAGATAACATTATCACAACTTGGGTTCAACAGTATACAAGAGAATGTTAATGGCGGTTGTGATTGTTCAACAATACAAAACAGAACACTAATGTGATTTATCACTAATGATTAAATGGGTGTCACTAACTGAATTAAAACTGACTAGTCATTCTACCGAATGAAGTAACAAATGAACAGATATGCACAATCACTGTCTCGTTATCTTGGTGGGCTAATCTTGCTTTGTTGTAAATGAAAACTGAAGTCACGACATATGTAGGAAAGTCCAGCAATTAGGACAATGATTTGCTGCTTCCCTTTGATAATTTACTATCGATTAATTACTGTGCTGTTTGTACTGACAACATTTGAATATATCGGTTCATTGCTGGCAGGGGATGAAATTGGTGACAGAAATTACAAGCCCAAACACTGCTTCACAAAAACTAAATAAAATCAAATCTGGATGGATTGGAACAGATAGAACAACAAATCGTCTGAGCACCTGTATTTCCTGTGACAACATTCGGGGGTGAAACATGGATATTTAACCAGTCCGCTGAAATGCACATATGTGAATATAAGTGTTAAAGAAGAGTATTACAAATTTATAGGACAATAAAGAGAACAAATAGATCCACCCAACAAGAACTAAGTACTGAAGATGATTTGTTATTAACAATTACAATTTAGGAAAATAACACTTTGTGCATGTGGAAAGACATGAATGGTTGGAAACGGTGTCTATGGAGGGAGGCATACTGTTAAAGCAGAAGATAGGAAGACTACAACGTAGATGGATTTGATATGTGATAGATCAGTGGTTCTCAACCTTTTTTGGCCCGTTCCCCCTTCACCATATTTTCAGAACGTCATTCCCCCCCCCCCCACTTTCCTATCAAAAATGTTACCACCCCCCCCCCCCCCCCCCCCCCCCCCCCCAATTTCACCGTATTTTGAGAACGTCATTCCCCCTTTCATATTTCCTATCAAAAAATCCCCCCACCCCTATACAGTATACGTAAAAATGTAAGGTAAATTTAATAGCACATACTAAAACAAGTCTAGACATCCACATAAAACATGATTTGTGGGTCTACTGACTTTATAAAATGAATTTTAGAAGGATGAGACGTACTTAACTGTAAAGTATGAAGGGAAAAACAATATCAAGTAATCGGTTCTTGTATTAATGCGATCTTGAAATGGTCTTCATTCCCCCCCTGGAAACCCTAAAATTCCCCCCTGGGGGGGGGGGGGGGGGGGGAATTCCCCACCGGTTGAGAACCACTGTGATAGATAATTTACATACGGCAGCAGCAGAGGCAGGACATCTGGGTAATGATAGAGAGAAATTTCAAGACTTTTGTGGTGGCAAAATGTACAGGACAATGGATGATGATGATAGTAGAGCTAAATGTTAATGGTAGTTGAACAATGGGCAGCAATACAAATGGGAAGATAACATCAGAAGATGAACAAATTGCAGTCTATCAATGTACCACTGGATCGAGAGACAAGAAATATTGTAGATTCATCAGAGTCAAACTTGACTGTGGAGATGACACTTGATTGATTCCTTTGTAAAACCTGCATACTTCATCATCATCATCTTGTTCCCTGCCATCTGGCAATGGCATTCATACATCTCCACAGATCTCTGTCCCAGATGTTCTGGATCAAGCCCACTGATGCTATTAGTGATATTAGTTACTATTAGTGACAATCATATGTACTGGTAACAATTCCTTTTAGCAACTTGAAAATGTCTTTGAATATAGTTTTCAATATCAAAGTCTAGATCTTCAGATCTTCTTTGGTCATATAATGAGGCAAGTAGGTCAGAATGGATAAGAACGTGTGTTCTTAAATATCTGGTGTGCTGATGCCGAGGTAAGGGGTTCAACCCCTACGCCGGACAGCTGAACTAAAATGTTGACCTGTTGTCCTTGACTTGGGGATGTTAATTACAAGTACCTCTGAAGTTGGAGTAGGTTTGCCTGATGGAGCTGGACACTGTTAATAGGTAAAGCTAATCCACACGCAAAATTCAGTCCAGCACTACTAGAATTAATGTGAATGGACTACGCTCGAGTTTAAAGCGAGCGAGCGCCCAAAAAAAAAAATTAAATAAAAATAATCAGAAGAGAGGCATTGGAGAGCATTGTGATGACTGGTCAGATCAGCAGTAGAAGAGACAGAGAAATAATGCTGGATGGTCTGAGACGGTGACATGGAGGAGTATCATCAGTAGGACTGATCCAGAACACTAAGGACTGAGATCTGTGCAGAGACATGAACCCCTAATCGCCCCTTATGGTGATGATGAACTGCTATGTGTCCCAACACAGCAGTGTTGAACTCTGAACATCTCTGTACAATGAAGACCTTACTACACCATTACATTCATTCATTCGTTCATTCATTAGCATGTCCTTTGCAGAACCTAGCTCTCATAACAACATTCCATAAAACTCTCAATTATAACAAGATGTCCTGCGTCCGATACACATCTGAAGATCATACGCCACATCCTGCACCCATCTTCTCTTTGGCCTTCCTCTTCCACGCCAGTTGTCTTCACTTTCCAAGACATTTCTTGTTACCCTTTGTAGGGTGGGCCAACATGGGAGCAAAGGTCATTTAAAACAAATGCCCACCTCGGTGGGCGGTGATTTAAACACATAACCACCAGTCTGGCAGACCAGCTTTCACTACACTGGCACCGCATCTGTGTAAGGATACACTGATGTGAAATCCGTGAACCTACACTACATATTCACTCTTCTTTGGACTCTGCCTCATCAGGGAATGAAATCAGCAAACATTACAAAAACTGAATGCCGATTCCAAATTGAAGACCAGGGCAGGCCCTAGAGAGATAAACATGTGCAATTATTAATTATATTAACCCGAGGCAGAGATAATTACATGGCATATATTGTCATAGGAGCGTGAAATTTTAGGTTTTGGCGTAGACATGTTCATGGAAGTATTAGGTTTTGGCATAGGCAAGTTCATGCGAAGTGTTTGGTTTTGGCATAGACATGTTCATGGCATAGACCCCCCCCCCCCCCCCACTGGACACTAGGTTGGAGTCTGTTGACAATGGAGTCTCTGGAAGATACACGACTACCCTAGGCCTAATCTCAACCAGTCTTATGTGCTGTGCCAAATCATGACCTGGTTACATCTTAGTTTAGTTCAGTTTAGTTTAGTTTAGTCGACGGATCAACATCATGGCACACGGGTGTAACCCATAAGTTCTACTCCTAACTCAAGCCTGAGTCCGGAGGCTCTCAGCTCAGTGCACAAACTCTGTAGTAATGGCAAGGATCCTGAAATACTTTGGGTAAATTTTTAACTCAAAATTTTGCCTGGGTAACGCTGTTAGGCTATGGTGTCCGCCTCGAGTGCTGGAGGTCCAGGGTTCAAGCCCTGGTGAGGGCCGGGATTTTTTCACGTGGACTTCTAGTAACAAAATTTTCCCTGGTCTCTGGGTAGTGAGATTGGACGCCCGTGTGTATTGTTGCGCACGTAAAATAAATCTCTTGGCAGTTGGAAATCAAAATCCTTGGTTACATCCTAATACACCTCTCCACAGATTTGAAGTTCCAATACCTGCCTTGCAACCAGTACTGGTTTTTGGGTTTGGAGAGGGGATGGAGGGGTCTGTAGTACCCCATGAAGATGGTATTTGGTACTGGGTTGAGAAAATTGGAGGAAAATAGTCTCTACAACAATCAGCACATGATGGTTGATGTGATTAACTGATTAAGTGTCGTGGAATGATTAATCATCTTATGTGCCTTCCCGTATCTGCCATGCACTTAAATATCACCCAAATGTTGTCATTGTGTGTAATACAACATGTCTGCAATATTACCATATTAACAACTTTTAAGTCATAACTGTGACACACCCCTACTTCCCATATTCCATTTCTCATTTTTTGTTTGGTCCAAACCTACTTTTTGTTTGGATCATCATCATTAAGCGCCATGCCGGCTGGCATAGGCGTTCATGACTTTCCACAGATTTCGGTCTTTGGTTTTCTAGATCACCTCCACTGATGATATTCCTCCATGCCACCATCTCAGTCCATCCAGCATCATTTCTCTTGGTCTACCTCTCCCTGTCTTCCCCTCGATCTTTCAAGTTGTCACGATGTTCTCCAATGCCTCTCTTCTCATCACATGACCAAGGAAAGCTATTTGTCTCTTACTTATTGTCGTATATAATGTTCTAGTATCATTAGCCTCTTTCAGGCAGTCATTGTTAGTTACTTTGGCAGTCCAAGGAATTTGCAACATTCGTCTTAGGAACCACATCTCTGTGCACAGCATATATTAATACCCCAAGACATTTCCTGGTACCCAATTTAGACTGGCTTGACCAGATCATTATAACAATCCTTTTCAATGTGGATTCAAACACATAATCAGTAGGCAAGAAGGCTAGCTACTGCGGCACCCACATTTGGGTTGTTATTGATCAAGACCTGTCACCATCTCCACGTGGGGCATCCTGAGTGAGCAGACACTATTCTGGCTAGTACAGGGAGGATCGACTATAGTCTCTGCTGTGATGAAGCCTGCCAAGGACTCAAGCCTTGCATGCTACAAGACTTCAAACAAGCCACAACTATTCCCCAAAATATTGGTAGACAATCCTCACCGATGTTTTGCACTCACCACCTAAAGAGCTCAGGAGCATGCTTGGAATGAATGTAATGCTTGCCCATCAGGATGGGAGGTGAAGCATCACCTGTCCCTAATTATTCAAGTCATATAACAATGAACAACTCAAACTGTCAGGATTGTCAAAAACAAATATAATCATCACATTGAGAACCTATCACTTGGTGCTTCAATTGCATTGTTTGTTAGATGTCATCTGAGAGCATGACTTAATCACAGGCACATATTTCAATGTGCACTCACAGCCTACTGGCTCTGTGATGAAGGGGTTACAGACAGAATTCACAATCCCGCATACAGCGTTCGAAACACAGCTGCGGGAGATTTGGCTGCAAATCGCCTTGCGTTGTTTTTCATATAATGGTATGAGTGCTGGTCATTGAGAAAACAATGGCAAACAATTGAACGACAACTTGCCAAGAGATCACAAACAACCAAAAAATGCTGTAGTAGACTGCGATATTCTGTAAAGGATATGCAACTAACTCATAGCCTATGGCACAACACCAGCAAAGAGAGTAGAATTTTTGAGAACTATCATCTTTCCCATGGCAACATACATATGTGAGTTATGAACCTTTTCGCAACTACTAAAGATGAAATATCAAATCTTTTGTACTCAAAGGTTACCAAAAAGTGCTTAGAATGCTGCGGATCAAGCCAAGAAAAATACTGACATTCTAATAATCCGAACATCAAATAAAACTAAATCAAAGACAGCATCACGTCCTCTTAAATTCAATCCTTTGGCCATTTTAATCATCACAGTGGGAAAGAACACTGATGGAAGGCATGAAACTGAACAGAGGACATTGCAGACACCTGCGGCGTGAAAGTGTACGAGGCAGGAGACATTGCAGACACCTAGGGCATGAGAATGTACGAGGCAGGAGACATTGCAGACACCTGGGGCATGAGAGTGCACGAGGCAGGAGACATTGCAGACAACTGAGACATAAGAGTGCATGAGGCAGGAGACATTGCAGACACCTGAGACATCAAATTGCACAAGGCAGGAGACATTGCAGACACCTGGGGCATGAGAGTGCACGAGGCAGGAGACATTGCAGACACCTAGGGCATGAGAATGTACAAGGCAGGAGACATTGCAGACACCTAGGGCATGAGAATGTACGAGGCAGGAGACATTGCAGACACCTGGGGCATGAGAGTGCATGAGGCAGGAGACATTGTAGACACCTGAGACATAAGAGTGCATGAGGCAGGAGACATTGCAGACACCTGAGACATAAGAGTGCATGAGGCAGAAGACATTGCAGACACCTGAGTCATTAGATTGCATGAGGCAGGAGATACTGCAGACACCTGGGGCATGAGACATTACAGGCACGAGACATTGCAAGCACCTGGGACATGAGACTGCACGAGACATGAGACATTACAGGCACCTGTGACATGAGAGTGCACGAGGCAGGAGACATTGCACACACCTGAAAGATAAGAGTGCATGAGGCAGAAGACATTGCAGACATCTGGGGCATGAGGGTGCACACGACAGGAGACATTGCAGACACCTGAGACATAAGAGTGCATGAGGCAAGAGACATTGCAGACACCTGAGACATCAGAGCGCATGAGGCAGGAGATATTGCAGACACCTGAGACATCAAATTGCACAAGGCAGGAGACATTGCAGGCATCTGGGGCATGAGAGTGCACAAGACAGGAGACATTGCAGACACTTGAGACATAAGATTGCACAAGGCAGGAGACACTGCAGACACCTGAGTCATTAGATTGCATGAGGCAGGAGATACTGCAGACACCTGGGGCATGAGACATTACAGGCATGAGACATTGCAGGCACCTGGGACATGAGACTGCACGAGACATGAGACATTACAGGCACCTGTGACATGAGAGTGCACGAGGCAGGAGACATTGCACACACCTGAAAGATAAGAGTGCATGAGGCAGAAGACATTGCAGACATCTGGGGCATGAGGGTGCACAAGATAGGAGACATTGCAGACACCTGAGACATAAGAGTGCATGAGGCAAGAGACATTGCAGACACCTGAGACATCGGAGCACATGAGGCAGGAGATATTGCACACACCTGAGACATCAAATTGCACAAGGCAGGAGACATTGCAGGCATCTGGGGCATGAGAGTGCACAAGACAGGAGACATTGCAGGCACCTGGGGCATGAGAGTGCACAAGACAGGAGATATTGCAGACACCTGAGACATAAGAGTGCATGAGGCAGGAGACATTGCAGACACCTGAGACATCAGAGCGCATGAGGCAGGAGATATTGCAGACACCTGAGACATCAAATTGCACAAGGCAGGAGACACTGCAGGCATCTGGGGCATGAGAGTGCACGAGGCAGGAGACACTGCAGACACCTGAGTCATTAGATTGCATGAGACAGGAGATACTAAAGACACCTGGGGCATGAGGGTGCACGAGGCACGAGACATTGCAGGCACCTGGGACATGAGACTGCACGAGACATGAGACATTACAGGCACCTGTGACATGAGAGTGCACGAGGCAAGGAGACATTGCACACACCTGAAAGATAAGAGTGCATGAGGCAGAAGACATTGCAGACATCTGTCACAGCCTCACATTATACGGTAAACCAACATAAGTTAATAGACACTAGCCAAGGGCTATAACTCCCGCCCAAGGGAAAGAAGTAAGACCCTCGAAGGCCAGAGTAATCCAGAGCCTTCTCGAAGGACTGGTCAGTGAGTCCACTGTCCCGTGGACACTGATGTGGCCCGCCTATTGCGGGGTCCACGAGGAACTCAGCAGAGTTACCACCCGTGTCGGATTGCGACACGTGTGAACCGGCAGAGACAGACGGGACATCGAAGAGGCAACAGGGCCTGCCTTAGAGGGACTTAATAGTTCAGACCCATGTGTTTTAGGGTCATAGACATATGCTAGATAGTTTGCTTAGAATGTTTGTTATAATCATGTGTGATGTTAAACCTCTGTGATATGCAACTCATTTGTGCGGGCTTGTTAAACCCACTGCGCCAACGCACTGTATACCTAACTACAATAAATATTGTTATATTATATTTAACGGAGTTATTGTTGCCTGTTTGAGCCCGAGACCAGATCCCCTAGAGATCCAACACGCTGACAGGCTTTTTGGGGGCTAATCTCCGGTTTTGGCACAAGCTTTACGTTCAGACGGCTATTGATTGCCAAGAAAAAAATTAAATAAATGATATCAAATTGATTTCTGAACAAGTTTAACAAATTTGCATCTATCTAGTGATGAACTAGTATTAATATGAGTCCCTCTGCAGATAGTCTCTCAATGATGTTAACACTATAAATTTTGACATGACTGTGACATTTGACTGTTACTAATGTTTTCTCATTCTACGAGCAGATTGTTCCGCGAATTGTGGTGTGTGTAACCTATGTAACCTATCCAACAGTGGCGAGAGTACAAGACAACATTCGCAAGTTCTGGGATATAAGATAAGTTTCATATCATGCCCATTGCAACCCTAAGCGGTACTTATCACCATCCATCCATGTAACATTTTTGCTTTGCATTGATTTGTATGTATATTCATAACTTTGTAACCAACGTAACTTTGCATTTGTATTTGCTCATGTAAACATTAAGGGAGATAACTAAATTTTCTACTCCCCAACATTTTTCTAAGGGATTTAACTTCAGTAAAATTACCAACAAGTAAAAGACAAGATGTCTACGTTAGAAAAATGTATTGAGTTAGGTATGAGATTAGGTTATAAAGAAGAGAAACTATCAGAATGGGCACAGAAAACACACGCAGAGAACATTGCCCGTGAAGAAAAAGCGCACGCAGAGAACATTGCCCGTGAAGAAAGAGCGCTAGAACGGGAAGAAAAACAAAGGCAATTGCAGGCAGAAGAAAAGAAGATGCAAATTGAGGCAGAAGAGAGAAAAATGCAATTGCAGGCTCAAGAGAAACAAATAGAGCTTGAGGCGGCGGCCAAACAAGCCCAATTGAATGCCGATACACAAATAAAACTAAAGCAGATGGAAATCGATTCCAACGTAGAAATATCTGTAAATAAACTGAGAAGCAAGGAGGAGGAACAAAAGTATAATAAGTATAAAGGCCTCGTCAAAGCATTTTGCTCAGGAGACTCTATCAGTGCATACCTGGAAAATTTTGAGTGTCTAATGTCCTACCATAAGATCATAAAATCAGATTGGTCATTTATTTTAATGAGAAACTTAGCTCTGGAACCTTTAAAAGTAATAGAGACAGTGCCACAGGAAATGAGAAAAGATTATGATTATTTAAAGCAACGCATTCTCTAACATTTCTCATTAGATACAGCAGGTTACCAACAACAGTTCGCAAAATTATCCCCACAACCTAACCAAACCTTATAGACTACGTGTCTACAGTTCAGGATGTTTGCACAAAGTGGATTAACTCAGCTAAAACTAACAACAACCATGACAAACTAAAAGAACTCATTATTATTGACAAAATAGTTAGTACAATCCCAACACCTTTTGCTAAGTTTTTGAAACAAATGGACTGTAAAAGTATTCAAGATGTAGAGACAAAGGGGAACGCATTTTTCACAGCGAACAGAGATATTTTCCAATTAAACCTAAGTCAAAACGAAACAGCAGCAGTTGTAAACACTAGATACTCGAAACCAACTGAAAGCAAGTTTAAACCACGCTCGAATGTCAGGAAGCCAGTTAAGTGCCAATATTGTAGTTTGACTCACGAAGAATACGCGATGTGCGATAAATCGCCCAACTATCCACATCATCTCAAAATGATCGTGGAGAAGCAAAAGAACAAGAGAAATGCGTATCAGAGAGCGGTCAAATGCTATTTTTGCAGCAGCTTTGGGCACTATTCTCGTTTTTGTGAAGGCCGAAAGATACTGAAACAGGCCAATGCTGCACTAGTTGAAACTTCATCAGACGAAGATATTGAATTACTGAATGAGTGTGACAATCAAAACGAAAGTTTGAGTGAGCTAGGAAATGCCGTGCAAATTATTGACACCATTACAGACCATAAATGTAACACCTGTATGAAATTCCAACTTGACACAACATTACTATGTGGCCACACCATTCCTATTTCTAATGAAATGGCCAATGCTGCCTTATCTTCTACAGGCAAGCTAAATTTCTCAACAGGGTTTGTAAATAACAAAAAGTGCACATTAATTCGTGATTCCGGCGCAACGCTCTGTGGGATTAAGAAAACATTAATCAACGACAAAGACTACACAAATAAACACGTAACTTGTCGCACATTCTCAGGCACTATAGAGAAATACCCCCTTGCTCTTGTCGAAATTCGAACACCGTTCATATCAGGACTAGTATTGTGCGCAGTCCTAGAAAATCCTGTCGCTGATATTATACTTGGGAACCTGCCCAACATACGACCTTGCTCTGAAAAGGAAATCAGAGATTGGGAGCAGAAAAACGGTATCCAGCACCCAAACAGCGATTCTAAAGAGAAACACCATTCATGCTTGTCTCAATCTGCCAAAAGAACAAGGGAGACAACCAATGAAGTAATTCAGAAAGAATTCACCGAGGTGCATGATGCAGGGGCGGTCGAATCTGTCAGTGAGACGACCAACTTAAAACCTCGAATTGAGGATGCCAGCAATCCACAAATTACCAAGCCTGTAGATGTGCAACAACACACACAACACACGAATGCAATAACATGACAGACAACTCACAAAACCCACACCGACCAACTTCAGGAGTAACTAGAAATTGTATCACCAAACATTACCAGCACTAATTTTGGAGAAGAACAGAAAGCAGATCCTACACTTTCACAGTATTTTAGGTTAGTAGGACTTAAACCAAAATTAACTAAAAATGCGTCGTGGACATTTAGATTAAAGAACAATGTGCTGACTAGATTGTACACCAGAGATCAGACCACGATACAGCAAGTAGTTCTACCACAAGCACATCGAGAGAAAGTACTAAAGATAGCCCATGACTCACCCTTCGGAGGTCATATGGGGTACGAAAAGACTAGAGCTAGGGTCCTGACCCAATTTTATTGGCCGAAATTTTGCCAAGACATAAAAACCTATTGTAGATCATGTGATATATGTCAGAAACTGGTGAAAAAGGGGAAAAACCCTACGGCAGAAGTCCAATCAACCACAACTGCCTCGAGGCCATTCCAAATCGTGGCAGTTGACCTAGTAGGTCCGTTGAACCACATCTCAAGCAAAGGGAATAGATATATTTTTACTCTTATTGATCTATGTACGAGATGGCCAGAAATGATTCCATTAAAATCTATCTCCTCTAAGGATGTGACGGACGTATTGTTAAATATTTTCTCCCGTTTTGGCTTCCCGGAGAAAATAATTTCAGATAGAGGAACCCAGTTCATATCGAATGCCACTCAATCGGTAACTAAGTTACTAGGCATAAAGCAATGTTTCACCAGTCCCTATCGACCGGCCGCAAATGGTATCTGCGAGAAACTAAATGGGGACCTGAAACATATGCTATCCAAAGTGACAGCTGAAAATCCAGCCGATTGGGATATACTTCTCCCAACGATGCTGTTCGCATATAGAGAAGTCCCACAATCAAGCACAGGGTTCTCTCCTTTCGAATTGATATATGGAGCGAACCCAAGAGGACCTCTCACTATTTACAAAGATATCATATCACAACCGGTAAATATCCAACTACCCATTTCCACCTATGATTTAGTCACTGACACCAGAGACAAAATCATACGTTCCTGTATACTGGCCAGAACATCATTACAGGAGAAAGGTTTTAGG
This sequence comes from Cepaea nemoralis, assembly GCA_014155875.1. Classification (NCBI taxonomy): domain Eukaryota; kingdom Metazoa; phylum Mollusca; class Gastropoda; order Stylommatophora; family Helicidae; genus Cepaea; species Cepaea nemoralis. The sequence continues at coordinate 16,560 of JACEFZ010002294.1, forward strand.
TACAGGCAGTACGCCAATAAAGGTGCAAAAACAATTGTATTAAAACCAGATCAGGATATTTTACTATTGCTACCTGACAAGAGAGATTTACTATCAACCTCTAGGCAGGGACCATTTAAAATTGTTAGAAGAATTTCGGAAGTGGATTACGAAATTTCTTTGAATGGAAAGTTGAAAATATTCCATGTAAATATGTTAAAACCATACTATGCTAGAGAGGACAGTGACACGAGTAAGCAGACACAGCTAACTGATGACAGAAACGAAACGACAATTACCCAACTGAATGACACCTCGACAAACGAAGCATCGTTAATGACGCACTCCTACGACAACAAAGACGACGAATACATATTTACATTACCGACAATATGGGATAACGACAACGACGACCAATGTGACGACATATTGACAACGATTAATCTCGACGACGACGACAATGACATTGAGGACAATTTACAAACAGTAGCATCTGTGATAAATCAGACAGACGTAGACAATACTGAAATCCCAGTACCGATTATGAATGACGACGGTAGTATAAAGAACATACAAATCTCTGACACTTTGACACAACAGCAGCGACAAGACATTTTGGCTCTCCTTGACGATTATAAATCTATTTTCTCTAACAAACCTGGACGGACCGACAAAATAACACATTCAATTGTGTTGACAGATCTGACACCAGTCAAATGTAGACCATATTCTATTCCTCTACATTATAGAGCAAATTTAGACAAAGAAATTTTGGATTTAGAGAAAAATAGAATAATTCAGAAATCTATGTCTCAATATTCTTCACCGATTGTCCTGGTGAAAAAGAAGGACCAGACGATTCGTTTGTGCATAGACTATAGAAGATTAAATACAATAACCACAACAGATGCGGAGCCAATGAACAGTTGTGAAGACCTCATTTTGAATATGTCTCAATCATCCTTATTTTCGAAGGTTGATTTAGCGAAAGGTTATTGGCAAGTACCACTACACCCTGCTTCTAGACATATAATAGCATTCGCAACACCTCTTGGTTTGTACGAATGGAGATATCTTCCATTTGGTCTCAAGAACGCTCCCGCCACATTTGTTAGATTAACTAGATTGCTATTGCACGGAATTAAAGACGTCCAAGCTTATATTGATGATATATGCATTCATTCTTCTAATATGACTTCTCACTTACTTACACTACAACAAGTCTTCAACCAAATCTTTCTTGTTGGACTTACTATCAAACCTTCCAAGGTTGAAATAGGCTATAAACAAATAGACTTCCTTGGTCATAGAATTTCTGAAGGCAGACTGTTGACAGATGATAAAATTGTTTCGAAAATTCTCAATCTAGAAGTGCCTACTACAAAGAAACAAATTAGAAGTTTATTAGGTCTTATAAACTATTATGCTAAGTTCATACCAAACTGGGCAGAACTTACATCAGTTTTTTCTAATATGTTGACGAAAGATCATCCAGCAAAATTTTGTAAAAGTACCCGCTTAGAGGATGCAATATGCAGATTGAAATGCATTTTTTCTAATCCACCAGTCTTACGATTACCAAACATAGATTTACCCTTTATTTTGACCACAGATTCGAGTGCTATCGCAATTGGAGGATGTTTAATGCAAGAAGTGGATGGAGTGAGACACCCAATTCTCTACGTAAGCCGTAAGCTGAAGAAAGCAGAGATCCATTACTCTACGGTGGAATTGGAGGCATTAAGTCTATTATTTTGTATGCTCAGATTATCTAAGTTCCTCTTGGGTGCCCACTTTGTTGTACTCACCGATAATTCGCCATTGTTGGTGCTTAAGCAAGGTGTTCCGAAAAACCATCGTTTGCAAAGATGGTGTCTTCTTCTCCAAGATTTCGACTTCGAAATCCGCCATATCAGAGGCACTGATAACATTATAGCTGATATTTTATCGCGACAGACGAATGCGCCAGCAGAATAACATTTGGCACATCGACCATTCGCCATACCAGAAACTGTGATATTTTAGTCTGTGTCATAGAACAGTGTAACTCTACACCTGCTAGAGAACTTCCATTTAAAAGTAATAACACCCCAGTGAATAGGTTACGTATAACACCCACGAACGTGAAACTTTGAGAACTATACGACCAATTACCAAAGCTCTAGGACCAATCCGAGCAAGAGATTTTCTGTGAAATGATTTCAACCAGTGAACTGACATTGATCATGAAAGCATTAAGAACACTTTATACTCGACATTGAGAACATTCCATACTTGCTGTTGCTAAGAGACTTTGCAAACAGCCGAAATAGAACTACGTCGACTACAACACTCAAGAGACAGCCATACTAACTGTTAATATTCATGGCACGACACGCTAACAACAGGACAACAACGCGCTTATCATCGTTGGATTTAGTTACTTAGTTAATTAATTAATTTAATATTAAATATGTATTATATTTGTATTGAATTATGTATATAAAATGTGTTAACCTGCAATTTGTACATTTTCTACCATAATATTACAGGTATTTCCATTCATAGGCTAAATAACCTTCCTATGCAATTTTCTCTATGTAAATTATAACCCATTTTTGAGTCATCGTACAAAAAAGTACGTATTATCTTAAAGGGAACATATCGCCTATTCCGTTTTTTCTAAGGGCAATAACACTTACCTCAACTTTACTTATATATTTTAACCAAATACTATTTTGAATGATAGATGTGTGAATGACAGTGTGAATGAATTAAATGAGAGAGCGATATACTGAGCGAACAAATTGTACGCAAAACGTATTTATTTTAATTTGTCTGCGTCTTTCATGTAAATTGTATTAGTTAGTTAGTCTTTCCTCTTGAGCCTAAGGCGGCGCATAGGGCAGAAGTCCTGTCTCTCCATGCTTGGCGGTTCGCTGCTACCTGTTGTAGATCTTGGATATTTACTTGGCCATTGAATGAGCCTTCTCTAATGATGGTTCTACGCAGGGTCTCTCTTGGTCTTCCCCGTTTTCTTTTCCCTACTGGTGACCATATGAGGGCTTGGTAGGGGAGTCTTGACTTGTCCATTCTGAGTACATGGCCGATGTAGTTCCAACGGCGTCTTCTTATGAAATTGGATACTGTATCTTGCTTAGTCTCTTGTCTTATTTGCGAATTGGTTCTGAAGTCTGTCCAGTGGATGTTTAGAAGTCTTCTAAGACATTTGTTCTCAAAATTGTCTAATTTTTTTATCTAAAGCTACCGTTGATTTCCAACTTTCACAACCATACGTTAACACTGGAACCACACAAGAGTTGAAGATTTTAAGTTTTGTGTGTTTGCTGAGTGTCTTTGACTTCCAGATGTTTGACAGCTTATTGAAGGCACTAGATGCCAGTGCGATTCTAGATGATATTTCTGGTGTTGAGTCCCCTGTAGATGTCATTTTGCTTCCTAGGTATGTAAAGCTGTTGACTTTTTCAAGAACGTAGCTGTTCAATTTGGTGTCATCTGAACTGGTGGTAAGATCAATAGTCTTTGTTTTTGTGGTGTTAATTTGGAGACCAATTTGTCCTGAAACATTTTGGAGGTGGTTTATTTTCTCTTGGGCATCCGGGTGTGTTGAACTCAAAAGCACTATGTCGTCGGCAAAGTCCAGGTCTTCTAGAATTTTGTCAACCCAATGGATACCCATATTTGTGTTGTTTGTGCATTTGCGCATGACCCAGTCGATAGCTATTCCAAAAAGCATCGGTGATAAGACACAGCCCTGTTTCACTCCTGTTTCGACTGAGAACCAGTCAGAGTTGCCTGTTTTTATTTTTTAATTGTATATAAATTGTAAATATAAATATAAATTAAAAAAAAATATATATAATAAAAAATAAATATAAATTGTATTACTTGTCTAAATTGTTGATACATGTTTAGTAGTTAGTTTAATACTCTTAGTTTAGTATTTAGGATACGACATCTAAGCACCACTGCTTGGAATGCCTGATCATGCATTACACACATTGGAGTAATTCATGATTAAGGATATCCCAACTCGTGACGCTTGGAAATAAGCCACACATTCAGCACACACTTTACACAAAACTCAAAACTGAACACTATCAATTAAAATACAGTCACTTTATTAGAAGCAGCAACTTATTAGTCAACACACTAACAAGCCAACAGGGACACATGTAGTCAGATGGGATAAAATAACAACGTAACTACATATTCAGCATTATACAATATACGAGAGTAAAAGTGTATTGAAATGCACACACAGAACAAGATTTGAAGGTGTACTTAATTAGCCAAGACTTTTGTCTTGTTAATCCTCTTTAATACAGAGGTTAATTATCTTGGTATCAGTAGGATACTTTGAGAAGGACGGGTTGTAGAAACAACTAGTAAACGTCATGTAACTTCGGTCAGATAAGCATTTTTAAGGACACAGGAGAGAGAGACCTCTTCAGCAAATCAGAGAAGTGGTGTATGGGAGAATACATGAGTGTTGATGCCAGTATGTAGGCTACCAAGTTACTGTCCACCAAACTACAAAAACCGACTTTATGTGATTCTGTGACAGAATTAGTACAGAACTAATTACCTTATAACAACCCATCAAATCAGGGGAGAGGGGGACTCCTGTCACAGCCTCACATTATACGGTAAACCAACATAAGTTAATAGACACTAGCCAAGGGCTACAACTCCCGCCCAAGGGAAAGAAGTAAGACCCTCGAAGGCCAGAGTAATCCAGAGCCTTCTCGAAGGACTGGTCAGTGAGTCCACTGTCCCGTGGACACTGATGTGGCCCGCCTATTGCGGGGTCCACAAGGAACTCGGACAGAGTTACCACCCGTGTCGGATTGCGACACGTGTGAACCGGCAGAGACAGACGGGACATCGTAGAGGCAACAGGGCCTGCCTTAGAGGGACTTAATAGTTCAGACCCATGTGTTTTAGGGTCATAGACATATGCTAGATAGTTTGCTTAGAATGTTTGTTATAATCATGTGTGATGTTAAACCTCTGTGATATGCAACTCATTTGTGCGGGCTTGTTAAACCCACTGCGCCAACGCACTGTATACCTAAACACAATAAATATTGTTATATTATATTTAACGGAGTTATTGTTGCCTGTTTGAGCCCGAGACGAGATCCCCTAGAGATCCAACACGCTGACAACATCTGGGGCATGAGGGTGCACAAGACAGGAGACATTGCAGGCACCTGGGGCATGATGGTGCACAAGACAGGTGACATTGCAGACACCTGGGCATGAAAGTGCACGAGGCAGAAGACATTGCAGACACCAGAGAGATAAGAGTGCATGAGGCAGAAGACATTGCAGACATCTGGGGATGAGGGTGCATGAAGTAGGAGATATTGCAGACATCTGGGGCATGATCGTGCACAAGACAGGAGACATTGCAGGCACATGGGGCATGATGGTCCACAAGACAGGAAACATTGCAGGCACCTGGGGCATGAGAGTGCACAAGACAGGAGACATTGCAGACACCTGAGAGATAAGAGTGCATGAGGCAGGAGACACTGCAGACACCTGAGACATAAGAGTGCATGAGGCAGGAGACACTGCAGACACCTGAGACATAAGAGTGCATGAGGCAGGAGACATTGCAGACACCTGAGACATCAGAGCGCATGAGGCAGGAGATATTGCAGACACCTGAGACATCAAATTGCACAAGGCAGGAGACATTGCAGGCATCTGGGGCATGAGAGTGCACGAGACATGAGACATTACAGGCACCTGTGACATAAGAGTGCATGAGGCAGGAGACACTGCAGACACCTGAGACATAAGATTGCATGAGGCAGGAGACACTGCAGACACCTGAGACATAAGAGTGCATGAGGCAGGAGACATTGCAGACACCTGAGACATCAGAGCGCATGAGGCAGGAGATATTGCAGACACCTGAGACATCAGAGCGCATGAGGCAGAAGACATTGCAGACATCTGGGGCATGAGGGTGCACAAGACAGGAGACATTGCATGCACCTGGGGCATGATGGTGCACAAGACAGGTGACATTGCAGACACCTGGGCATGAAAGTGCACGAGGCAGAAGACATTGCAGACACCAGAGAGATAAGAGTGCATGAGGCAGAAGACATTGCAGACATCTGGGGATGAGGGTGCATGAAGTAGGAGATATTGCAGACATCTGGGGCATGATCGTGCACAAGACAGGAGACATTGCAGGCACATGGGGCATGATGGTCCACAAGACAGGAGACATTGCAGGCACCTGGGGCATGAGAGTGCACAAGACAGGAGACATTGCAGACACCTGGGGCATGAGAGTGCACAAGACAGGAGACATTGCAGACACCTGAGACATAAGAGTGCATGAGGCAGGAGACACTGCAGACACCTGAGACATAAGAGTGCATGAGGCAGGAGACATTGCAGACACCTGAGACATCAGAGCGCATGAGGCAGGAGATATTGCAGACACCTGAGACATCAAATTGCACAAGGCAGGAGACATTGCAGGCATCTGGGGCATGAGAGTGCACGAGGCATGAGACATTGCAGGCACCTGGGACATGAGACTGCACGAGACATGAGACATTACAGGCACCTGTGACATGAGAGTGCACGAGGCAGGAAACATTGCACACACCTGAAAGATAAGAGTGCATGAGGCAGAAGACATTGCAGACATCTGGGGCATGAGGGTGCACAAGACAGGAGACATTGCAGGCACCTGGGGCATGATGGTGCACAAGACAGGTGACATTGCAGACACCTGGGCATGAAAGTGCACGAGGCAGAAGACATTGCAGACACCAGAGAGATAAGAGTGCATGAGGCAGAAGACATTGCAGACATCTGGGGATGAGGGTGCATGAAGTAGGAGACATTGCAGACATCTGGGGCATGATCGTGCACAAGACAGGAGACATTGCAGGCACATGGGGCATGATGGTCCACAAGACAGGAGACATTGCAGGCTCCTGGGGCATGACAGTGCACAAGGCAGGAGACATTGCAGGCATCTGGGGTATGAGAGTGCACGAGGCAGGAGACATTGCAGACACTTGAGACATAAGATTGCACAAGGCAGGAGACACTGCAGATACCTGAGTCATTAGACTGCATGAGGCAGGAGATACTGCAGACACCTGGGGCATGAGGGTGCACGAGGCACGAGACATTGCAGGCACCTGGGACATGAGACTGCACGAGACATGAGACATTACAGGCACCTGTGACATGAGAGTGCATGAGGCAGGAGACATTGCACACACCTGAAAGATAAGAGTGCATGAGGCAGAAGACATTGCAGACATCTGGGGCATGAGGGTGCACGAAGTATGAGACATTGCAGACATCTGGGGCATGATCGTGCACAAGACAGGAGACATTGCAGGCACATGGGGCATGATGGTCCACAAGACAGGAGACATTGCAGGCTCTTGGGGCATGACAGTGCACAAGACAGGAGACATTGCAGGCACCTGGGGCATGAGAGTGCACAAGACAGGAGACATTGCGGGCACCTGTGTCATGAGGGTACATGAGGCAGGATACACTGCAGGCACCTGGAGCATGAGAGTGCACAAGACAGGAGACATTGCAGGCGCCTGGGGCATGATGGTGCACAAGACAGGTGACATTGCAGACACCTGGGGATGAAAGTGCATGAGGCAGAAGACATTGCAGACACCTGAGAGAGAAGAGTGCATAAGGCAGAAGACATTGCAGACATCTGGGTCATGAGGGTGCATGAAGCAGGAGACCTTGCAGACACCTGGGGTATGATCATGCACAAGACAGGAGACATTGCAGGCACATGGGGCATGAGGGTGCATGAAGCAGGAGACCTTGCAGACACCTGGGGTATGATCATGCACAAGACAGGAGACATTGCAGGCACATGGGGCATGACAGTGCACAAGACAGGAGACATTGCAGGCACATGGGGCATGACAGTGCACAAGACAGGAGACATTGCAGGCACCTGGGGCATGAGAGTGCACAAGACAGGAGACATTTCAGGCACCTGTGGCATGAGGCAGGATACACTGCAGGCACCTGGGGCATGTGAGTGCATGAGGCAGGAGACATTGTAACGAATCAGGTATCTTTAGTGTGGGCAGTTATGGGAGTGACATTCTACACAAGATTTCCTACATGATGATGCTGCATACTGGAATCCTCAAAGACTATATATATTCTGCTGTGTGTAGGCAACAGTCACTGATTTACCATTTTCAACTGTCAAGGGTCTTATATACACATCATGTGCATGGAACCTCCTATTATTTCACTGAGTCCTAGAAGGCTTGACATCTGATTCAGGTATCAGAGAGGGTGTATGACATTTGAAACTATCGTCCTTGGGTGGATTCAAACTCTGTAGTTATGAGTTTCAGGTGAAGGCCATATCTCAGAACTACTCTGAAAATAATTGTGTTTCATGGCTGCATAGAAAGAACAAAGATCATATTTAGCTTTAGCTGAAAAAAAGCAAGATTTCTTTCATGTCTGGTGTCTACTGTCATCTTCTTCCACCGCAGCCTTGTCTTCCAAGAATGAAAGCTTCCATTACTGCACTCAGCGGTAACTGGCCCTGTCTGGGATGTCTTCTTTCGTTGTCTCTATGTTGATAAAATTACACTGAAATACTATTCCACTGCTTTTCTCTATAAGTTCTCTTTTGTCTCCCTGCCTTCTTCATCACTTGTAAATGTTAGACTGGGACCTTTATGTCCTGTACTCTTCTGAAGATGGTTGAGGAAAGAAGTAAACTTGTTCCTTCAGTCAGATCCTGACATCATCTGGAGGTGACAGGATCAACTCCAGAAATGTTAATTTTCTTGTTGTTGTCAAATGAGAAGGCATCTGTCATCTGTGACATCTACTTCTTCCCTCATTGTTACTTAATACTAAGCAGATGCTTATATTAAATCATGTTGCTCTCAAGGACGCAAGTTTTGAACAGCTATAATAAAATGTTGGTCCTTGAGATTAAATAAACTGCAAGAAACACACAATAATAAACTTATCCAGTAGTTAATGAATCAATCATTTCTTTAGCAAAGAATAAAAGAGTAGAAACTAAGATAACTGGTTCTGTTTAATTTCTTAGTAAAGTACAACATAAGATTTCTGGTTTGTGTTATTGCTTATTATTCTGTCCACATTTAACCAAATTTAAGCCTAGAATGGAAGTAAATATCAAAGCATTGTGCTTTATAATAGTTGACATTGGAATTGATCAATGAATTATTAATTACGCTTCTTGTGAAGCCAAATCAGTGATCAAAATTCTGTGATTAGGAGTGGTATACTATTAATAGTCTGTCACCATTTAATTCTTTAGGAGACCTAACAAGTTTTAGTTGAAAGAAAAGTTACTGAAAGTGACCTTAATTGGTAGTTCAGTTTAAATACATATAAATGTTCTTGCAAACATTAAACAGTGGTTTACCATGAAACAATCACAACTTATAATAGGCAATGTCTGATTAGTAAAGACATTTTTTTTTAAAGTAGCAATGAATAATACATATTAGCAAGAATCTCATTTACAGTACTAAGCAATTTATTCCAAGCAAGTATGTGTGATACACATGTTATAATTTGTCAGATAATAGTTTTTTTCTCTGACCACATGGTGATTTGAGTACATGAGGTTGACAGCTTTTAGTGACAATTTTATTGAGTCTTACAAATAGGTAAAAAATGTAGGCACCAATGTCTAATTGCTGTTTTAGTATTTTACCTTTGTTTATAAATGGGTTAACTATCCAAACTGCACTAAAATAAAAGTATTTTGTCAAAGGGCCTTTGGTAAATTGGAAATGTGTTTCCATATTTCTAAATAATTTGTTTTTAGTGTGCTAACTAACTAAACACAGATTATAAAATGGTGGATAAATCTGCAATGTCCATTCATTTCACTTTCAATCCTTGGACATATTATACCAAGATTAATCTCTTGGGTGATGATTTTTCAGGTTTGACAAATAATTTTGACCACAGCATAAAATAATTACACACTGAATTAGATAATACAAAATAACATGCAGTAAAAATTTAAATAAAACTATGGGATACTGGTTTCACAGAAGAATAACTTTCATCTGTTATGTATTACCTAGGTTTCATTATTTATTGCCTGACATATGTCAATATCCCACCGAAGCAAAGCAGATCAAGTTAACCTGTTTCGTCAAAATACAAACACGCACATACACAAACAGTCAAATGTTACTCAACTTCTGTTTGTGTTGCCAAGGTAGAGTTAACCTGATCACCAAGTATGTCTGCTGATAGAGGGATGGATGTCAGTGGTGGTTAGCCACAGCTTCAGCAAAGTCAAGCTGGTGTCAATTGTTGGTTGTATAATCACCATTAATACAACATAATAACAAATCCAGTGAAATATACTGCAATATATTGTGTAATACTTTTCCTGTGTCTTCTTGATTAAGCATATTAATCAAAGAAACTAATAATTAATTGTTATTTTTATAATTCTACTTACTTGTCTCCTTTCTGTATTCGCATGGGTATGACATAGTTTAATTCCAGGCGGGCTGTTCCACTCATACACAAGACAATACCTAAGCCATATGACCATCGAAGGGTAGATGCCATCTGACAAACTGATGAGGACAGATTGTCTAAACACACAGAGAGAAACGAAGGAAGTGTTTCACTTAAGTAACACATCATTAGAATATAACATCTCAGCAAACTGTCATCAAAGTTAAAATAAATGTTTAACAATTAAAGCATCTGGGACCAGTATTTAGGGGTCTATATTTAAAATGTTTTTAACAGAAGATGAGTATTCATGACTACTAACTGTATCCAAACCATTTTGTTTCAATTTATAAATAAATAAAATTAAGTTGCATGTCCTTCACAGGACGTAGCAGTCAACCCCAGCATTTTCGCTGTTCGTGATTCCTGGGCAAAATTTTGCGTTCAGTAGTTTGCCATTGATTTCTGAACGACCGGCTCCTACACCTTTTTCTAAAAAACCAGCACCGCTGGGTATACGGGCTCACAAACCACGTTCGCAAGCCCTTGGCCACAGAGACCGGTAATGTTTCAATTTATCCTGGTTAAAATGTTTAAGTATTGCAACCACTAAAGAAATTTCCTCGAAAGAAAAAAACAAATATGGAGGTAATGACAGCTGTAGGCATTGCTAAATTGCTAATCAAAACCATAGGATATGACAAAGGAAATGTATGGGGCATAGCAACAAACAAGAATTTTTTTTTTTTTTTTTTGCATATCCTTTACAGGACATCGCTGTCAACACCAGCATCCTTCAGCTGTATGTTGATTTCTTGGCAAGATTACGCTCACTAGTTTGCCACTGCTTTCTGAGCGGCCGGCTCACATACCCCGTAAGTTACTGATGTGATTCGAACCACTGCTGATTCTAACCGTCATCACGTTACCGACGAGAGTATACGAGATTACGGAGAAAAGTCATAACCTCTCACGAAGCCGGCACAAACAAGAATACTTATTTAAATTAGTCTTATTTAGGAACACGCTGGGCAAGAAAGAAATAGTAAAGCAGAGATGTATGTGGAAAACGTAAACAGGTGGGCAATCAATGCTATTATCTTTTCCTTCTTTGTATACTTTCAAATGTCAACATGATCATATCTAAATAAAAAAAAAACCAGCTGTCAACTTCAGCTTGTTGACATCTTCATAGGAATTGTTTTCAAATAGATTGAGCATAGGCCACAATAGTTTTCTCTGCATGCACTCCACATGTTGGACACTCCTGCAACAAATGTCTAGCTGTCATTTTACCAGTTCCACAGTAACATTCATCAGTATCTCTATTTTTAGTTTATTAGCAAGTGGTATTTCAGCTGGATATGTCCTGTGTGGAGACGGAAGATTTGTATTTGTTCTCCCTGATGGAGTTGGTAATATGCATCATCTTTCTGATGGCATGGATGCTCTAATTCCCACTTGGTTCTGTAACTGCTTCTTATAAATCTCTTGGTCTCATTAAAGCTTATGCCTATATCACGCCAAGATAGTCTTTTACCTTCCTTTGCCAATCTGTCAGCCTCTTCATTACCAGATTCATTTCATTTCTCCAATGTGAGGAGATCCCTGTATTACAACTCTTTCAGCTTCCTGACATAGCACATGAAGTGCAGTTCTTAGGTCTGCTAGTTCTGCACTATTTCTACTCTTCAGTAAATAATAAACAGTTTTGAAAAACCTGAGCAAGTAACTGACCCTTCAATAAAACATGCAAACAATGACTAAACATTGGAATATCCTCACATTCTTTAAGATTTCATTAGTTGGTGCAGCAAATATCTATTATGTATTATCAACATGGAAACAAATAAAATGTTCAACATGCAGCATTATATATCGATGCTGGTGTCTACAAAAAGAGCTTTCTAAAGAGTATCAACTACTTTTCCATGCCCTACACAAGAGCTTTCTAAAGAATATCAACTACTTTTCCATGCCTGACAGAAGAGCTTTCTAAAGAGTATTAACTGTTTTTCCAGGCCTGACAGAAGAGCTTTCTAAAGAGTATCAACTACTTTTCCATGCCTGACACAAGAGCTTTCTAAAGAGTATCAACTGTTTTTCCAGGCCTGACACAAGAGCTTTCTAAAGAGTATCAACTACTTTTCCATGCCTGACAGAAGAGCTTTCTAAAGAGTATCAACTGTTTTTCCAGGCCTGACACAAGAGCTTTCTAAAGAGTATCAACTGTTTTTCCAGGCCTGGCACAAGAGCTTTCTAAAGAGTATTGTCATGATCTTATATGACATGTGTAAGGAAGAATGTAAGTGCCGGTATGTAAGCGAGAGTCAGTGTAAGCATGGCTGAGGTAAAGGGCAGTAAGAGACACCACGGCTTGGCTAGTGGACGGTCAGGCAAGAAGCCCGTGAACCGAACCACGTGATGTGGGAAGGTCAACGAGGAGAGAGAGAGTCAGTGTGTGTGAGGCAGCGATTAGAGACGGACGTGTGGAGATCTAGAGAACGCTAGAACGATAGTGGTTGTGACGGATAGATGGAGATGAACGTTGTGTAGTGATATTTGAGGAATGTACTAACTGTGATATGTGCGGGATGATGTGAAGTTGTGATTGTGAATGATCATGCGGGCGACAGTGTAAAGATCGCCATTGTGAGCTAGCGCGTGGCTGTTAGTGGTGAACGATTGTTTGAGCGTGAAGTGCGACTATGTTGTCAGCCTGTAATATATATTGTAATAAATGATCGTTCAGGAGATAGCTCCTGCCAGTTTTCCGATTGCATTCATGTGTTATTGGTAGATGTGTCGTAGATGTTGTAATTTGCCTGTCCAAGTCCAGCGAGCTAGACAGAGCTACTAATTAGGACTCTGACAAGTATCAACTACTTTTCCATGCCCGACAGAAGAGCTTTCTAAAGAGTATCAACTGTTTTTCCAGGCCTGGCACAAGAGCTTTCTAAAGAGTATCAACTACTTTTCCATGCCTGACAGAAGAGCTTTCTAAAGAGTATCAACTGTTTTTCCAGGCCTGACACAAGAGCTTTCTAAAGAGTATCAACTACTTTTCCATGCCTAATATCTTTAGACCACATAATGAGGTTCTCAGAAAAATAGTACAGACTCAGGAGAACTACTGTCGGTGTGATCATGTGTGAACAATGATCGCACATAATTTGTGGATAGTTTTCCAATATAAAAACAGTGACAGTGTTTACAAAAGTGAGTCGTGTGTTCTTTACATTATGTTGTAGTCAACCCCAACATTTATTGGCTGTTTGTGATTTACCAGGCAATTTTTACATTTAGTAGTTTGCCCAGTTTTCT
>JACEFZ010002295.1:0-28407 GCA_014155875.1 Cepaea nemoralis
TTTTTTTTATGTGGTCCCTTTTTTTGGGTTTTTTTGTTGTGTAACCTATGTTTTTGTAGTGTCTTATTGTTGTCTGTGCAGTATGGCTTGTGTCAAGAGTTCTTTATTGTGTCAGTCTATAACCAGCCATTGTTTGGAACACCTGTGTTGTGGTACTTGGTGTACCCTGTTGTCTTTAGTGGTGTTGATTGGTTGGGGGTTACCCACCGTTGTTGTTTGATGATATACAGTTGTCTGTTGTATCTGTTATTGCATGTGTTATCAAACATGTTCAGCTAGAGGAGATAAATAAAGAGCTATTTTTGTACTGTTTTTGATTTGTTTGTTAGTCTCTTTTAGTTTTTACAACCACTATTTCTACCACAATCTAACACCTTAATTCATCGCTTGGGCTCAAACATGGTGTTTCCTGTGTGAACATCTATAAAATAGTTTCTACCTCTGTCTGAGATCTCGTATATCTTCTTATCTAATTACTATCCTCTTTTTTTTGTCGGTTGAGGCGGTGTGAGGTTCTCTCTCTTTTCACTATTTTTCTTCTTTTGGCCGTAACGAAGTCAGAACTACTTTTTACCTTTTAGCACCGTAGTGAAGGAAGCATCAGTCTTTATGATTGTCTCCCTTTCTCTTTTACCATCGACTACACTATAATGACATCTATAACAATTATCATATTCACAACAACAACAACGATTGCATTACCACAATTACTCGAACAACAACAGTCGCATTAACACAAAAACAACAGTCGCATCACCACAACTAAAAAAATAGTTGCATTACCACAACTACAACTGTCGCATCACCACAAGTAAAACTGTCGCATCACCACAAGTAAAACTGTCGCATCACCACAACTACAACAGTCACATCACCACAACTACAACAGTCACATCACCACAACTACAACTGTCGCATCACCACAACTACAACAGTCACATCACCACAACTACAACAGTCACATCACCACAACTACAAGAGTCGCATCACCACAACTACAACAGTCACATCACCACAACTACAACTGTCGCATCACCACAACTACAACTGTCGCATCACCACAACTACAACAGTCACATCACCACAACTACAACCGTCGCATCACCACAACTACAACAGTCGCATCACCACAACTACAACTGTCGCATCACCATAACTACAACAGTCACATCACCACAACTACAACAGTCGCATCACCACAACTACAACTGTCGCATCACCACAACTACAACAGTCACATCACCACAACTACAACAGTCGCATCACCACAACTACAAGAGTCGCATCACCACAACTACAACTGTCGCATCACCACAACTACAACAGTCACATCACCACAACTACAACAGTCACATCACCACAACTACAACAGTTGCATTACCATGACTACAACATTCACATCACCACAACTAGAACACACTCACCATAATACATTCACTTGTAGTCCAAATATTTACTGAACACAAAATTAAGTGATTCTCAGTCAAAGAAAACAAATACATCTTAGGAGGCAGAGCACATACATGACATCTGAAATGAATAACATAAAATAGTAACATAAAAGATACTGAACATCATTAGTCATAATATGAATAAAATAAGTGGAAATGAGGTAACGTTGTGGAAATATAAACAATATAAAATAACGTAAAGCAATGCAGCTTTACAGAAACATACAGTACTTTGTGGCGACTAGCCTTACCAGCAAACAAATGCATGCACAAATTCAACATATAATGATGGAGAAGAATCTCCAGTGACTACATTAAGGCATAAGAACGGGATGAGAAGAATAAAAAGATGAAAACATGAGAACAATGAAGAGAAGATGATAATCAACAATATAGTACAATTGGAATCATACACATAAAATGTTGACTTCTCGTGATATAAAGGACAATCTAGCACAGTTTCACGTGAGAGTTCTGGGCTCAGATTGTGTGACTGAAGCAACTGTGCCCTGTATTAATACTACATTGGCAGTAGGGACAGCCTCTTTCGTCCCTCTCGTGTACACATGGAAGTTCGTGGCGAGCATACAGCGGACAGCACTCGCGTAAAGGGCATCCATGTTTGTTGAGTGCTAGGCCGTTTGGGCAGTCCATATTGTCAACTGGTCGGCAAATTTTGGGTACTGTAGAGACAAACAAAATGGGTCATGTTTCACGAGAAATAATTTCATAGGCACTCATAGAAATAGAGGTAATTTTAAACAGACATGTATCATGTTGCATGAGAAATAATTTCACAGGCACTCATAAAAATAGATTTAATTTCAAACAGAAATGTATCATGTTGCAGGAGAAATAATTGCATAGGCACTCATAGAAATAGATATTAGCTGACACACTAGAACAGTGGTTCTCAGCCAGTGGGGAATTCCCCTCTGGGGATGGGAGCGGAGGGATTTTAGGGTTTCCAGGGGAAGGGGGGATTAAGATTGTTTCATGATCGCGTTAATACAAGAACCTGTAACTTGATATTGCTATTCCCTTCATACTTCTCGCTCTTCTGAAATTCGTTTTATAGCATAAGTAGACCTGCATATCACGTTTTATGTAGACGTCTAGACTTGTTCTAGTATGTGTTATTAAATTTAGCTTCCATATTTACGTGTATTGTGTAGGGGCGGAGGAGGGGAATTCACAGGAAGTAAATACCAGAAAAAAAGGGGGGGGGCGACATTCTGAACATATGGTGAAGGGGTTCATGAGCCAAAAAAGGTTGAGAACCACGGCATTAGAATATATTCAATCTGAAAGCTATAACGGCCAGACCGAGACTAGAACCTGGCACTTCCTAATGGTGACAGTGCCTTGATGGGAGGTGGCAGATGTAATTTCCACTTGTCTTGTTGTTTGTCGCAACGCCGCCATATTTGATTTATTCTACGTCTCTTTCACTCCATCTATCGACCTCATTCTTTGTCGTCCTCTTACCTTGTATAGCGATGTTCTCATATAGAAAGCTCTAATTGTACCAAATGGTTGATGTTGTTCCATTCTAAATATTGTCCGTACATTTAATTCTGCGGTGTTCTATAAAGCCAGCATTAGGTGTTATTCCCTACATTTTTTTTTTACTTGCTAATGTGTCTCTCTATCTCTTGTTTTTTTGTGTGGTTTTTTTTTTCAGCTGCCTTTCTTATGCATCTCTTGGGTCCGAAGCCACAGTCGTAAATGATGAGAGCGCCTCACTGAAAGAATCCGGGTACTTGACTTATGGCCAAGTAGACTCCCGCATAATATATTGTCTTCGTTAGCCAGGTCTACCATCCACCTGTACCAACAACTATGGAAAACTGACAGAATGAATATTTAGTGTTTAAATTTCACCGCAGGCTGAAATTGTGTGACGTTTATATTAATCAAGCATAGGTCAAATGTGAAGGGCAAGAACAGGTTTCATTAAAAGCATGAGAAATAATATAATACTGAATACTGATAACACAACCCTAAACAACAACAAACATTTTACACATACCAATTTCAACTTTCAGTCAGATATCGGATTCACTGCTAGAAGATGACAAAGAAGTTGCGGTTTGGAACGACAAGTGACAGCAATAGTGATTTGGAAGATGATTTTCCAGCTGCTCATCGCTTCGACCGGCGTGAACAGAATTATATAATTCGAGATCTATATTTTCCAAGTTCTTCAGAACTTTTGGCTTCAAAATTGAAAGAAACAAAATTACTGACTACTGAAACGATGGTTACATTGTATCGCAGCAGAGAGCAAGGTTTTCTTCCATTCTTTTGTAATGAAAACAACATTGTGTTTTGTACTAATGTAGGAGGCCTTGTCATGTGACTACAATATTAATGAGAATGAGAAGAATAAAAAAAATAAGATAAAACCAGAAATCGGAAATCAGTAATGTGGATTTGTGGAAGGGAAAGAAACAAACAATTTAATATACATCTTGAGAACATTAACCGAAAGAAAGAATTATTGAAATGAACAGAGAACTACACTTGTGCTTTATTGACTACACTAAAGCATTTGATAAGGTAAAACACCGAAGGAAAATAAGAACGTTGGAAAGTTTAAACAATAATGGTAAAGATCTGAGAATGATTATTAAAACTTTAAAAAAAAACACGTGTTGGCAACAAAGAGCCGCCATAAGAATTGACAACCAATTGGGAATGTTTTTAAGACATTAAAAAAGGGTTGTATACTGTCATCCGATCTGTTCAATGTGTACATCTAAATAATATGAAAATCCATACATGACCAGCCAGGAATATCATTTGGTGTGCATGATAGTGATGTGAAAATCATAAATGATGAAAGATGGTGTAATAGCAGCGCTAGATTTCATTCGAAAACAGCAAATTAAATGGTCGGCATCATAACTAGGCTACCAGCTGACAGTATACCACAACAAGCAATGATGTACAGACCAAACTGAACTAGAAAAGGAGCCCGATAATGTAAACGACAGGAGGAAATAACAGAGTCCATGGAAATCTCGATATATAATACCTATGAACGGTCACACTAACACAGTCTATGCTTCACCTGGACACTGCAAGGTACGAGGGGGAAAAGATGAGATGGTGTACGGGCACTCTCACCCTGTTTGTTTCACCTCACCACCGCAAGGTACAAGAGGAACAAGATGAGATGATGATGAGATGAATGTGAACAACCTGCGTTATGCTGTTGGCTTAGTTTTGATAGCTGGGAATGAAAAGCAGTTGCAAGAAACGTTAGATATAATTACAACAGAACATCAAAACAAAGGACTTAGTCTGAATAACAGAAACAAAAAACAAGCAGGAGTAATGGTAATTACACAGTGTGTGTGTGTGTGTGTGTGTGTGTGTGTGTGTGTGTGTCGTGTGCGTGTGTCGTGCGCGTGCGCGCGTGTGTGTGTGTGTTTGTGTGTGTCTACCGGTCTCATAACATAGTAATATACAATTGCTTATTTTCTCAGCTCTATGTCAGATATGCAGGGTTGTCCATGGAACATAATTTACATTGCGTGGTAATGTCCATCCCATGCCGTCCCATGGGACTTTCCGATGGGAATAACATTCCCATGGCTTAGCCTGGCAGGCTTGTCCATGGGATATGTTTTTCTGTCCCATCCAATGGTAATTTATGCCTGTCCCATCCCATCCCTATACTAATAAGAAAATCCTCCTTTTTCCCATGGAATTCCCATGGCCAAGCCTGCAGATACGACTGAGCTACCGTATGACAGTAGACTGTAATATTTGCTTTTTGTTAGCTCCGAGTGTTTGGCGGCGCTCACCAAATCAGATACTCCACATTTTGCTAACTGGTTCATGCAGAAGAGCGCAATTGGGAGAGAAAAAGCCTTATCGTAGTGAGAGGAAATGAAACCTAAAGACTAAATGTCATGGCAGGGCAGACCAGGTCCTAATCCGTAGATGACAACTTGTCTAGGATCGAAGCTCCGACAGGCGGACATTTAGAGCATTGCTTGGCTGACCCGGCAGCTTCTGCAGCTTGTTTTGTTCCAGATGTATTGTTGTTACCTTTCCTCTGGAGTAAGCTAGACAGGGTGAGAGAAGGATCATGCTGCATAAGATAAGGTTTTGTGATATGGAGAGGAATAATTCAAAGCATCATAACATTTTTCAAGAACAAGGGGGATTGGAGTAACAGTAACAACTATAGGGACATCTCACTTCTATGTATCGTTGGGAAAATCTTGTATTTCCCAGAATTGTTCTGCACAGATTTCAAGTCCTGGGAAATGAAGTCTACCCCGAATCACAGTGTGTTTTGACGGACCGGTCCTCCATTCATATAATTTTCTTATTCCGACAGCTGCAAGAATAATGCTATGAACAGAATCAACCACTGTTTATTGCCATCATCGATCTCACAAGGCCATTTGATTTGGTTAGTCGTGGGGGTCTGTTCAAGACGCTAAAGAAGATCCTTTGCCCGCAAGTTCTACTGTCTATCAGTGGAATCGTTCCACACAGGTATAAATGGTGTTATCAAGTTTGATGGTGCGTCCTTTGAAGAGTTTCAAATCAAGAGTGGAGTTAAGCAAGGTTATGTACTTGCTCCCTCGCTCTATGGAATATTCTTTTCACTGCTATTGAAAAATACCTTTCGTAATCAGGATGGTGGTGTATACATTCACTCACGCTCAGATGGTGGCCTCTACAGTGCTCAGAGATTGAAGGTCAAGACTAAAATATTAGGGGTACTGACCAAAGATTCGCTTTTTGCAAATTATACTGCAGTTACGACCCACTCTGAGGAAGAATTGCAACATCTTCTATCTGCATTGTCCAATTCTCTTTCCACAAATCTTTCTTATTATGACAGCATGTTCCAGTTATTGTCTTCTCATGACTGCTTTTTTTCTGATATTTGTGATAAGTTGTCCTTGCGACTTAACTTCCCTGAAAATGCCCAGATTGCTCATTTTGGCTATCCAATTAAATTTCAGCATTCCTCTATAAAAGCACACCTCCAATGCTTGCGGGGATTTTTTCGCCTGTATACCAGTTGTCTAGGATTGGCAGCCGTATGTTAAAACTTGTTCTATGTACCATGCAAGAACGCTTTGCCAACTTTCAAGGTCAAGGACTTGGTGCACAAAATGATCTTGATTTGATAGAATGCAGTTTTTGCTTGTCCTATTCTGCACTTTATCTCAGCGATGTATCTTCCATCTGATGTTATCTATGTGTCTAGATATCTTAATTTCTGCACTTGCCTCAAAATAACGTCGTTTATTTTTTGCGCTCGCTCGCTTTGAAGTCAGGCGTAGTCCATACACACTACTTCTAGTAATGCTGGACTGGATTTTGTGTGTTGATTTTAGCCTTACCTATTGACGATGTTCTTCGCCATCAGGCGAACCCACTCCGACCTCAGAGGTAATTAACGTCCCCTAGTCAAGGCTGAAAAACATCTGATGGCTGTAGAAATGTGGTTTCTGAGGAAGTGCAAAGAATATCAAGGACAGCCAGAAAGACCAATGAACAAGTCCTTCAAGAAACAAATGAAGATCGTAAACTGATTAGAGACATTAGATATAGACAGTCACAATTTTTTGGGCATGTTATGAGAAGAAATGATCTGGAGAACTTGGTGACAACTGGCAAGATCGAGAGGAACAGACCAAGGGGAAGACCTAGAAGCAAGTACCTGGATGGCTTGGCCTTGTGGCATGGTCGAGACAGAAACACGAGCTGATCCACGACTCTGATGATCGAGTGAGATGGCAGAACATGACCGCCCACGCTTACCGGCATGGCACATGATGGATGGATGGATGGAGTCAAGGA
The DNA here is from genome assembly GCA_014155875.1 of Cepaea nemoralis. Taxonomy (NCBI): domain Eukaryota; kingdom Metazoa; phylum Mollusca; class Gastropoda; order Stylommatophora; family Helicidae; genus Cepaea; species Cepaea nemoralis. The sequence continues at coordinate 7,290 of JACEFZ010002295.1, forward strand.
CGATAGGTCAACATTTTAGACCAGCTGTCTGGCGTAGGGTTTCAACCCCTTACCTCGGCATCAGCACACCGAATGTTTAAGAACACGCATTTTTATCCATTCGGTCATGCTGAACTACGTAGTTCCTTGTTAATTGTTGATATCAAGACGGTGTCGTCAGCATAACGTCAGTTATTTATATTATGTCCACCAACCAGGATCCCTGACATATTTTCTGTAGATGTCATTATATATTCACTATATTGTAAATAGGATACAGTATTTACATTTGGTTTACCAATCGGTGGCTATGGAGTTACGGACGCAGTTCGTAATCCCGCACGTCGCGTTCGAAACACAGCTGCGGGCGATTTAGAAGCAGGTCGCCTTGTGATGTTTTCCCATACAAAGATACCAGTCGTTCAGAAAGCAATGGCAAACTACGGAACGCAAACTTGCTAATTATTCACGAACAGTCAAAAAATGTTGGGGTTGACTGCAACTTCCTATAAAGAATATGCAACTAAGTAACATTTATTAAACTAATATTAGGAAAGCGAAATAGAGAGGGAACGCGACATCGTCGTCATAATCACCATTATCACCACCAGTGCCATCATCAATATCGTTATTAACATGATCATCGTTAAAGTTATCACATCATCATCATCATCATCATCATCATACACATCATCATCATCTTCTATAGCCTCCTCCTGCTCCTCCTCCTCCTCGACTACTCTAATTCTCTTCTGTGTGTGTTTTAGGTCTCCGTCTTTATCATTGCCTCTGTGAGTTCCCGTGACAGGCTATCTAGATATAGGAGGAACGTTCAGATAGTAATGCACCACATCGATTTTCTCAGCTAATAATGAAGATAGAAGCATGACATTTTGCACACTTCACATGTGGCATGTGCTGATTGTCTGCAGAAAATTGCACCAATCGGTCAAATAATATGGCTGTCCTAAACCGTTGAAATGGAGCATATTAGCAACTTGCGTTATAAACAGCGAATTGTAATATAATTTCTCGTTGCAGAGAAGGAAACATTGCCAAGAGTAGAGACAATCAATTCTAAACTTATATTAAGATACTGGGAAAAAAAAACTCAATCAACGTTTTCGCAGAATTTGGCCACTCAAGAATCCATCCGACTGCTTCTCCTTCACGACAGTGCTCACTCTCTCTTGCAACATGGTAAGCAATCATCAAATTGGGTTAGACTGTACTACCCATCCCCCCTATAGTCCGGATTTGGCACCCTCTGATGTTCATCTATGTGGTCCACTTAAAGATGCACTCCATGCGACAAGGTTTGAAGATGATGAAGGAGTGATGCATGCAGTGAAGAGATGGCTACATGATCAAGGCAAAATCTGGTACTGGCAAGGGATACATACACTTGTTTCCATCCCTCCATCCATCATGTGCCATGCCGGTAAGCGTGGGCGGTCATGTTCTGCCATCTCACTCGATCACCAGAGTCGTGGATCAGCTCCGTATTTCTGTCTCGACCATGCCACAAGGCCAAGCCATCCAGGTACTTGCTTCTAGGTCTTCCCCTTGGTCTGTTCCCTTCGATCTTACCAGTTGTCACCAAATTCTCCAGATCATTTCTTCTCATAACATGCCCAAAAAATCGTGACTGTCTACGTCTAATGGCTCTAATCAGTTTACGATCTTCATTTGTTTCTTGAAGAACTTGTTCATTGGTCTTTCTGGCTGTCCGTGGTATTCTTTGCATTTTCCTCAGAAACCACATTTCTACAGCCATCAGATGTTTTTCAGCCTGACTGCTCATTGTCAAAGCTTCACATCCATATAAGAGTACAGGTTTTATGTAGCATCTCAACACTCTTTTTCTCGTTTCAATTGACATCTTTTTATTGGTAAGTATGTTTTTCATCTTGCTAAAGGCTATTTTTGCCATGGCGATTCTTGTTCTAATCTCTTCAAGGCATCTCCCATCAGATGTTATTACTGTTCCGAGATAATTGTACCTATTCACTTGTTGAAGAATATTCCCATTTACTTGTATATTACATTGTGGTATTTCGTTCTTCCTAGTGACGACCATAATATGTGTCTTTTTACAATTTAATTCTAACCCTGGTTGTCCAATGTGTGTAACAACAGCATCTACTAAATTTTGCTGGTCCTGTTCATTGTCTGCAATCAAGACTGTATCATCTGCATATCTAATGTTATTGATGCATCGTTCCCCAATGTTGATTCCTTCCATATCTTCAATATTTCTGAAAATAATTTCACTGTACAGGGAAAACATATCTGGAGACATTACACATCCCTGTCTCACACCTCTTTTAATAGGCTGATATTGGCTTACTTCAATATCAACTCTTATGGCAGCTTGTTGTTTCCAATATATGTTTTTTACAAGTCTAAGGTCTTTTCCATCAATCTGTAGATCCTCAAGCATCCTTATCATGTTGATCACACTTGTTTCACGCTGGCATAAAGCCGTACACGTTTATGGGAATTATGGTGCATAATACTGATGTTTACATGACTTATCCATGTAAATTGTGTATACATTTCTTGATTTTCTAATTAACACCTCCTGAGAAAAACTATATGGTGCATTTTTTCCTGAATACCCCTCGTACTGTTATAAGATTTCCTGGATGTGAGTCTTATCCAATGTCAGTATCTTTTCCTTGCCTCCGGATTGGCTGGAATCTGTCTAGTTCTCTCCCTAAGCCCCACACTGGTCATTTTGTCTTGCGATAGCGTAGTTGGTAGGTGTTCGCATGCCGGTCCGGTGGTCAAAGGTTCAACTCGGCCTACAATGGGTGCCAGGAAATGTCTTGGAAAGTAAAGGCGGTCGACGAGATACTCACCACATGACCTACCGAGTGCCATTTGGTTTAGCACCATATTTAATGGCAGCCGCTGTAGGCTAGTGGCTAGACACTTGTCTACTAGTCCGGTTTTCATCCCAGTGCCGATTTGTCTATATAAATATGGTTTAGCAACAAATGCTCAATGCGTTTAGCGCGGGTAAAGAAAATGGCTCTCTGCTTTTAGGTACTTACTTAAGTTCTTCCATTCTGCGCAGATACAAAAATGCGTCACATAACATTAGCCATTCCAGTGGACAAAAACTGTCGCCACAAAATACAACCAATGTAGCGCCTGCCACGTAGATAAGTTCCCATATTTACTTTCTCTCTGTCGATTCGTTGAATACTAGAGGACAAACACTGCTACACTGCACGTTTACCCTGATGTCTGATATGCGGTGGCATTGATTTTCAAATGCTGATAATATAAATATTTTCTGAGCCAGATGAACAATTATGCAGATTTCACCACCAGGCGTATTAAATTTATAGCGTGTGTTGTCTTTCATGTAGCAAGCTTAGACCTAGTAACTAATGTTATCTGATATTGTATCATTTTTATGTCATTTAAATTGGCTATTTTGTCCCGTATGGCATTTCCTATTTTGTAAACGATCTCTGACTGAAAGGTATTTAAAACTAAGTTTACAGGAGTAGTAGAAACTTAGAATCTCGATCCGAAGTCCGCAAACAGAATTAACAAGTCTTGAGTAAAGATGAAGCTGCTTGTTGTCGTAGCTTTGGCCTGCCTCGCATTTGAAGCTGTGGTAGCCGAATCAGGTAAATCAGAGTTACATGTGTATGACTTGTCTTGCCTGGGCTTGTCTTATAACCATCGTCACTGAAAGTCGGGTTTAATTATATTAGAAGTGTTAGTCTTAGTTCTGCTTACCTTGGCAGTAGGCTATTGGTGATGCTTTACATGCTTGTCTTACGGTATTGTGTTATCTTAGCTTGGGGTTACCATCATCGATCGCCTGCTTTAATTGATGCTGCAAGTACATTTCTTCTCTTATTATATCTTGCCTCATCTTTAGTTCACCATTACTGGCCCCTAGATTCTATCCTTAAAAATTCCTCGATAGTGGGGACTGGACCACGTCCATTGTCATGTGCATCAAATTATAATTACTATAGCACAAAGAGTCGGCTCCCTGGCCGAGGAGTTAGCAGCTTTCTTCTCCATAATCCCGAATACTCTCGTGGTTGACGTGAGGGCACGAGAATTGGAAGCGGTTTGAGTCGCACCAGTGACTTATGAGAGTATGGATCCGGTCGCTCAGAAAGTCGTGGCGTGCTGATGAGCGTAATCTAGCCTAGGAATCAACATACAGCTGAAAGATGCTGATGTTGACCGCAGCATCCTGAAACAGGATGGAAACGCGGAAAAAAAATAGCACAGCGGCTTTAAATAACATGACAAAAATAAATATTTGAATTTGCGAGATTCAGTCCATGTCTCGCTCATCCGAGGGAAATCTTTGAGGTCATTGGGTATTTCTATATTGGATTTATGAAGTTGATTTATATAACTCCTGATCATTGGTCTAGCCTGGAGGAATTGGCGTCCTCCACTTATTAGAAAGGTCAGCATAAAATTGTCTTATGTGTTTTACCTGCTGTTCTATAATGTGCATACCAGAAATTTACTTTGTTGATTGCTAAGACCTCTTTACTGAATACTGAATGTAAGAATCCATATCACTGCACTCGAGATATCACTGAACTCCTCACCCTCTTCAAATGACCACGAAAAATTATAATGCGGATTATTCTGGTAGCAATTTGATTAAAAGTCCACCTGGCTTTTCTTTATGCTTTCAGTAACGTCTAGACCAGTGTTTCCCAACGTGGGGCCCACGCCCCACAGGGGGGAAATTCGATTGTTAAGGGGGTGTCGTGTGTAAACAATGAATGTCGTAGTAGTTATTTGTTCTTCTTTACCACTTTAGTGTCGTCCCTGGAGTGAGGGGAATCAACACCCACATTTGTTTTAATTCAATACCTCTATCCTGGAGATATCCAGCAGACTCCGTCCACAACACTCCCTCAATCTGAAGACACCTTCTTCTCACTCTTACTCACTTCTGGATCATGCCCCCTCTCATTCTTCCCCAAGATGTCTGATATGCTGATATGTCTCGACAACTCTAGCTTCAACAAATAAAAACACGAAATTTATTAAAGCAAAGAGTAAATGTAGGAGAAGTGTGTGTGTGTGTGGTGTGTGTGTGTGTGTGTGTGTGTGTGTGTGTGTGTGTGTGTGTGTGTGTGTGTGTGTGTGTGTGTGTATATAAGGTGTAGAATGTGTGACGTGTACTCTAAAGTGTCTATAGACTCAGATCAGTGTTCAGGAGTATAGTCATTCTCATCACTGTGCTGAGAACACACTAGCACCATGTATTCCAGACAAGCAACCTCATCAAGGTGATGCTCCTCCGGTCACGTGAAGACTTCCTCCGTTGTCTCTTGAACCACTAGGATGCTTGGACACCCATGACAAACACTGTCTAATGAGAGTCTTCAATCTGATTTACACTATAAATTTCCTCTGTTATTGAACTGATTGTTAATCAGAAAATTATAACCCTATTGTCACTGTTACTGGGGAAATCTTAATGGATCTAGTGTCACTGGTTTTAAAGATTCCCCATATTAACACCACACTCTGAATGTTCTAGGTATCAGTATAAATTTGTATGAATGTTCCTGGTATCAGTAGGGTATTTATACAATGTTCTGACTGTTCAGTGATACACCTATCACTTGCTAAACATAAATCTCATCAGCATGTCCTGCTCAGCAGAAGCTAGGTTACCGCAAACCAACTTGGGTATAAGCCCAACGTAGCGGCCTCTCGGCAACTTCTGTCTTCAAATTCTGAGCCATCATCTTCTAAATTGTGTTCTAGCTTCACTGTCGAATATCATAGCACACATACGTGGACCTGTAAATTGGAACCTGTAGAATAGAGAATACTATGGTGAGGGCAACTCAGTTCCTGGCCGGAATTAGGTGAGTGTAGGCCAATAGCAGCACTCAGATCTATAACAGAGATCCGATCTCTGTCATACGGCCAAATAACTCATCATATGATCTGAGACATGGCAACACCAGGAAAGAATAAAGGAAGGGGTAGAAACCCAGCAGATGCCCTACTGGAAGATCCTACCATTTCACATTCCTCTCCTCCCTCTCAACCATCCTTAATCTCTCTAATTATTATTCCACTACATTGTCCTCAACTCCCTGAGTAAAATGATATATCACACAAGCTAGTTGAAGCCACACAATAGAATACTAGTGCCGACGCTCCTATGATACTTTCTAGCACCGCACTTATAGAACATTCTATCACTAATCATAATACATACATCACCCCACCTATAATACATTATATCACCGTACAGTACTGTACTCTATTCCTAATCATACTCTAAGTTAGATATGATTAATAGCCTACCATATGCCTATTCCAGTTGCTAATCGAAACTAGGCAATCACAGACTGGATCTATGTCCGCCGATAAATATCAACAATTTGACACCCTAGTTTCTTTCATTGAACACAACTCGGAAAACTGCACCGATCGTTCCAACTTCAGAAATCTTGATCGACTAACTCCACTTGTTTACCGCAACGCTTTTTATATTGGGCTGGAGTGAAGTCACCAAAAAGTCTAGACGCTGATCCGTCCAGAATCTAGTTTCCTCCTCCTGTTCTAAACTAACTGGAGTCAATCCGCCGTCAAATTTGCTTTCATTTGGGGAAATTCTTTGTCCCGTACATCAATAGTTCAGTCTGTCTGTGAACCACAGAATTCCCCACATCACAGAATCCATCCCGCGTCTGTCCAGACTTTCCGTCTAGCACTTCAAAGGCTACTACCGCCTTGGCAGACGTTTGGCGTTGTTATTCGTTTCTCGAACAACCCACATCATAAAGATTCGCCGACCAGGGGTAGACATTTTGACGCGACGTATCTTGTTTCTCAGTTAGAAATGCCGATCGTGTGTAAACAGTTTTAACGTCGTATTTTTCTCAGTCTGTACAACATCAAAGGGTTGGTTGTTTTTGCAGACTAATGTCGGGTCTTGTTCTTCATCGATCGCAACTAACAAGTTTATTTTCCGTGACCGGGGGGGGGGGGGGGGGGGCAATTCGAAAATGGAAGAAATCGGCTGGATATAACAAAAAGGGGAGATTTGAGACTGAAGTTAACTAAATTGGAACCTGACATAAAATCTCCTTTGCAGCAAGCATTAAGGGCAATGATCTCACTAAATTTAAATAATTACAAATAATTAAAATAATATAGAAAAATCTTTCATTAAAATTATTTTGTACTTGAATTTCAGTTCTCTATTATATGTTTTGAAAATTTACTTTTTGTGTTTGCTCACTAATTTCCTAGTGATTTCTTCCTAAAAACCTATCGGTCCTTTGGCTAGGATCGGGTACACTTGCTACTCTCTCCCCAGAAGTGCGCCTGGTCTGGTCGGGGGCCGGGATGATCAAATAAAAACCCATCACATATCTTCACCTTAGATATGGGCCTGGTGGACCACTGTGGGCTATAGCTCACAGTGCGACTAGGGGTCCACACAAAAAAATGGGGAGGCGGGGAATCTAGCTTGTCTAGGGTAACCACAAAGCCCAAAATAAAATTACAAAAACATTCACCCAACACAACCGACACGCAGGGATGCGGGACCTGGGGGAGGGGGGGGGGGGACTCTGGCCCCTCTGGGAACCGTGAGCCCTTCTAAAAAACATTCAACTTTCTTTAGTGAACATTTCAATTTTTGAATATTAAAAATGATGCATATGTTGGGGGGAGGGCATAAGAATTTTAGAAAGGCTTAGGTGGGGCATAGCACAAAAAAGGTTGGGAAACACTGCTCGACTCACTCTCTTCTGAGACAGTCTTTCCAGATGTGGATATTCCGTCTGGACAACCGCACTCTCCATCCGATTCCAGAGAACCCGCCAAATCAACTTTCTCGTAAAGTAGCTCTCCAACTAGAAGGACAGCGGCAGCAGATAGTCTAGCACAGTGGTTCTGAACCTTTTTTGGCCCGTGCCCCCCTTCACCATATTTTAAGAACGTCATCCCCCCCCCCCTTTCCTATCAAAAATTTGGCCCGTGCCTCCCTTCACCATATTTTCAGAACGTCATTCCCTCCCCCCCCCCCCTTTCATAGTTCCTACCTAAAAATCCCCCACCCCTACACAGTATACGTAAAAATGGAAGGTAAATATGTTAAAACAAGTCTAGACATCCACATAAAACGTGATTTGTGGGTCTACTTACTTTATAAAATGAATTTTAGAAGGATGAGACGTGCATAACTGTAAAGTATGAAGGGAAAAGCAATATCAAGTAATCGGTTCTTGTATTAACGCGATCTTGAAATGATCTTCATTCCCCCCCCCCCCTCCGGAAACCCTAAAATTCCCCCTTGGGGGGAATTCCCCACCGGTTGAGTACCACTGGTCTAACAGGTTGTTAATTGTCCCGCACATCTGCATGTCATGGGCAGATAATCCATCATATAATAAAATCCGTCATGTCGAACAATGCTAGCCACTCTTTCTGGAGCATACCAGTTTCCACTTTCTGAAGCATACTGTTAGTCCGTTACAAACATTTGTCTGGCTGTGCTGTCCTCCAATCATCGGAAGGCTGTGTCAACTTCCATTCTCATGCTAGATATGATAGTAGCAATTGTCATAACTGCATGTGTTTTAAACAGTGTCCATTTATCTTTGCATTAAATCCCCACCCACTGTTTTTACCTATACCCACTGACCCATAATGTATATAATAACATCGCCAGGGTATGAGTTGACTTCTATCTGCTGTTGCAGGGACACGTAACATCTATTGTCCATTCTCGTCGCCTTACGTCCAATTAACTATAAGACAGATCTTGACTGCAGAAGGATATAACAGTATACAGGGAAACAAAATATATTTTAAAATCCTGAGTACGCACAATGAAAACAAACACATATCATATACATATATGACTAGAGTCTTAGTCCATATGAACGAAATAATTAATGTAGGGGTGAAATACGTGAAAATAGTGTAATAATATAATTAAAACTAAGACAAATATAAATGAAATAAGTAAGAATAAAAATAAAACACAACACAATTGTCCGACTTTTCGCTATCCACTACCTTTGTCAAACACAAAGCAAGCACAGTTATAAGAAAATTACAGTGAAATTGTTTATTTTTTAAATGCAATAGACATATTTACAAAGGGGAAGGTGAAGAACGAATGCGTGACAACCGTGGATAGCAATAATGTGGTGAAGTGTACGTGTGAAATTGAGAATACTAGAACCAAACATGGGCAATGTCAAATCAATGAATAAATTAAAGATTAAATATTATTTGGATATAATAGTACAAAGCCGGTCTCCCTGGTCTAGAGGTTACACGACTTTCTCCGTAATCTCGTATATTCTCGTGAGTAACGCGACGTTGCGTGAGAATCGGTTGCGGTTCTCTCCGCGTCGGTAACTTACGGGGTATGTGAACCTGTCGCTCAGAAAGCGTAATCTTGCCAAGAAATCAACAATCAGCTGAAAGATGCTAATGTTCACAACTATGTCCACCCGATGAAACCGATGAAAGGACACACCCTATAGTGAAAATTAACTGACTCTCCATTTTCATTCTGAGAGAAGTGTCCGAATAACATGGTATTATAGCAGTGACACACACACACACGCACACACACACACACATCATAGACCTCTTATGATCTGGGGAATTAAAATGATTAGAAACACGCTGTATCAGTATTGTGTGATGTCCACTATATCTGTTAGCTAGAAACAAGCTGTATTAGTGCTGTGTGATGTCCCTCAGATGTCCCCTATATCTGTCCGCTAGAAATACGCTGTATCAGTGCTGTGTGATGTCCCTCAGATGTCCCCTATATCTGTCAGCTAGACACACGCTGTATCAGTGATGTGTGATGTCCCTCAGATGTCCCCTATATCTGTCAGCTAGTAACACGCTGTATCAGTGCTGTGTGATGTCCCTCAGATGTTCCCTATATCGGTTCGCTAAATGTCTTCCAGTGAGTCTAAGGAATCTCATTGACGAAATTGTTTCGTTGCCTGCCTCGCACTTTCAAGGATGTGGGTTCCATTCCGGCCTTCGTCGTTCTGTTCACTTGTGCAATTTTCTCGTAGACTCCTGAGGGTCGTCGCTGGAGCTACATAGTTCGTGCTTTGTGTGACGCTTTCGGCAACCTGCCATGTGGACAGAGACCGAGACATGCGGGATAAAACCCAGTGCAATGAAGTCGATCCCTTTGCGTGTTAATTAAACCTTCTTGTCTTCTTCCAGTCTGATCAATGTACTTCACGTCGTACCTCTAGCTAATAGTTATGTCAACGAGCTTGCAAGATGTGTGTGTGTGTGCGTGCGAGTGTGCTTGCGTAGTGAGTGTGGGGGGCGGGGTGGTGTTTGTGTGTATGTATGTGTATATATGATAACCATCATCTTTTGTCCTCCTCCTCTTCTGCTTCTTCTTCTTCTTCTTTTCTTCTTCTTCTTCTTCTTCTTCTTCTTCTTCTTCTTCTTCTTCTTCTTCTTCTTCTTCTTCTTCTTCTTCTTCTTCTTCTTCTTCTTCTGCTGTGAGTGCGGATCAATACATATGAATGTATGTCCTACTTAAGATGACATTTTTATTTGTATCCGCAGTGGTCCAGGCTTGCCCAGCCATAGGCTGCCTCAATGTCTGTCCCTTGGGCTTCGCTCTAAAGGAAAACGGATGCCCGTCATGCGAGTGTTGTCCTCCATATGCTTGCCACGAGCTCCCATGTGAACACGAGAGGGACGAACGCGGGTGCCCCTACTGCAAGTGTAAAGAGTAATCTTGATACCGGGGACAACTTCTTCGTTTACATGAGTTGACCAAGAACTCTCATGCGAAACAGTGAAAGGCTGTTGTTATGTCAGCGATTTCTTTTGTGATCACCGTTCATGTAATTTGTCAGTATTGTGAACATACTTACTACTATTATCTTAGACCTCTAAAAAGAAGGAATTTTGTATTTCTGTTCTCATATTAGTGTGACCTGCAGTTATGCGTGAACTATGTTCAATTTGCTCTCATCCAGCAGCAGATATTGTCATTGGGTTAGCTGTGTCTCCTACATACTCTCCACTTCACAGTGCCGTCTCCGCGGTGAATATACGCTGTGATTGTTCTCTAACAATTGCTACACTGAGCCTTCGTTGAATATTCTGCTAAGTTATTTCATGATCTTATATTTAGAGTGTCTACGTATTTATATCTGTCTCTTTTGCCGTTAACTTGTCCCTCCATTATGGTTTTATGTAGACTGTTACGTTCTTTGATGTGACCAAAGTTGTCTTACTCATCTTAATTACTTTCGGCATTGCGGGTTTTTATGTTGAGCTGTTATAAATCTTCGTTATTTGACTCCTTTTTGCATAAGACGCACGCCTCAGTCTTCAGAAGATTCACATTTGACAAGCCTCAGTTGTATGATCCATCTTTTTTTATTCACGAACCTTATTGCCACTTTATGCAGTAGTATTGAATACAAATACTATTTAATGGTCTTTGCCTTCAGTTTCCGTGATACTTGCTTGAAGAGAAGAACAGCTTTCAGGGTTTTTAATGTGCAATATGCTATGCTATTTGTTTTATTTTCTTTCATTTCAATTGTCACGTGCATGCTCTCCGTTCCAAGATATGCGTTCCTGTGGCGTTTAACTTTGTTTCAATAAATGTCTGCACTACAAATAAATTAATTAGTGTTGGGTGTGTTGTAGTTGTTGTAATGGCGACTGTTGATGTTGTGATGATGATGATTGTTATCGCTGTAACGGTGTCAAAATTTGGTGTTGTAATACTCGTTATTGGTGAGGCGGTGAATGTAGTTGGTCTGGAGATGTATGTTATTGCTGTGCTGGTAACTGATTTTGGTGTGGTGGTAATTGCTTTTGGTGTGATGATACGTGTTGTTGGTGTGGTGGTAATTGTTGTTGTGGTGGTGATAAACGTTGGTAGTGTGCTTATAACCGTGTTAGTGTGGTGATAACTGTTGTTAGTGTGGTGATAATTGTTGTTAGTGTGGTGATAACTGTTGTTAGTGTGGTGATAAATGTTGTTAGTGTGGTGATAACTGTTGTTAGTGTGGTGATAAATGTTGTTAGTGTGGTGATAACTGTTGTTGGTGTGGTGATAAATGTTGTTAGTGTGGTGATAATTGTTGTTAGTGTGATAATACATGTTGTTAGTGTGGTAATAACTGTTGTTGGTGTGGTGATAAATGTTGTTGGTGTGATGATAACTGTTGTTAGTGTGGTAATAAATGTCGTTAGTGTGGTGATAACTGTTGTTAGTGTGGTAATAAATGTTGTTAGTGTGGTGATAACTGTTGTTAGTGTGGTAATAAATGTTGTTAGTGTGGTGATAACTGTTGTTAGTGTGGTGATGAATGTTGTTAGTGTGATGATTACTGTTGTTCGTGTGGTGATAAATGTTGTTAGTGTGATGATAAGTGTTGTTAGTGTGGTGATAACTGTTGTTAATGTGGTGATAACTGTTGTTGGTGTGGCGATATATGTTTTTGGTGTGGTGATAATTGTTGTTGTGGTGATACTGTTGTTAATACAGCAGTGACTGTAGTTGGTGTCACTGACCGCTGGGTTATTTCAACTATAATAAACAAAACACCCTACCCAAGAGTTAGCCGACAGTCTCTTTAAATCAGCAGGAGGAGCTTAATATACCTATTTGTTTCCAGTTCATATTGTTATATCCTGCTGCAGCCGCTGCTTTTTCTGTCTATTCCATATCTTTAAATCAGGGGTGGCAAACACGAGGCCCGCGGGCCACATGTGGCCCGCCGGGGATCATGTTGCGGCTCGCGGAGCTAGGTCAAATGAACATAAATGTTAACTTTATTGTACATATCACCAAAAGAACATTACATCATGAGTCGTTGTGACATATTTCAAATATTGTCTGCCTATCAACGACACTTGGATTCCCTATTCAACTGTGTGTTCAGAGGTCACAATATTAATTCGAGGCCAAGCCCAATTTTCTAATCACAACCTTAAGCCGCCGGTACGTTTCGTTTGAAGTTGACAGGAGTTGGAAACTGCGTCCACACGACCATCTGGTTGGTGACAAGAAGACGGGAGATAGCAACACTACTGCCCCCCCCCCCCCACACACACACCTCTTTCTCCAGCCCGGCCCTTTCCGATACACCATCCCCATCAAGCTGTCATGTTTCGTGCTAAAAGTGCGCCTAGGATAGGTACATGAAAAGAAATCGAGTGTGTGGATTGAATTGAGAAGTTTTTAAGGTTTTAACATTGAGAACTGTAAGGAGTCTGAGAAATGCTTTTCTAGCGACCAGCTGTATTTTCCGTATTGCATACAGTGGGGTTCTTTGGACTCCAGGATGGTGGACTGTGCCTTGGCCGAACCTGAAGCATAGTACAAATGCTCTAGTTCTCATTTGGAGTGGCTGATTCATCGGCATATGATGAAAAGGATTCGCCTTTATATTGCTGTAAGAGCGGAATTTCCTTAATATTATTTGCTCTCCAAGTTTACGACAACCTCAACATTACAGAAGTCTATTGAGTGAATGATCAATGTATATAAGAGGATGGCCTGGCCAACACCAATGTACCTACTACTCAAGTAAATGCACCAGCTGAGTCCTCCCTTCATGGCTAGTTGTTAAATTCAGGAGAAGGGTTATGAACATTGTCGAAACCTGGCAGTTATCCAGATGGACATTTACAAAACATGGATTGTTTCCACCTGGACATTTTTAAAACCTGAACTTTATCTATGAGGACATTTTGAAAACCTGAACGGCATTATCGTGGATATTTTTCACCCCCTGAAACTTATTACTGCCCGTCGTTTATCATGTATGGATAATTTCCATCCTTGACTGGTATCATTATGGATATTTATGACTCTTGAAGTTTATCTGCCCTATGGATGTGTATAACTCCTGAAGTTTATATGCCCTTTGGATATTTATAACTCTTGAAGTTTACCAGCCCTGTGGATATTTATAACGTCTGAACTTTATCTGAACTATGGCCATTTATAACTCCTGAAGTTAATCTGCCCTGTGGATGTTCATAACTTCTGAGGAAATTTATTATCAGGTATATTTCACCGCTTGAGGAATGTTTCACTGGATACTCCCAAATCCGGAACATTTAGCAGAATGAATATGTGCACCTTGGGAACTTATTAACCTGGCTAGTTCTACTCCAGTGACTTAAACATGAACATTCGTAAAGGGAATATTATGGACCATAGACTGTAGGAACCATGGTGGTTTAGTTTGTGAAAAGACCTTGTGGTATTAAATATAAACTCTCTGTTCCTGATATTTCTCTGAGTGGATGTTGTTGAAGGAAGAAATAATATTGGTTGGATATTGGCTGAGAACATCAGCGAGAAAGGTATGATTAATATAGATTATTAATATTATTTTGATGTGGGTTTGTGTTGTGTGAATATTCATTATGTGTATTTGAGGTATTACGTAACCATGGCGTCAGCTAGTAAAGACGTTGGACCAAAGAAGAGAAGAATCACAGAAGAATTAAGAAGTATTCAAGACAGGTGGACTATATACTATTTTTTCGTGGAAATTAAAACAAAGCTCATATGCTTGATATCCAACGAACCTGTTTCTGTGTTGAAAGAGAATAACATCAAACGGCACTACGAGATTAAACATGCAAATACGTTTTATAAGTACAAAGGGCAATTTCGACAAGACCAAGTAAATGACTTTACAAAAAAACATTTCTGCACAACAAAGGATAATTACTAGAGCCTGTTCAGAGTCAAAATACTATGTAAAAGCTAGTTATGTGTTATTTTTAAAAAAAACCGAAGCAATATTCAGAAGATGAAATGGTTAAGGGATGTTTGGAGAGCGTCGTTGAAACTCTGTGTCCAGAAAAGAAGAAGGATTTCTCAAAAAATAAGTCTGTCTCGTCAGGCTATTACTAGGCGTGTGGACGACATTGGAAAATATATTGAAGATAATTTGAAAAGTCGAGCATCCGAGTTTATATTTTATGCTCTAGCAGTGGATGAAAGCACAGATATGGCAGATACTGCACAACTGGCAATTTTTATCGTGGGTGTTGATCATCATCATCTTCTTCCACTTCTGCCATCAAACGTCGTGGGGAGGAATAATTTGCGTTCCAGAGCCCGGTGGGCGGCACTGGATAGTGTCATTCCGTGTGGCTGTACAATGTCTTTGATGTCGTCAATCCATTTTCTTCTTGGACGTCCTCTTGGTCTCGTCGCAGATGATCTTTGATGTAAAGCCAGTGATGGTAGTTGCTGGTGTTGTATTCTAACAACATGGCCAAACCACTTGATCTTCTGTCTTTCAATAAATGTGGCACAAGGTGTTGATCCCACAGTCTGTCTGATAATAGCATAATAGTTGACATCCATTTTAAAAAGACAGAAGAATTAGCGGCGCTGTATCCACCTAAGGACACTACTAAGTTACGAGATTTGTTAGAAGTAGTTACATCGACATTGAATTGCTTTTTGTTACAACTTAACAACTTATCGGGCTTAACAACGGATGGTGCCCCAGCAATGGTTGGGAAACCCGAAGGTTTAGTAAAATTGATTGAAAATTAGGCCTCCAAAGTAGGTAACACTTCAATGCTAAATTTTCATTGCATTAATCATCAGGAGAATTTATTTTCGAAGCCCCTCAAAATGGACCATGTCGTGAAAGTAGTCGTCAAAATAGTGATCTTCATGAAGTCGAACGGGTTGAGTCACCGTCAGTTCCAAGAATTTCTATTCTTTGGACTCAGATTATCATGACGTTACATTTTATGCAGAAGTAAGATGGCTGACCCGTGCCAAATTGTTGAAAAGATTGTTTGATTTGCAACTCGAAATACAATCATTCTTTGCAAGCAAGTCGAAAAGTATCCCAGAGTTTGAAGACAAAGAGTGGGTTTGCGACTTTGCATTTCTGTCGATATAACTAGCCACCTAAATGACGTTAATATATATAATACTCATCTACAAGGGAAAGGTAAATTAATTAACAAGATATATTTTTTTGGTTTACATTAAACCAGGCAAGCGTTTGAGCACGATCTCACCTACCGGGAAGCGACTATGTGGTCGAAGTTGTAGCACGCTTGCTTATTTACTTTAATTAATAACAACAATAAAAAAAAAATTAGGTGCGTGGCCCGGCAGGAAATATTATTTCCGAAATTTGGCCCGCCTGCTGAAAAGATTGGCCACCCCTGCTTTAAATTGTGGCTTGTGATAGGGATGATGTCTAATGGGATGGTCCCGATAAAAGAGATTGGAATTCACTTGACACGACTAGACAAGACAAGACAACACTTAATAGACTAGACAACATTACTAGACTAGACAGGATTAAACTAGACTAGACAGGACTAGACTAGACTAGATTAGATAGGTCAATGCTAGACACGACTAGATAAGACAAGACATGGCACGCCAAGACTAGACTAGACTAGACTAGACTAGACTAGACTAGACTAGACTAGAAAAGACAAGACACGACTAGATAAGTCAAGACAGTACATAGTCTGTTCCTCCGGAAACCAGAAGAATGCAGTGTGCAGATGACATCCACACAGTGAGCTTTCGATTCGGACTTTCCACGTAATGAATTTGCTATCCAAGCAATATTCCAATTCGTGCCACTAGGACACTTTTTCCACATTTTATGAAGCCCACACAGTGAGCTTTCGATTCGGACTTTCTATGTAATGGATTTGCTATCCAAGCAATATTCCATTTTGTGCCATTGGGGCGCTTTTTTTTTTTTCACCTTTGATGACGCCCACACAATGAGCTTTAGATTCGGACTTTCCACGTAATTGATTTGCTAGCCAAGCAATATTCCATTTCATGCTTCTGGGACGCTTTTGTAACCGCCATACCTGTGGTATGAAGTGTGGCAGTCTAAGTACTTCTTCGTGCACCAAAATATCTTTCTCTGTTCTGCATATATTGGGCACTCCTGCAGCAAATGTTTAGCTGTCATTTTACCAGTTCCACAATTGCACTCATCGGCATCTCCTATCTTTAGTTTATTTAACAAGTGGTATTCCAGCCTGTTGTGTCATGTGCGGAGTCTGAAGATTGCTACTTGTTCTTTTTGGTCGAGTTTGTAATATGCATCATACTTCTGGTGGCCTGGGTGCTCTGATTCCCATTTGGTTCTATAAGTGCTTTTTATAAACCTTTTGCCTCATTATATGTTATGTCTATGTCAGGCTGTGGTAGTCGTCCACCCTCTTTTGCTAGTCTATCAGCCTCTTCATTTCCAGGTATACTGCAATGTGATGGGATCAACTGTATTACAATTTTATTTTGTTTTGATTTCTGGCATAGACCATGGTGTGCTGCTCTTAGGTCAGCTAGTTCGGTGCTGTTTTTACTCTTCAGTATTGAGACAGCTGACTTTGCTTCTGTGAAGAAAGCTATTTGCTTCTCTTTATTTTCCTCCATCAAGAGCATTCTGCTACAGTTTTCAAAGCCACTCTACCTCAGCTTTGAAGTTACTTGACAATGTTCCAATTGCCACTGACTGTGTTTTTTTTTCCACTCCATTTCTTTTTTAAATTCCTCCTCCATTTTCTGTTGAATTTTAGCCTGATCCGTCTGTATGTGCATGGGTCCAATTGCTACTTGGGTAATGTTCTTTTTTGTAGTTTATGTTTATTTTTCTTCTTTCGGTTTCATTCTGAGCATTCTTTTTCTTAATACCAGTAATGTTTTCTATCATCTCAGGCAGCTGATGGGGTCTTCAAGCTGGGAACTTGTGTGCATTGTAAATGAGTTTGACTGTTGATATGTTAAGTATAAGACATGCCCTAAAATCTTTCGGTTTGCGGTTTCTACAAAGTTGTTACGCTTCAGTCTTCCCTTTCCAAAACCATTAAACCTTTTATACATAGGGTGGTCTGTCAATCTTCAAAATTGTTCTGCTTGTTGCTGGGATCTACTATCTCTTCTATCCTGCATTGGTTGTAACCAAGTGATCTTGTCTAGTTCATTAATAGACGTTGTCTTCAGGCTTCCAGTTATGATCTGCATTCCTTGATTTTGGACTCAACGTATTTTGTTACAGTTTGACTTAGCTGCTGTTGCCCAAGCTGCGATGCCATATTCCAATACTAGCCTCACCCGCCCAGTGTTTAACTACTTGAGAACTTTATCATCTGCTCCCCACGTTGTACCAGCAAGCATTTTCATGATTGCCATTCTTTGCCTTGCTCTTGTTCGATTTTTCTCAACCTGTGTCTTCCATGCCAGGCGACGATCGAAGGTAACTCCTAGATAGTTTATATTTTTTTCATGGCGCAATAATTTTCCATTCAATACCAGCTTAGGGTGCTGAGTTTTATTTGAGAGGGAGAACACTGTGCATGTTGTTTTCTCCTCACTTATCTTCACAGTCATGATTTTGACCAGTTCTCTAGTGCTAATAAAGCTTGCTTATTCTGCTGTTAGCTGTACTAATATATTCTTCAGATGTCCATATGGCTAGGTCATCTGCAAAGGAGGATGTGTGTACTCTAGCTGGAAAATTTTCCGTGATGCCATTTATATATGTAAGGAATAATGTTGGTGAGCCGGTCTCTCTGGCTGTGGGGTTACAACACTTTCTCTCTGTAATCCCGTTTATCACGCAGAGTCTCGTAGCGGAGCGAGAGCTGACGTGGTTCGACCCCCGCTCGTGACTTGCGGGATACTGAGCCGGCCGCTCAGAAAGCAATGGCAAACTACTGAGCGTAATCTTGCCAAGATATCAACATACAGCTGAAAGATGCTGGTGTTGACAGCTAAGTCCTGTAAAGGATATGCTAAAAAAAAAAAATGTTGGTGAAAGAACTCCTCCTTATGGGACACCTTGCTCCAACAGCATCATTTTGCTGGTTTGTTCTTGTACTTTTGTCCTGGCAGTTCTATTCTCAGGGTAGTGACTGATCCATTTGTACATTTTCCCACAAACATGCATTTTTTGCAGTTTTACTTTTAATCCTTCCTTCCATACTTTATGAAATGCTTTTTCTAAATCTATCCAGACAGCTAGTGTGTGCTTTTTCTCTTGGAAGGCACCCTCTATTTCCTGAGCTATATAGGTTATTTGATCTTCAGTGGATCTGTACTTTCTTAATCCTGCTTGGTGTGGTGTTAAGAGTTGGTTTTCTTCCAGATGCCATGTTAGCCTGCATTGATAATGCGTTCCATTAATTTTCATACACAGCTAAGTAGACTGATAGGTCGATAGCCATTTGGTTCTTCCGGGTCTTTTTATTTCTTTGGGACTGGTATTAGTAGAGCTTCCTTCCATGCCTGTGGGATTATTTTTCTCTTTCAGCTGTAATTTAGGACTGCTAGTAGTTTCTTTTTTGCTTTAGTACCTAGTACTATTAGCATTTCATTTGTGATTCCATCCTTTCCTGGTGATTTCTTCCTTTTTAGGGTATTCATTGCCTGTTCCATTTCGTCCATTTTCAGATTTTCCATCATATATTCTGCTGCTGTCTCAGTATTACTATGATGTGTCTGTTTATCTTTGATTGCTTTCTTCTTTAATTGTTATTTGTTTGTTTCTGGATCCTTCATTGTTCATGGCTTTCACTAGTTTCCATAGTTTGTTTCCATCCCTGTCAAAGTTCAGATTTTCTGGGGGGTTTTTCCCTCCAGCAATTTCTTGTTTGATTTACTGTTCTTCCACTTTTTGCTGAGATGGCTTTGAGAGAGATGTTTGCTTCAGTTGTTTGTTCTCTCTCTCTCTCTCTCTCTCTCTCTCTCTCTCTCTCTCTCTCTCTCTCTCTCTCTCTCTCTCTCTCTCTCTCTCTCCAGAAGCGAACGAACATCAATAGTCGCCATTACAACAACTACAACACACCCAACACTAATTAAGTTACTTGTAGTGCAGACATTTATTGAAACAAAGTTAAACACCACAGAAACGCGTATCTTGGAAAGGAGAGCACATACGTGACATTTGAAATGAAAGAAAATAAAACAAATAGCATAGCATATTGCACATTAAAAACCTTGAAAGCATGTTCTTCTCTTCAAACAAGTATCACGGAAACTGAAGGCAAAGACCATTAAATAGTATTTGTATTCAATACTACTGCATAGAGTGGCAGTAAGGTTCGTGAATAAAAAAAAATGGATCTTACAACTGAGGCTTGTCAAATGTGAATCTTTTGAGGACTGAGGCGAGCGTCTTATGCAAAAATGAGCCAAATAACGAAGATTTATAACAGCTCAAAATAAAACCCGCATTGCCGAAAGTAATTAAGATAAGTAAGACAAATTTGTCACATCAAAGAACGTAACAGTCTACATAAAACCATAATGGAGGGACAAGTTAACGGCAAAAGAGACAGATATAAATAAGTAGACACTCTAAAGATAAGATCATGAAATAACTTAGCAGAATATTCAACGAAGGCTCAGTGTAGCAATTGTTAGAGAACAATCACAGCGTATATTCACCGCGGAGACGACACTGTGAAGTGGAGAGAATATAGGAGACACAGTTAATCCAATGGCAATATCTGCTGCTGGATGAGAGCAAATTGAACATATTTCACGCATAACTGCAGGTCACAATAATATGAGAACATAAATACAAAATGCCTTCTTTTTAGAGGTCTAAGATAATAGTAGTAAGTATTTTCACAATACTGAAGAATTACATGAAAGGTGATTACAAAAGAAATCACTGACATAACAAAAGAAAGCCTTGCACTGTTTCGCAGGTGAGTTCTTGGTCAGCACATGTAAAGGAAGAAGTTGTCCCCGGTATCAACAATACGGTTTACACTTGCAGTAGGGGCACCCGCGTTCGTCCTTCTCGTGTTCACATAGTAGCAAGTGGCAAGCATATGGAGGACAACACTCGCATGACGGGCATCCGTTTTCCTTTAGAGCGAAGCCCAAGGGGCAGACATTGAGGCAGCCTATGGCTGCGGATACAAATAAAAATGCCATCTTAAGTAGGACATACATTCATATGTATTGATCCAAACTCACAGAAGAAGAAGAAGAAGAAGAAGAAGAAGAAGAAGAAGAAGAAGAAGAAGAAGAAGAAGAAGAAGAAGAAGAAGAAGAAGAAGAAGAAGAAGAAGAAGAAGAAGAAGAAGTAGAAGAAGAAGAAGA
>JACEFZ010002296.1:0-25000 GCA_014155875.1 Cepaea nemoralis
ACATAATCAGTTAAAAGGCTTACAATCAAATTCCCTTGAAATTATTTTTCTTCATCTTTTTGCCAGACCAGATGCCCCGAATATCCTTTCTGCTACCGCTAATGACAGTCACTAAATTTTCCCTTTACCTCGTAACTAAAAAAACCAAACTCTTCGGGGTTGATGGAATCAGAAAGTCGATTCTCCGCTGTGCTGCCCAGTGATCTGTGTTCACTAACCTTGTATAAACGTGTCCCCAAAAAAGGTCACTTTCCACACTCTAAAAATCGTAAAGTGTATCATCCCCTTTAAAATCTGGTTCTTGGACAAGGGTCTCCCAAAACAATTATAGACCCATTTCTTTACTACATGACTATCAAAACCACCAGAAAACACATCATAAGGTAACATTACAGTATTTAGATCGCAACAAGCTTAAGATGACATCAATCAGGATTTAAACCCAAAATATTCTTGAAAAACGGCCCTGACAAACGTGATAAGAATTGGCACCAAAATATAAAAAACAAAATCTATGTGGAGCTGTGTTTATCGTTTTCAGAAAGCATTTGATATGATAGCCCAAAGCCATTTTAATTAAAAACAAAGGACAATGAAAATTGGCCCAAATGTTGTGACGCTAATAACATTTTTTCTGTCAAACAAAATAAAGTAGTATCATAAAATAAATCTCTGTCCCAAACCACTACCTTAAATACGGAGACCGAAAGGGCTCTATTCTTGGCCCTCTATTATTCGCCACATATTTTAATGTCTCCCTTTTCATCTTTCGCGTCCTGCGATCTATTTGCAGACACTGTCCGTGTATACAAACGCTGAAAGCAGAAATTTGCTGGAGTCCCCTTTTGCAACAAAAATTAAATAATGTAGTTAGTTTGGGTGACTTCGAACCGTATGCAAATTAACATCACTAAACAAAATTTAGTTTTAAAAACCGACAAAGACTTCAGACTCTAAATTCACACATCCTTAACTTCACATTGTACATGCCAGTAGAAAGTGTAATTTAGCAAAAAAATTAGGGCCCCATCATTGATAGAAATTAAACCTTTTAAACCTCACTTCAAGCGTACTAAACAAACAGCGAAAAAGTCTACAAAATCGCCAAATTAAAAAATTTCCCTTTATGAACACAAGGAAAATATTCTATACGTCTCACATACAGACACATTTGACTACTGCTCTACTGTCTGGGGCGGTTGTTCCAATTCAAGCACCAAGCGACTTTACTCACTCCAAAACGGACCATTTTTTTAATTTATGCAAACATTTAACTGACAACCAACCTGCTAAAACCCCTTTAGTTACTATCACTCCGCAAAAAGTCTGCTTTTTAAAAGGCCAAACTAATTCCAAAATCCTACTCGGAATGCCCCAAATTCATTTTCCCTTGTTTGAATATAATGCTAACAGATTAACGATTAAATATATTACACATTCCGAAGCCTTTGGTATACTTATACAAACAAGCTTAATACTCTGCAGCTCAGCTGTGGACAATCTTCCACATGAAATAAAACTCACCAAACCCATACTATAATCGCAAATTATTTGAACACTATCTCGTACGGATTACCTTCCCCCCTTTAAAAATAGAAGTAATAATAATAAAAAACCTAGTATAACAGCCAGTCCTCTTTTGGTAGGCCGTATATTCCACATAGCTAATAACAAGTGCCACACCAGTTATTTCTATTACTGAGTCGTGTTTTTATTTTTAATTTACCCACATGCCCATATAAAATATCTTTTATATTGTGCTGTTTTCAGTTAGCCTTGAATGATGTTGAATGGTATAATGTATGAAAGAGTGTGATAAAAGGGCAGAATGTTAGACGGGCCTGCGTGCCCAATTCTTAACCCTTTCAAGATAAAATTTTGTTGTTGTTGTTATCTAGTATATGTTAAATCCTAACATGTGCACGTTTCATCTGGATGGGCTTCCTGTTAACATTCAGCATTTGGATACTGTTACATTTTGACCACATCATTAGTCAGCATCATATGCCACGCCGATAAACCTGGGTGGTCATGGTTGGCCATCTGACATAATCACGTTGTTCTTGGAGCAGATGTATATTGTTGTCACGATTATGTCGTGTGATAAAACCATCCAGGTTTGTATCTCTTTGCCTTCCCTGTGCTATTGGCTCCCTTTATTTCCAGGTTTACAATAAGTTTTTAATTGTGTTTCTACCTTCATTGCGCCCGAAAATGCTTGGCTGTCTATGGTTACACTATTACAGATTGAAACACTTTCTATCATCGTAGAAGGTGATATACTGAACAATAACAGTAACAATACACTCATGTCTAATAGTTTGCCCTGTCATGCGGGTGTGTGAAGAAATGAACAGACTGATAGGTTGGCAGGGATTGCACCTCTTTGTGGGATATTACCTATTGACAAGGGAAAGGTAGTCATGCGCTTGTGGGATCAGGTGAAGAAGGTGGGGGAACACACTGAGAACAAGTATGTGGAAAGAATGACATTGCGGGCGATCGGCAGGGGTTCTGGAAGAATCTCAAAATTGAGAGGGAAGACCAGGAGAACATTCAATCAGATAGCGGTGGAACGATTAGTAGTATGATACTTTGCTGGCTGTTGAACAAGGGGACGGGGCACATAAAGGAATGTCCTGAGTGCAGTGATGTCGGTTCCTAGCTTAACTCAACTCATGTCTAATTATGTAATTCAATTTGAGGAATTGACGTCATATAACTCTTAGCACCTCCATAGAAGATTCGTGTCCCTCAACACTCCGGCATCGTCCTTTCAGACCCCCACCTTGCTGGAACCGCACATAAAGCCAAGCTAAAGTAATATGTCTTAATAGTCTTGTCAAGATAAATCAAATCCAGTAAAGTAATTGACTCTCTTCTACGACTAAATGCGTATCGGATATATGGCGCTCGGCCGATCTTTATGTAGAACAGTTGCTGCTGATGTGGCAGTATAAAGCCAGCTGTCTTTAATCCCCAAGACATTTTGTAGTACCAGTTTGAGGCTGTTAGGGCAGGCAGTCTATAACCAAGAAGTCCTATGTGCATGTCTTGCTTCGATGATGCCATCAGGTTTTCTGAGACAATTATCACTACATTGACCATGTGCAGAGTAACTGGTCAATGTGTGGCAGTCTTCCATGAAGAACTGTCTATGGTGTCAGCTGTCTTATTGGCAAATAGGCCTTGTGGTCCCCCAATGAAGTGGGTTTTCTTAACTTATTCAGTGCCAATGACAAAAGTAAATTTGGACCAAACATAATACTCAATCAAAAGAACAAGTATTATAATGTCAATTTCCGTTCACTGATTTCTGAAATTGTGGAAGATACCACGAAACAAAACACATAACATGATGACCCTAGCATTGGGACAAATCGTCCTTATGTCCACATGGGAGGTCACATTTATCGATATATTATATGTCACACCGAAGCAGTAAAAAGTTAAATACAATGTTAGAATTTGTTAATGTTCTGATAGTCTTGGCAGAGGAGCGGCTGGCCGAGCGGTTAGAATGCCGGATTCTCCTTCGGGAGACCTTCGTTCGAATCCTCGGTAATTTTGTGGATTTTTTTTTTTTTCTGTGGGGGAAAAAATAACCACAGTTTGCTGCGACTGCACAGCCAGGGGCCCTTTTTTCCTCCGGTCAAGACCCCCCCCCCCCCTTTTTCCACCCCGCCATACACGAAGTACTATTGGCGAAATGATAGCATCTTTTTAAATATTATTTCTAGGCCTTTATTCGCCCCGGTTTCTCGTTTTGAAATATTTCATAAAGGGCTAGATGAAAAATAGAATATAAGTACTACACAGAATGTAAAACAGGGAAAAGGGAATTAACTAAAAGATAACTTAAGTCGGGGGAAAATTACAACTGAAATGAGAAATTAAATAAAAGACTGCATATCCCTTTACAGGACGTGAATAACCCATTATTTGTTCGTTTGTGATTTATTGCAATTTACGTTAAAAGTTTGCCATTGCTTTTAATATTGGGATCTGGTTGTATTTTAAACCCGCACAAGTCTGTTGCTTCCAATCACCCCTGCTGTGTTTCGACGCGGTTTTGGAGATTACGAATCGGTTTATAACTGCTTCCCACAGACCCCGGGGAGGACAAGCCCCTGGCAACACCGTGTGGGGGACCTTTAGTGTTTTCTGTTCGGGGACTTAGAGTTATCTGTTAGCGTTATCTGTTAGCGTTATCTGAGGCTGTTTCCCACGTTAGTTCTTGGGGCATGAGATCGACACCGCTCTTTGTGGAAAAAGGTTTTTAAACGGGGTCAAACAGCAAAAGAATCCACTTCAATGCACCGGTTTTTACTCCATATGACTCGGTCTCTTTCCGCAGACCGGCATGTTGAAAGCGTCGCACAGAGCACGAACTCCCTAGCTCAAGCAACTACACCAGGAGTCTTCGAAAGCATTACACTCTTGAACAAGCTGTGCGGGCTATTGGTTTGTCGAGACTCATGTCTGTTCTACTTTTCACATGGGGTAGTGGGGAGCATTTTGTGTGATATTCACTGGCACAGGAACGGGGCATAATGGGGTGACTATTTGCCATGAAGTTGGAGCGGCGACTAATTAACGTGAACGGAGTGGCTGAGTCCGACACAACCTAGGGTCTTCGCTGCTCGACTACTTTTGTTTCTGTGTGTATTGGGTACATGATAATGATATCCCTGGATGTTCATGAAAACTGCACTCGTGAACCGAAAAGGCAAATCAGTCAACTAAAAGCACTCCTTGACAATCCGAGAACACTGTCAACATAACCTTCCCTGCTGATGGCGCAACCTTGAATTTTTTGTTAACACAAGTTAGTTAGTTAGTTACGGTTCCAACGGGTCGTCCCCATTAAGCTCCGTTCCTGCGCCAGTGAATATCACATAAAACACTCCCCCACTGCCCAATGTGAAAAGTGGAAAAGACAGGAGTCTCGACAAACAACAGCCCGCACAGATACACTGTGCATAATGCCGCCACCAGAATGTCATCACAATAGTCCCCCACGAAACATCCAGTTTATTTCTGATGGAATCGGCAGTCATTTTCCCATATGGATGTTTCCTAGAAAATTAGTTGCCATTTTTTAACACAAAGGAAAGAAGGATGTTTTCTTCCCAGCTATGCACCGCTTTACGGGACAAACACTTGTCAGCATAAAGAAGAAGCATTTTCTTATGAATGTCCTTTGCAGGCAGTCCTTTTGCCCACAAAAAAAAAAAAAAAAACCGCACAACAGCACGTTGTTCTTTGGTTGTACACTCTGTAAGTACAGTCGACATTTTGTTTATGCACTGTGCATGCGCATGAGAGACCTAGCGCCACCTGACGAACGGGAATATAAAGTTCGATGTTGCTGTTATCTAATGACACCTGTAGAAAACACCAACTACATTTACCTGCCATCCTACAGAACTGTATGACTTGCTTATTCACTCGCCAACGTAGAAAGACTGTTGAACGGGGCCCGAGTAAAATAACTCAGTTCAGAAGATATGTCTTTGCCACCTGTTCGAGTCATAAGAAGTGATTGGCACCTTTCCGTCTCGACAGATCATAGTTTGTAAACTGGAGTTATACCTCTCCATGGCTCTCAGCCTGGGCTAAATTTAGAGATCAAGTGTTTTCCATGTAGCGTAGCATAACCTCTCTCTCTCTCTCTCTCTCTCTCTCTCTCTCTCTCTCTCTCTCTCTCTCTCTTTCTCTTGCTCTCTATCTCTCTCTCACTCTCTCGTTCTCTTTCTCTCTCTCTCTCTCATCTCTCTCTCTTTCTCTCTCTCATCTCTCTCTCTTTCTCTCTCTCTCCCTCTCTCTCTCGCTCTCTCTCTCTTTCTCTCTCTCTCATCTCTCTCTCTCTCTCTATTTCTCTCTCTCTCTCTCTCTCTCTCTCTCTCTCTCTCTCTCTCTCTCTCTCTCGACTTTACTCCAGAGGAAAGGTAACACCAATACACCTGGAATAAATCCAATTGTAGAAGATGCCGGATCAACAAACATTACTATAACTGTCCTCCAGTCGGAGCTTCCATCCTAGACCAGTTTACGACCATACCTTAAGGCCTGGTCTGCCCTACCATTACATCTAGTCTTTAGGTTGCATTTCCACTCACTAGGGTAAGGTTTGTACCCTCCCAATTGCACGCCTCCGCCCGAAGCCGTTTGCACAATGGGGGGTGTCGAGTTTGGTGAGCGCCGCCCAACATTCGGGGCTAACAGAAAGCAGGTAATACCGTCTACTGTCATACGGTAGCTGTCATATCTGACTAAGATCTAACTTTTAACCACAAGAAGTACGTAGTATAGTTTTTAAAAAAAGGCAACTTGATATTTGCCATTTCATAACAGAACACAAATTGTGGCAAGGCATATGTATACCCATAAAAAAAGTCGCTTAAAAGGCGACAGGGTCGACTTCATTGCACTGGGTTTTATCCCATATGGCTCAGTCTCTTTCCGCAGCGCGGAAAGCGTCCCACAAAACACGAACTCCGTAGCTCTAGCGACGACCCACAGGAGTCTCCGAAAAATTTCACTCGTCAGCCGAAGGACGCGGCCCGGAATCGAACCCACAACCTTCGGAGCCCGAGTCGAACGTCCTGACCACTTCGCCACACAGACTCCCATAGAACATATACCCAGAACGTTGCCATTAGAACATTTTTCAATAAACAAAAAGTAGCTTGTGAATAACTATTGATTTTCTCTCAACCAGACATGACTACAGCTGGAGTAAACAAAGTCCTCATTTGTCTGAGGGCCTTTCATCTGTTGCTTGTTCTTTTAAGTTTCCGCTGTCTGTTTTGTACCATGTTGTATTCACATCCAAGATCGTTCTGACCTCTACTGTGTCAGCACTGTCGTCTGTAGACATTCTTCACAATAACGGTTGAATTCTCCGTGTGGTGACATCTCAACAAAGTACGCAGATCCCATTTTACACACTCAGGCGTGTTTGGTATAAAGTGCTAATCTATATGTATATATATCAATCAATCAATCATGTGCCATGCCGGAAAGCGTGGGCGGTCATGACTCGCCATTTCACTCGATCACCAGTGTCGTGGATCAACTCAGTGTTCCTGTCTCGTCCATGCCATGTGGCCAAGCCATCCAGGTATTTTCCTCTCGGTCTTCCTCTTGGTCTGTTCCCTTCAATCTTGCCAGTTGTCACTAAGTTCTTCAATCTATTTCTTCTCATAACATGTCCAAAAATTTTGACTGTCTACGTCTAATTTCTCTAATCAGTTTACGATGTTCATTTGTCTCCTGTAGTACTTGGTCATTGGTTTTTCTGTCTGTCCATGGTATTCTTTGCATTTTCCTCAGAAACCACATTTCTGCAGCCATCAGATGCTTTTCAGCTTGACTGCTCATTGTCCAAGTTTCACATCCATACAAAAGAACAGGCTCTATGTATCCCCTCAACACTCTTTTTCTCGTTTCAATTGACATCTTTTTATTGGTCAGAATGTTTTTCATCTTGCTAAAGGCTACTTTCGCCATGGCGATTCTTGTTCTAATCTCTTCAAGGCATCTCCCATCAGATGTTATAACTGTTCCAAGATAATTGTACCGATTCACTTGTTGAAGAATATTTCCATTTACTTGTATATTACATTGTGGCACTTCTTCCTTCCTACTGACGACCATAACCTGAGTCTTTTTACAATTTAATTCTAACCCCAGTTGCTCACTGTGTACAACAACCGCATCTACTAATTGTTGCAGGTCCTGCGCTGTATCATCTGCATATCTAATGTTATTGATGTTTCGTCCTCCAATGCTGATTCCATTTATATCCTCTACATTTCTGAAAATATTTTCACTGTACAGGGAAAAAAGATCTGGAGACATTCACACATCCCTGCCTAACACCTCTCTTAATTGGCTGATACTGTCCCACTTCATTATCAATCCTTATTGCAGCTTGTTGTTTCCAATATATGTTTTTTATAAGTCTAATGTCTTTCCCATCAATTTGTAGATCTGCAAGCATATCCACCATGCTGACATGTCTAACGCTATCAAAAGCCTTTGTATAGTCAATAAAGCAAGATGTATATCCTTGTTTACTTCTATAGCACGTTCAATAACTGTTCGCAGCATATACACAGCATTTACTGTTACCCTTTCCTTCTACAAACCCGCATTGTTCTTCCCCTATTTCAGGTTGTATCTTCTTCCTCATTCTTTGCATGATAATTCTTAGCAAAATCTTTGTGATGTGACTCATTATACTAATTGTTCTGTGTTGATCACATTCCAAGGTTCCTGATTTCTTTGGGATTGCAATAAATATAGAGTTACATAATCAGGAGGTATATCTCCAGTATCATATAATGTGTTCAGCAGTCTGGTGACTTGCTCTAGTCCAAATTCTTCTAAAGCTTTAATCATTTCTGTTGTGATGTTATCTGCACCGGGGGCCTTGCCAGCTTTCATATGCTTAAGAACATTTCGAACCTCCATCTCCAAAATTGGCGGTCCTTCATTATTAAATCTAATATCATACTGTTCGTCTCTGTTATTATCATAAAGCTGTTTCACATAATCTGTCCATACCTGTAGAATCTGGTCTTTTTCTATTATGATTTTGCCATCTTCAGTTTTTAGACACCCTGTTGATGTACTTGTTCTTTTAATAGTAAGTTCCTGAATTCTTTTGTGCACTAATTTGGTGTTTTGACTGTTGTGTTGGCTTTCAATTTCTGAGCACTTTTCCTCAAGCCATTTTTCTTTTGCCTCCTTACATAATGTTCTGACTTGTCTGTGAATTTCTTCATATTTGACAGAATTATTTTTGTTGAGTCTTCTTGTTTCCATGAGGTGTAAAATTTCTGCAGTCATCCATTTCTTACGACCCACCTTCTTTAATTTTGGAATAGTTGTTTCTGCAGCCACATTGATTGAATTCTTCAACGTTTCCCATTGATCATCCACATCCTGGAATATGATCTCCAGATCGTACAAAATTTCAAATCTGTTCTGTACTTCTATGTTGAATTTGTTTTGTATTTCCTTGTCATTACTCAATGTACATAAATCATATTTAGTGTTTCCTGTTATATACTTGACTTTCTTCAACTTTATCCTCAATGTTCCTGTGAGTAATCTGTGGTCACTATAACATTCAGCACTGGGAACTGTTTTTGCTATTGTTAATGCGTTTCTAAATCTTCTGCTAATCAGAATGTAGTCAATCTGGTTTCTAATCCTGCTATCTGGACTCCTCCATGTCCATAATCGTCTAGGGTGTTGTTTGAACCAGGTGTTTCCTACAATCATTTCCTGTTCTTTTGCCCACTCTACGAGTCTGTATCCTCTTTCATTTCTCTCTCCTAAACCATAGTTTCCTACTGTGTAGCAATCTCCTTGATTTCCTACTTTTGCATTGAAGTCCCCTATTATGATGTTTATTTCTGACTTTTTACATTTCTTTAAGGCAGACTCAATGTCGTTATACAATTCTTCTACACTATCTTCACTATATATATAGATATAGATATATAAAGTGCTAGTCTATATGTACATACAGTGGAGTCTGGATAAGTACAAGTCACAGGGGCCGAAGGGATTTGTTCTACTTATCAGAAATTCTACTTATCCAGACTGCACACATTTACACTAATTTACACTAATACCATGCAGTAGCATTGAGTAAAATGAATGTACCACTTAGGAAACACAGTTAGTGAGGAAATAAATAGCAATACAACATCAGAAATGTTGAAATGTCTAATTTTGAGAATTTTTGATTTTGCTTTGTTTCTTGACTTGTGAAAAATGTCTTACCATGGCCCGTTTAAAGGCACAAAATAGTGAGACTGTATCATCTGAACATCCAGTCTGCATCATGTAAATGTCAATTTTGTCAATCCATGCTAAAATATCTGACTGCAATACAGGTTGTGCTTGCAGCCCACAGTCATCTTCATCCGCAGAATTATATTTAGTTAAAGCAGATCTGGTCACGTCTTCTATCCATGAGTGAGTCGTTGCTTCGTCGACACACTGTTTATCTCTACACTCATTCTTGTACGTAATGCAATGTCGTTTTTTTTAAAAACGATCCAACCAGCTAGGACTTCCAATTCTAGTCTGTCTGACCTCCAAGATGTGCAAATTCTTCTGCTTTCGCAATAAGTTAAGGCTCATTTACTGGTCTGTTGCCGATCTAGTCACAGTGAAGAATTCTAAAAGGGCAGCATCAACAAAATTACATGCGGCAGTTCTAGTTCTAGTTCGCTGTCTGTCATCGTCGATTTAACATTCGAAAAACAATTTTATGCAGCGGGCTTTATGCTTTAAAATGCCGGAATGTGTCGATGTTGGAATACCAAATTCTCTAGTTATACTCACTATTTCTTCCCACTATGTCCAATCTGTTCCAACAGCTCAACCTTTCTTTTTTAAAGTTAATGTAGCAAGCTTTCGTCCACTAGCCGCCATTGTTGACATGTAGCGAGATATCGTATGTGCCGTATTGATTGTTGTTCACCGGGCTGACTAAAAATAATTCTTTTGCGAAACAATTTTGTTTTTGTGTGTGTGAAATGAATAGTTCGACTTAAACGCGAACACTTATATAGTTGGTATTCATTTGTATGTTCGACTAATCCGAAAATTCTAGTTAACCGATTTCGACTTATCAGGACTTTTTATCTATATATATATAAAACAGAGTGTATGTGGCTTTGTTTGTGTGTTTGTGGTCAGCTATGTAAGTATTGAATGCGTTCGATAACGGTACATCCGATTGAGATGAAATTTTCTACACGTCTTCCTTTCATTCCTGTGCAACCGACTATAATAGTTTCTTAGTGTAAAATCTTCGACTTATTTAATAACATTTACTTTTTCATTTTCATTATATCATGTCTATATAGCAGGGGGACTTCACTCTAAAAAAGTTATTTCAAGGAGCATAACTTTTAATAACATTTCTATATACTTTATAGTCATATTGTTGGACTTACTTGCACTATTGTTAAACTCTTTGTCTATGGTTATTTTCAGGCATATGAGAAATAATAAATAATGATATAATCTTTACGGTATTTTCAAAGTTTGCATAAAAATAATGCATAATGCATAACATTGTAACCCATCTTTTTCTGCTTACAGAACTTATCAACTGTCATGTCGGTGATTAAAAACAGTTTTCATTAAAAATAATGAATGGTGTGTGGAAGGACATTCTTTTAAGTTACTGTTTACCGGCGAAACCACGCCGGGTCAGATAGATAGACAGACAGATAGTCGGGAACGGAAGCTTATTTGACTACTTATATGAATGAATTAAATGACATGCTCCCCACCAGGGACTGGGTGAAGCCGGGCCGGGTCAGACAGACAGACAGATAGACAGACAGACAGTCGGGAACAGGAGAGCTTATATGACTACGTATATGAATTAAATGAGATGCTCCCCACCAGGGACTGGGTGAAGCCGTGCCGGGACAGACAGACAGACAGACAGATAGACAGACAAACAGATAGTCGGGAACGGGAGAGCTTATATGACTACGTATATGAATTAAATTAGATGCTCCCCACCAGGGACTGGGTGAAGCCGGGCCGGGTCAGACAGACAGACAGACAAACAAGCAGACAGACAGACTGATAGATAGATAGATCCCCTCCAGGGCCTGGGCGAAGCCGGGCCGGGTCAGCTAGTACTATGATAAAGAAGGATAATGGCCGGGACAAAGTCAGTAACGTCGACTTAAGCGAAATTCAACTTATCCGAGTTCGACTTAGGTGGACTCGACTGTATATATAGATAGATATAGATATATAAAGTGCGTCTATATATTTATACTTGACATGATATTTTCTGGTACCTAGTTTAGGCTATGGATCTGTCTATGTTTATATATCGCATTTGTTTGTCTCTCCCCCTGTAAACATGTTTTGTTTCTTTATCTGTTCTCAATCCTGCCATGATACGTGCCTGCCTATACATGTTTGACGTTTGTTTGACAACACAGGGTAATACAATTAGCCACGGAAATGCGTTTTCCATATGCGTATAGTTTCCACTATTCACAAGCCGGTTATTTTTGGGGGTGTCAGAATTCATAGTTTATTATCTTGCTTCATTGACTCTTTAGGACACCAATATCACAATCGGCATACAAATATATGCTCAAACAAGCGAAAACAGTGAAGATAATGTAGAGGAATGTTACAACGACACGGAGCATGATATAAAGAAATGTAACGATTCAGAAATAAACATCATAATGCCAAAGTAGGAAATCAAAGGGATGGATGCATAGTAGGTAAACATGGTTTGGGAGAATGAAACGAGAGAAGATACTGACTGTAGAATGGGCAAAAGAACTGATTGCCGGAAAACCTGGTTTAAGCAACATCCAAGACGATTATGAGCATGGGGGAGTCCTGACAACAGGCATAGAAACTAGATTGATAACATCCTGATTAGCAGAAGGTTTCGAAATGCTCTAACAGTAAAAAACCAAAAACAGTTACAAATACAGACTGTTACAGAGATCACAGATTGATTACAGGCACATTGAAAATAAAGATAAAGAAATTCAAGTATACACCAGGAAACACTAAATATGATCTGTGTACGTTGAAAAAAAAAAATGACAAGGAAATGCAATACAATTTTAACATATAAGTGAAGAACAGATTTTATATATTGTCTAATTTACAATGTGACAGATCAAATTGAAATGAAGACTTCAATCAGTTTGGCTGCAGAAACAACTATCCTAAAAGATAAGAAAGTAGGTCGTAAGAAATAGATGACCTGAGAAATGTTACGACTAATGGAAACAAAACGAACACCAAACATAATCTTGACAAATATGAAGATATTCACAGTAAGTCAGAATATTATGTAAAGAGACAATGAAGCATAGCTTGAGAAAAATTGCATAGACATTTAAAAACAACACAATAGTAAAAAATACTAACTTAATGCACAAAAGAATTCAGGAGCTTACTAATAAAAGAACGCGTTCATCAGCAAGCTGCCTAAAAACGACATATGGGAACATCATAATAGAAAAAGGTCAGATTTTACATACATGGTCAGATTTTCTGAAAAACCTTTAAATAAAATGGGGTTTTCAGAAAGAAAAAAACACCTTTATGATGATACAAGAGAAAAACTGTATAATATTCAGAAAAAATAATGAAAGACCATCACTTATTTAAGATGGAAGTTCAGAATGCTTTTGACAAAATAAAAACTGGAAAGACCCCGGGTCCAGACAACATCACAACTGAAATTATCAATGCCTTAGAAGAATATGGAATTGACCATGTCACCAGACTGCAGACCACAATATATGAGGGGAAGTCAGTAAGTAAGGCACAAATGGCTGAAAAAAATAACTAAATATGACAACAACTTGAAACCAGTTTATTTCTATACATACATATTCCCTTTTTTTTCAACATAATTTCCACGAACATTTATGCACTTATCCCATCGTTTTATCAGGCATCCCAAACCGGCTGCATAGAACTGCGTGCTCTGTTTTCTAAACCACGCTTTCACTTCATTCGACTTCGGCGACATTCGCAAAACTCCAATCGATCAAGCATTATGCTGTATGCTGAACCATGTGAGCACCATATTGCAGATGCTACAATGTCTATCGTTACTCACCTGTCACCTCTAACCATCTCCTCCACCCGCTGCATGGTTGCTTCTGCTGCAATCTCAACATGACGACCAGATCGGATTTCATCAATATTTTTAGAGCGTCCTTGAGACAATTTTTCTACCCAGCTATGCATCGCTTTACGGGACAAACATTTGTCAGCATAAACAGGAAGCATTTCCTTATGAATGTCCTTTGCAGGCAGTCTTTTGCCCACAAAAAACGCACAACAGCACGTTGCTCTTTGGTTGTTTACTCCGTAAGTACAGTCGCCATTTTGTATATGCGCTGCGCATGCGCATGAGACACCTAGCGCCACCTGACGAATGGGAATGTGAAGTTCGATGTTGCTGTCACCTAATGACACCTGTAGAAAACACCAACTATATTTATCTGCTATCCCACAGAAATAGTTAGTTAGTCGACAGATCATCCTCATTGCACATTGAACCATTCAGTAAGTGCTCCGATCCCTTCCTCAACAAATCCCGCAGCGTGTAGCGGTTAACGACACCAGTTCTGTTTTGGTTTATCAATCTTCTTTGGCTTCCTGCATGGTGTTCTTGTTTTGCCACCCGTCTTTTAATTTGCTGCTCTCGCAGTCTGGCCATGGTTGTAGATTCACAGTCATCACTTGGTTCTCGCAAAAGTCTTACTTCTCGTAGAGCATTCAGAATGTCAGCCTGGTCCATGGCGCCTCCGACTTCCAAAGTAGCCTCACCTGCGAGCTTGTCAGCCCGCTCATTTCCTTGAACTCCCGCATGCCCTGGCACGAAGATGAAACTAATCTTTGCCAGCCGAGACCGCTCCAGAGACAGCAACCATTCTCTTCGGATCCAGCCCATCTCTATCCTCTTGAGCATGCTCATTGAGTCGCTAAGGAAACATGCCCTAGTGAATGTCTGTGTATCGAGCCATGTTATTGCTTTGCTTACTGCCATGACTTCCATAGTCAGGCTACTTGTGGTCTCAACAAAAGCACCAGAGTCCTCCTTCACAATTCTCCCTCCGGCCTGAGCCGTAAAGACCCACGAGCTTCTCACATGTCGGACGACCGACCCGTCTGTGTTGATAACAGCATCACCGTCTAACGAATTTTTAAAAATCAACGCTTGTACTTCCGCCTCCACTGCTGCCGGATTTTCGTGTCTGCGTTTTCTGTCTATATAGTATGTCCACATTTGTTTGCCGCAATATAAACATCAATATCTCAGTAACCAACTGAGGGAAAATTATGAAATTTAGTATATAACCTTATCATTATGTCCACCCAACAAAACATCTTTTGTTCTGGAGATTTTACAGCAGATTTTAAAGTTTGTTTATATGAGATATATAATTTACGGTCCTGACATGAAATTCATAATTTTAAATGTATTACAGCGTAGCCAGGCAATCAGGGCTCAATTTTGAATATTGTACGTGTTTTCACAGGATTGGCCTTTTGCCAACACCCCCCCCCCCCCCCCCCCCCCGCGTTGTTCAAACTAAGACTGTTCAGAGGTGTCTCAAAATGTGGGTTATTTCATAACACCTGATTAATATGTTGTTTTTTTTTTTTTAAATCTTATCACTTATCGCTAACATTGAAATGTGTGAATATTTTTCAATGGGCTTTAATGCGCAATTGTACACTTGAAAGAATCGATATGAAGTTGTACACATATTTTTGTCAAGAAGCTGATCGCAAGAAACTGTTTTATACTATTACAAATTTCGAAAAAAGAACAATGCATGCATTGGGCTTGAGTAAACGGGCATTTTGTCAAAGGTGCAAGAATCTGGAATTAAACCACCACGCAATAACCAAACGGTAGGTAGAAAGATTATTGTAGACAGTTTTGACAAAGATGTCATAAGGCGAGCTATTATAAAAATGCTTTTAAAAGTCGCTTGATATACGACAGGGTCGACTTCATTGCCCCGGGTTCTATCCCATATGGTTCGGTCTCTTTCCGCAGCGCGGAAAGCATCGCACAAAGCACGAACTCCGCAGCTCTAGCGACGACCCACAGAAGTCTCCGAAAATTTAACTCGTGAACTGGAATCGAACCCACGACGTTTGGAGCCCGAGTCAAAAGGCTTGACCACTTCGCCACAGAGACTCCTAAAATTATAAAAATTTTGGATTTTATATCCAGGATTATCCAGCATTATAAAAATGCTGGATGCCAAAGAAACAGTGACTGTAAGAAAACTTAGGGTTTGGTTCAGAAAGAACAATAACATAGAGCTATCCAAAACAACTTTGTGGAAAATTATAAGGACATTATCTTCACTATTTGAAAGTACAAGGGCGGTAGAAATAATCTTTGCGAGCAACTGCAATTAGGAGCCATGAGAAGCAGATACCTACGTGAAATAAGGGAAATGCGCAAAGAAAATTATGGCATAGTGTGTTTGGATGAAATGTGGATCAATGCGCACCACACAAGTGATAAGGAATGGCAATCAGTGGATGGACAGATAAAGCGATATGTGCCCAGTAGTATAGGACAGCTTTTGGTCATGGCCCATGCTGGTAATACGCATAATGGCTTACAACAGAATGCTGGGCTCGTTTTTGTATCAAAGCATTCAGACAATAGGGATTATCATAATAAGATTAATGGTAATGTATATAGTATATATTTATTGGCTCGAGAATACTATATAATAATGTCTGTCTGGTCTGGTCTGGTCTGATCTGGTCTGGTCTGGTCTGGTCTGGTCTGGTCTGGTCTGGTCTGGTCTGGTCTGGTCTGGTCTGTCTGCCCGCCTGCCTGCCTGTCTGCCTGCCTGTCTGTCTGTCTGTCTGTCTGTCTGTCTGTCTGTCTGTCTGTCTCGTATAGAAGACATAGATGGCGCTGCTCACAGTTTGCTGCCGTCTTCACCCGCATCGCAACCAAACCCCGCTTGGCCTTTGTTATTACCTGGTCTATGTGCTCATTATAAGCAAGACTTAGATCAAAACGTCCCCACAGGTAAATCATTGCCTGCGTTCTTTCTGCAGTCTTTAAATGTAGATTTACCGTTGGTGTTGGAGTGTTGACAATATGGTTATTCAAAGAGAACCATGTCATTGTTGCCTTTGTTGGGTTGACCATTGCTCCAGCTTCATCACAACAAGTACTTATGCGATTGAGTTCGGTTTGTAGTTCCACAGCAACCTGATCTCTATCCTTACCCTGACGATACATTAAAACATCGTCGGCATATGACAATGTCCTGCCAGGTCCAGTGATCTGCTCGCTGGTAATTCGCACAGTGTAGGCGTTGAACAGCACCAGACATAATGGTGATCCTTGTGGTAGGCCGGGATATATTGTTGTTGGTTCCGAAGCCCAACTGCCACATCTGAAAACTACTTTCCGTTCGAAGAGCGCTGCGGCGATCCAACTAAGGAGGAAAGGACTCATCTTGAGTTCAAGAAGCTGAAGCATTAAGAAATTCAATGGTACTCTGTTGTACGCATCCTCAAGATCAATCGCTGCAGCAAAGATTTCAATGCCTGAGTGGAAACCTTCATAGACGTCATGGGCAAAATCTGCTGCATTGGTCCAGGTTTCTCTTTTTGGACGGTGCCCTCCCAAGGTAGGTGGGAAAACACCTTGCCTCTCTAGTTGACTTGACATTTTCCTGGCAATTAACTTCTCCAGCAGCTTGCCTATTGTATTCTGCATGGTTATTACTCGATATACCTGAATTTGTGTGTGTGGTTTTTGCCAGGCTTCGGCAAGAGAATCAGATAGCTGTGTAACCACTCCTCCTTTATGTTAGAGCTCCCTATACTGTTACTGTAAATGTCTGCTAGCTTCTCTAGCTGGGTGTCGGTACACCTATTGATTTCATCGTATCTCATGCCATCTGGCCCTGGAGAGCTGTTTTTAAAAAAAAAATCGTTTTAACGTACTTAACAAGTGTTTTGTTTTTTAATAGCTTACTTTTGTGTGCATCTCTCTTTCTAAGTGCATGCAAGGACTAGGATGGGCAACTCTGTTCTTCTTGGCCTTTTGCCATTTCCTTACAGCACTGCGCTTATCCACCCAGGCCTTCTACACCTCAAAATTCCACAACGGTGGCTGTTCCAAGCTTTTTTTCCTCACAACATCTTGTCCTGTACTGTCATACTTTAAAGTCTTGACCGTTGACTTGTGCTGCTGGTTCTGCCTTTTTCCACCAATATGCTGCAAGGGTGGTTTCCGCTGCCATGTTACACTAGGACGCCCCATCAACACACTGTTGTGAGTGAAGGAGCAACCAGCGCCAGATCAATAGCACTGTCCTCATCACCTGGACGGCTTGCTGTCCTGGTGACACAGCCACTGTTGATACAAACCAGGTCAATGGTTTTAAGTGCAGTCTCGAGCGCCTCCCCCTGTGTGTTGGAGGAAATGTTACCCCATGATCTGCTTTAGCGTTGAAATCGCCACAGAATATAACAATTCTCTAGTTACCTAGTATGTCATGTATGCACTACCACTTCTGGGAATCCACATTCGCGTTGAGGGCATAAACATTAACCAACACGAATGGTAGACCGGATTGAATTCTAACCGCCTGTATTTGTACGTCATCATTGTCCCAACTGGACATGTTTAGCCCTGAAACCACCTTACTGTCGCGAATGAGAATTGCTATTCCCAGGTGTCACCTGTTCTAGAAACATTTGAAGCCGGCAATTTGGAGAAGCTGATCACCCAGTCTCGTCTCCTGGTGTGCTTCAATGTCATTCCTGTATACAATGTTTTCCAGAAAAGGGCCACGTTATTTTACGCTGGTACAGTTCCAATATAGAATACGAGAATCCCTGAGGCCCAGACGGTCATATTTAAGTCTAAAACGTCTTACCCCACCACGTACTCCTAGCCGTTTGCTGCCACCATGCCGTCCCCGTCGACTTGCTCGGTTAACAGCCTTCCGCAAGAAGCACAAACGTTGTTCCCTCATTTTGAAAAAACAAAGCGAACACCACAGAAACACACACGCTGCGAAAAATCACTCAAGGATTGCTTCACTCAATGCACGAACTCCGTAGCATCGGCGCAGATCTTGAGAAGAAACTCCTGGTATTACATCCTGGCACACAATTACACACAGGAGATGAAAATATCCATCTTCCACGCGAAAACAATGGGACTGTTACAGAACATAAGAAACGTCAACCCCCATATTGACCGGAAGCCTATTCCCACAGAACTGTGTGACTTACTTATTGACTCGCCCTCGTGTGATATAGGGGACATACCTCTTGAATTATGCATTTCTATATTTATTGCAATAGAAATCATGAGTCTTGGAATGTGATCAACATCGAACGAACAGACAGACAGACAGACAGACAGACAGACAGACAGACAGACAGACAGACAGACAGACAGACAGACAGACAGACAGAGAGACAGACAGACAGACAGACAGACAGACAGACAGACAGACAGACAGACACATTGACAGCTATGTATTTACATAGACAAGCATGCACATATTAAGGCGTGCGGGCGGGCGGACGGACGGACGGACGGACGGACGGACGGACGAACGGACGGACGGACGGACGGACGGACGGACAGACAGACAGACATCTCTTGTTACTTTAGAAATGTCAAAACAATTTTGGTGTCATGTCATGACGTGCGAAGGATTTTATGTTTGTTGTGGTTAATTTAGTATTATTTGTATTTTGTTATTTGAAAAATTGATTTGCATGTTTGCACACAAGCTTTCTTTTATTAATAGACAATGGCATTTTATCTTGCAATAATTTCTTAACTAATCATATCATTTTCGCATCTTCATATTACCAAGGAAAACAAAAACAATAATAAACAGGCTAGGATGTCTTTGTTCGTGTACTTCCATGTTGTGTCTGCATTTCCGCTCATATTTGTGTGTTGTGAAGTCAGTAAATTCATCATCATCATGTGCCATACCGATTAAAGTTGAGGAATATGCTTGCCATTTCACACTATTACTGGACTAAAGAATCAAGCTTGCATTCTTGTCCTGATTATAAGGATATGGTTGTCGTCCTGTGAATCTTTCCTCATCAAGTTTGCTACATTATTTGATGTTTTTCTGCTTGCTTTGAACTTGAGTGTAGTCTACACAGGGTCACGTGTAAGCAATATTTTCCTTCCACTAGCGTTCTTCGCAACCTGGCGAACATTCTCGGACTGCTGAGGTACTTGCAATTTATGTCCCCCAAGTCAAGGATGAGAAGTCAAAGAATAGGTCCAACTGACTGATGTAGGGAGAAAACCCGCTACCTCGCAATAAGAGCACGGGAAGTTTAAGAAAGATCCCTCGTAACCTTTCGATCGCGCGACGACCTGCCACAATAAGGCATATTCATAGCAGGGAAATGAAACATGAACCTGACATTACCATTAGCGTGTTCAGGTGGTGGCGGATGGAGGAGTGGCCTCTAGATATATGGGTTGGCTGTGAACGTCAGTGAGTGACCACGGACGAATATATATATATATATATATATGCCGGCTCCCTGGACGAGGAGTTAGCAGCTTTCTCCGTAACCCGAATACTCTCGTGGTTGACGTGAACGCACGAGAATTGGAAGCGGTTCGAGTCTCGCCAGTGACTTATGAGAGTACGGAACCGGTCGCTCAGAAAGTCGTGGCGTGCTGATGAGCGTAATCTAGCCTAGGAATCAACATACAGCTGAAAGATGCTGATGCTGACCGCAATATCCTGAAACAGGATGAAAACGTGGAAAATATATATATATATATATATATATATATATATATATATATATATATATATATATATATATATATATATATATATATATTATATATATATATATATATATATATATGTATGTATGTATGAAAACCTAAAATGATTTTTTTTTTGGAGTGGGGGTGGGGGGGGGGGGGGGGAGGGTTATGACCTCCCTGACGATATCGTTGCGGATGCGATTCGTAATGCGGCTTATCCGCGTTTGAAACACCACAGCGACCGATTTGTCAGCCGACCGTGTCACGATGGATTTAACGTGTTGGTATGGGAGCCGGTCGTTCAGAAAGCAATGGCAAACTACTACGAGTAAACAAACTTCCCAAGACATCAACAACGGCAGTAAAATTCTGATGTTGACTGCAACATCCTGTAAAGGATATGAAACTTACACCCAAAAAAATATTCAGACAAAATATGCAAACAACAAATGTATCAATTGTCGTTGTAGTCAGCACTGCGTTTAATGAAAGTCCTCTACTACCGTTAAAATGCTTCGATTCCTATAGAAAACAAGTTTTCCGGGGTCACTACTCTGTGCCCCTGACCCGGTCATGAACAGTCTGTCACAGAAGTCACGCCGTATTGAAACTTCCTATCCCACTCATACTCTTGCTGGACTGACAAGCATGCATCACCATACAGGAACTTCATTCGCCAAAGAATTTCTATAGGTTTCAAACATTCACTGATGAAAAAAAAAATACGGATAATACAACTCTGCTCCACTTTCGTGCATGTCAAAAGTGGGGTACCCATCTTTAAACTGTCCTAATGACGGCACTATGTTCGTCTTCACCGTTATGTCACGTGATTAACACTCTTGACACCCTGAACAACAATATTAAGGAAATGGCATGGTTATTGTAATCGCCATCACACTTTGAAGGATATATATATATATATATAATATATATATATATATATATATATATATATATATATATATAAGTGTATTTCAGTTGTCCCAACGTTGTCCAATTATTCTCTTCTCATTACATACTCCAGTAAAAAAAAAAAATAATAATAATGGCGACTAAAGACTGCTTACCTTACTCCTGTTATATTTTTTCAAATGCATCTGTCAGTTTTCCCCTGTAAAGAACTCAACACTTCATATCTTTATATGGTGACCTTATTAAGTTAATCAACGCTGTGGAGATTGGGTTTTGAATCTAATTCGCAGTCCAGCATACAGCGTTCAAAACACAAATTGCGGGTGATTTGGAAGCAGGGTCTAAGTGTGCGTTCTGAAAGTTCAGAAAGCAATGGCAAACTACTGAACATAAAGCTACCAAGAAATCATAAACAGCCACATAACGCTGGAATTGACTTACACGTCCTGTAAGGGATATGTAACTAACCTTATTAAGGTAATGATAATCTAACAACGTTGCTTTTTCTCTTTATTATGTGTTGAATATCATGTTCTGTTTTCATTAGCTTTTTTCAGACACGCTTTTAAGTTACTCTTGTAGTTCAATTCATTCGTAATATTCATACCAGAAACTTTATCTCCGTTGCTTCCAAGTTCCTTTACATTTGTCCTTTCACATTCCAAGATCCAGTTTCACACAGCAGATCAAGTTCTTTATAGCATAGCATTTACCAACTCTTTTTCTGACATTTATTGCACGTATCTAATTACATAAAATAATTCTCATTCTTTGCTTTTAATACTGCTTTTTTCTTGGCATTTTGTATTTTTAATCAACGGTAGGTTTCGTTCATTTAATGTTAAGATTACCACTAGAAAGTTTCATTCACTTAGTTATCTGATAACTTGACTGTCCGATACCGAGTAAGATATGCTGTTGTCAGACAGACAATTGGATCAACACCTTGTGCCACATATATTGAAAGACAGAAAATCAAATGGTTCGGCTATCTCGTTAGAATGCAATACCATCAACTACCAGCACTGGCGCTACATCAAAGAACATCCGCTACCAGAGCAAGAGGAAATCAGAAGAAAATAGATTGACGACATGAAAAACATTGTACAATCACGCGGAATGACACTATCCAGTGCCGCCCATCGGGTGCTGAAGCGTCAACTATTTCTCCCAACATCATCAGTTATCAGTTATCAGTTATCAGTTGGGGTATCTTCGTTGCACTCTGGACATGTCCATAGGTGCTCAGATCCTCCCCCCAGCATATGCATCAGCGTCCGGTGGCTAATAGTGCCAGTTCTGTGTTGGTTGACGAGGCGCTTT
This sequence comes from Cepaea nemoralis, assembly GCA_014155875.1. Classification (NCBI taxonomy): domain Eukaryota; kingdom Metazoa; phylum Mollusca; class Gastropoda; order Stylommatophora; family Helicidae; genus Cepaea; species Cepaea nemoralis. Next base: position 22,616 of record JACEFZ010002296.1, read on the forward strand.
GTTTTCCCGATGTACCTCTCGCGTCTGGCTGTGCCGATTCTTACTCCCAGGTCTTTCATCCTGGACAGCGATGTGGAATCATTGACGTCAAAGTCCTCTGTTCTCGCCATATCTTTAAGGACGTTAATAACATCGGCACGATCCATGGGCTGGCCATCTACAGGGGGTGCATAGCCAGCCAGTTTGTCAGCTCGTTCATTTCCCTCGACTCCCGCATGTCCCGGGACGAAGATGAAGGTGACTTTACGGACAACAGACTTCCGCAGCGATTCAGTCCACTGTCTACGTACAGATCCAGCTTCGACCTTCTGAATCATGCTCATTGAATCACTTAGTACACACACGTTGGTATAATGCTGTGATTCCAGCCATATGAAAGCCTGTGTAACTGCCATCACCTCCATCGTCATGCTGCTCGTGGTCATAGAGTGGGCACCACTGGATTCTTGAACGGTTCGGCCCGCTGAACGGGCTGTAAATGCCCACGCACTTCTCTGCTGCTTTACAACAGATCCATCTGTATAGATGAGCACTTCGGGGCTATCTGAGTGTTCATAGATGAGCGCGTTAACCTCTGCATTGACAGCGGCAGGGTTCTGCTCTCTGCACCGTCTGTCGAGTGTGATAATGCAGGAGAAAGTGCACTTAAAAGCTGGAGGCACCGGCACCCATTCCTTGCCGGGGTTGATACTGGTAAGACTGCAGACCTGTCTGACGACATCTTCCGCCCGACCCATCCATGATTTGCCCCTCTTTAGCCTGTCACCCTTTTCTCTGAATATAGCGTCATGCAGAGGGTGCTGCTCATCTGCACTTATTTTTAAGTATGCACGAGCTCTCCAGATCTTGATCCTGTGTTCCATTGTCGGGAAGTCAAGGAGGTATCTCATTGCTACACAGCTGGTGTCTCTCGTGCAGCCCAAAATGATGCGCATGGCTTCGTTTTGTACCTTTTCAAGTCTTCCAATCTGTGTAGGGCTGACAGTGAGGATGGCCAGGGCATACTCGATGCGTGAAAGCACAAGTCCTTGGAACAGAAGTATTAGCAGTCTTTGCTCGATATTGGCAGTCGCCATGACTCTCATTGCTGACAAACCTTTTCGAGCCTTCGTTATGACATAATCGACATGATCTCTGAAGGACAGGCTACGATCAAGCCTCACGCCAAGATATGTCATTGACTGGGTTCTACTCAAACTGCTCCCATCCATTCTTACTGCCGGCAGGTCTGTTTTCACAATATGGTTGTTTAGTGAGAACCATGTAACCGTTGCCTTTGCAGGGTTGACAAGGGCATCGGCATCAGCACACCATGAGGAAATTCGATCTAGTTCGCCCTGCATATCATTGGCAACCGCCTGTCTATCTCGACCCTGTCGATACACGAGGATGTCGTCAACGAATGACAGAGTCCTACCCCTCCCGTCCAACTGTTGTTCAGTGATCGGCACCGTATACACGTTGAATAGTACTGGTGACAGTGGTGAACCCTGCGGCAATCCTGGACATATCGTTATCGGCTCAGAAGACCAACTCCCGCATCTTAGCACCACCTTCCTTTGGAGCAGAACTGCAGCTATCCATCGTACAAGGTGAGGGTGCACTTTCAGTCTGAGGAGGGTTTGCATCAAGTGCTCGAACGATACTCTGTTATATGCGTCCTCTAAGTCTATGGCGGCCGCACATGTCTCTTCTCTGACCTGAAATCCTTCGTAAACATCTTGAGCAAAGACCGCTGCATTCAGCCATGACTCTTTGTTGCGTCTGTATCCTCCAAGTGTGGGCGGGAAGCAGCCGAGCTGTTCCAAGTCCCAAGCAAGTCTGTGTGCGACAATTTTCTCCAGTAGCTTGCCAACAGTATTCTGCATCGTAATGATTCTGTAGCCGCTTATCTTGGAGTGGTCTTTGTTCGGTTTTGGCAGCGGCAGCAAGTAGCTGTGTAGCCATTCTTCTTTGACCTGACCCCTCTGGATACTGATGTTGAATTCTCTGGCCAGTTCTTCCATGTCATCATCTGATATCACCAGTAGGTCACCATATCGGATGCCATCTGGGCCTGGGGCGGTGTTAGGTGATTTCTTGAGCATCGCACGCACTATCTCAGCTGTGATTGTCCATTCTTCGTCTGTCCCGACCCCCTCGCACAACTGAGAGAGTGTCGTTGTGGTCTTCTGTCTGGCGGGCTCGTCTTTCTGGTCAGTCTGTTCTATGTAGCGTGCAAGAAGGGCCTTACCTTTATCCGCATCCGACTTTTTCCATGCGAGGTCTGTGCCTTGAAAGTCTGGAATACCCCTACGTTGTGCAGCACCGTTCATGCTCTTGTGGAGGCGCCAGAATGTCGTAAGAGATCGCTCGGAGCACACCTTCCTGCAGAACTCGTCCCAT
>JACEFZ010002297.1:0-27928 GCA_014155875.1 Cepaea nemoralis
TCCCCGGGGGGGTTTGAAAATTTTAAAGAAGACTCAGGTTATGGTCGTCACTAGGAAGAACGAAATACCACAATGTAATATACAAGTAAATGGGAATATTCTTCAACAAGTGAATCGGTACAATTATCTCGGAACGGTCATAACATCTGATGGGAGATGCCTTGAAGAGATTAGAACAAGAATCGCCATGGCGAAAGTAGCCTTTAGCAAGATGAAAAATATTCTGACCAATAAAAAGATGTTAATTGAAACGAGAAAAAGAGTGTTGAGGGGATACATAGATCCTGTTCTTTTGTACGGATGTGAAACTTGGACAATGTGCAGTCAAGCTGAAAAACATCTGATGGCTGTATAAATGTGGTTTCTGAGGAAAATGCAAAGAATACCATGGACAGACAGAAATAACAATGACCAAGTACTACAGGAGACAAATGAAACTCGTAAATTGATTAGAGAAATTAGACATAGACAGTCAAAATAATTTGGACATGTTATGAGAAGAAATGGATTGGAGAACTTAGTGACAATTGGCAAGATCGAAGGGAACAGTCCAAGAGGAAGACCGAGAGGAAAATACCTAGATGGCTTGGCCACATGGCATGGACGAGACAGGAACACTGAGCTGATTCACGACGCTGGTGATAGAGTGAAATGGGAGTCATGACCGCCCACGCTTTCCGGCATGGCACATGATTGATTGATTGATCTTAGCCATTCCAGTCGACAAGGTACATCATGATGGTGTTTTGCAATTAAAAATAACACCAAGTGTCAATGTCTTAAAAATTATGCTTATTATAGAGGTCGGCATGACCGAATTGATCAAGGCTTTCGTTCTTAAACATTCGGTGTGCTGATGAAGAGGTAGCGGGTTCAAAAGCTACCCAGTCAGTTGGATGAAAATGTTGACTTCTCGTCCTTGACTTGGTGACGTAAATTACAAGTACCTCTGAAGACGGGTTTGCCTAATGGCGAGGTACTCTGGCATTAGGGAAAGCTAATCCACACACAGAAATCAGTCCAGTGCACCAGAAGCAGTAGATCGTGTATGGACTAAGCTTTAGTGCAAAGTGATCGAACGCAAAAACAAAAACTTGCATCATTTCACAACTAGTATGAAGACGTTTACGAAAAAGATCAATGGGCATTAATATTAATGATTTAAAAATAATTCTCTTCTTTCCTAAAAAGTATATCTCTCGTTTGTCAGTAATGTACACATTCTTTTAATAACATATGAGCACAGCAATTTATACGAGTGTCTTATATACGTGCCTATTGAAAAGCATAGAAATCCCAATACCAAGGAAGAATATGATGACTGTGGTCTGAATGCCAATGATGACACTTGTCACGTGAATCTTTTGGTCCAAAACCTCAATGAACTGGCCAGGATCATCTTTGTCTCGAATACCAAAGAACATATGATTGAGTAGCATTAGTGACTGCAGAATGGACAGGCCAGTGGTCAGTCGTCGAACCTGTCGAGAGAATGATTGAGGGGGTGGCAATTATCGACATACAACTTAAACGAACGAACAAACGAAAAAATTAATGTTCAAAGGATTAAGAATTGGGTACGCAGGCCCGTCTAACATTCTGTCCTTCTGTCACTCTCTTTCATACATTATCTCATCCACACATCATTCAAGGCTAACTGAGGACATCAAAAATATAACATATATGCATTATAATGGTATGGGGAAAATGCACAGATCAATACTACACGACTCAGTAATATTAATGGATGGTGTGGCAATTGTTATTAGCTATGTGGAATATACTTATCTATCAAAAAGGGAAAAGCTGTTATATTAGGGTTTTATTATTATTATTTTGATTATTACGGGGGAAGGTACTCCCTAATGAGACAGGGTTCGAATAATTTGCGATGTATAGGGATTGGTGATATCTTTGATTTCTTGTGGAAGATTGTTCCACAGCTGAGCTGCTTGTTTTGTATACGTCTATCCTAGGCTTTGGAATGTGTAATATATTTAATCGTTTACTGTATCTGCCATTATATTTAAACAATGGAGAAAGGTAATTTGGGGCATTCCGATGTATGATTTTGCGAATTAGTTTGGGCTTATTAAAAAGTATCCGTGTGCGGAGTGGCAGTAACTGAAGGCGTTTATGCAGGTTAGGATCGTCAGTTACGTGTTTGCTATAAATTTAACATATAGAAAGTTTCTGGAGTTTATAAAGTGGCTTGGCAATTGCATTGGAACAACCGTCCCTGATTGTAAAGGGGACAGAGAGAGAGACACATAAAGAGAGAGACAGAGAGAGAGACAGAGAGACATAGAGAGACAAAGATAGAGAGACAGAGACTCACAGCGAAACAGAGATACAAAGAGACAGAGAAAGAGAGAGAGATAGAAAGGCAGAGACATACAGAGACAGAGAGAGAGACAGAGAGACAGAACGATCGAACACTAATTGTTATTACGAACAGAGATATACACAGAGAGAGAGAGAGAGAGGGAGAGGGAGAGAGAGAGACAGACAGACAGATAGACAGACAGAGAGACAGAGACAGAGACAGAAAGAGAAAGAAAGAGAAACAGAGAGAGAGAGAGAGAGAGAGAGAGAGAGATACAGAGAGGCAGAGAGGGAAACAGAGAGAGAAAAACAAAGACACAGAGAGAGTCAGAGAGATAGAGACATAGTTTGTGTTAGTTTAACAGCTTACGCGCATCGCAGATAGTGGCATGTGCGCTGTCGGAAAAGTGTTTAATGCCAGCTCTCGAAGTTCGCTACGTGAGGAAAAGCCTGGCCATCTAATCTTTAGATACACTCACGTCTGCATAATGCCACGGTCGTAACAGTTCACAAATTCACAGCAGGTTCCTTATAGCGGCTTGATATGTTATAACGTTAGTTCCATATCTTTTACAGATCGTAGCAGTCAATTCCACCTTGTTTGGCTATTTGTGAATTCTGGGCAAGTTTACGTTCTGTAGTTTACCATTACTTTCTGAACGACTATCGTTTGGAAACCAGCGCAAGATGGTTAGCGTCCAATTCTCCCGCAGATGTGTTTCGAACGCGGTATGCGGTATTACGGATTGCGTCTGTAACCTCTTTGTCACAGAGCCAGACTTGGTATGGATATCAAAGAAACATGTGCACATGTATATCTGTTTCTCTCTGCCCGCCTCAAGCTGGGCAGCGTCCGGCCAATTGGGTGCTGATCCGCCACAGCCTGCCTGATTCAATGGTGCTTGGGGCTAGGACAAAATCTGAATCGCAGGCTGTAAAATAATGAACCAGTCTCTAATAAAAAGAAAAATAGAAACCTCAAGCTACGACTTGCAACCTGGAATGTAAGAACCATGTGTCCAGGTTTTTCCACTGATTTGACGAATATTAACGATGTGAAAAAATTGGCTGTGATTGATGCCGAACTCAATCGTCTTAAAATTGACATTGCTGGCCTGTAGGAGACTCGCCTCGCTGAGGAAGGGTCACTCAGGGAAAACAATTACACCCTTTTTTCGAAGGTTAGAGGGCAGGCAGAAAAAAAAGGCAACATGGTGTGGGCTTTGTAGTGAAGAATTCGCTACTGGGAATGATTGAAATTCCAGATGGAGGTAATGAAAGACTATTATCCCTGCGCTTGGCAACCTCCTATAGTTTTGCCACCATTATTACTGTATATGTACCGACATTCGCTTCCTCTAATGATGTGAAGGATTCGTTCTACGAGGAGTTACACTATGGTCAAGGCAGTTCCAAAATCCGACTACATTTATATGCTCGGTGACTTCAATGCTTTTGTGGCAAGGACTCGAATTCAGGGCCAGTGTGCTTTGGAAAATACAAGATTGGTCGCAAGAATGAAAATTGCCAATGCTGCTGGAGCATTGCACCAGAAACTACCTATGTATTACAAACTCCTTTTTTAAAACAAAAGCGATGCATAAGGTCTCATGGAAACTACAAAGATCCGGCCATTGGATTCAGCTGGAATTCATCATTACACGGAGACAACATCTGAACCAAACATCATTAACTCGAAGTTACAACAGTTCTGACTGTGATACGGATCATTGTTTGGTTGTTGCAAGAGTTAGACTGAGACAAATGAAAATCTACACAGCTAAACATTAATCTAGCCCAAGGATTAATATTATTAACACTCACGATTCTGAAAAGTGCTTTGAGTTTCAACAGCATCTTGAAGACGCGTTCAATGATACATCTGTACAGTAAGTGAAAAGTGGGGTAAACTTAAGGACACTCTTCATAAAACTGCGGTAGGGGTTTACAGCACTGTGGATCATAAAAGGCAGGACTGGTTTGCTGCAAACAGCCAGACACTGCAGTCCTTGATAGATAACAAGAAGATAGTTCTCTTAAGACACAAGGAAAAAACAACGCGTAACACTCTCAGTGAACTGAAGCAAGCTAGGAAGGATGTGCAAAAAGCTGCCAGGCAGTGTGAAAATGACTATTTGATCAAGTTATGTGAGTCCATTCAAATCGCAAGTGATAAGGGAAACATCAGAAGCATGCATGAAGGGATAAAGAAAGCCTGTGGTCCAATGATCAAAAGAAGTGCACCACTGAAAACCTTAACTGGACAGGTCATAACCGATAAGAAAAGCAGATGGATAGATGGGTAGAGCACTATTTAGAGCGAGACCAAACTAACGGATGATGCCCTCAACACCATAGAGGCCCTGCCAACTCTTCACCACCTGGACACACATCCTACGATAACAGAAGTTAAGTGTGCTATAAATTAACTTGCATCTGGCAAGGCTCCAGGTAAGGATAGGATTTCAATAGAAGTTATCAGGAGTGGGCAAGACACACTCACTCTTCAGATCCACCAGCTAATAGAGCTATGCTGGCGAGAAAGACAAGTCCCACAGGATTTCAAAGATTCAAGCATCATAACGCTGTACAAGAACAACGGCCATCGAAGAGACTGTAACAACTATAGGGGTATCTCACTTCTGTGTATTGTTGGGAAAGTATTTGCCAGAATTGTTCTGCGTAGACTTCAAGTCCTAGGAGATCAAGTCTACCCCGAATCACAGTGCGGCTTCCGACAGAACCGGTCTACCGTTGATATGATATTCTCACTGCGACAAATGCAATAAAATGCCCGGAACAAAATCGAGCTATGTTTATTGCCTTCATTGACCTCACAAAGGCCTTTGATTTGGTCAGTCGTGAGGGCCTGTTCAAGGCACTAAAGAAGATTGGCTGCCCACCAACTCTTCTGTCCATTGTGGAATCGTTCCACACAGGCATGAAGGGTATAATCAAGTTTGATGGTGCAACTTCAGAAGAGTTTGAAATCAAGAGTGGTGTTAAGCAATGTTATGTACTATCCCCTCACACTATTTAGAATATACTTTTCACTTCTACTGAAATATGCCTTTCGTGATCAGGATGCCGGTATATGCATTCCCTAATGCTCAGATGGCGGCCTCTATAATGCTCAGAGATTAAAGGCCAAGACCAAAATTAGGAGGGTACTAATCAGAGAGAAGACAAAAACAAATCAAAACGAAGACACTATTTTGTCACAAGGTGCATATGGGGTACCATCAATCTTTATTGACGACGCCAAACTGGAGATAGTAGACCATTTTACATATCTAGGATCAGTGGTAAATAGCAAATTATCCCTAGGTCAACATCAGGATTGATAAGGCAGCAAAAACAATGAACATGTTAGCAAAAAGAGTCTGGGTGAACAGGAAGCTTACTGCCAAAACAAAAGTCCTCGTCTACCAAGCCTGTGTCCTTAGTACACTTCTTTATGGCAGTGAAACGTGGTCAACTTACCCACACCAAGCGAAACGTTTAAACAGCTTTCATATGCGGTGTCTGCGAAGAATTCTTGGTATTAAGTGGCAAGACAAAATCACAAATACTGAAGTATTGGAAAGGTCAGGTTGTGTGACGGAGTGTTCTATATTCAGTCTTCGTAGACTTAGATGAATAGGACACGTTTGGAGGATGTATGATTGTAGAATACCAAAGGACATCTTTATTAGTGAATTACAGATGGGTAGGAGATCTCAGGGTCGGCCTGTACTACGATACAAAGGTAAGAAGGACATGATTGATACAGGCATTGATAATGCACACTGGGAGCAAGTCGCCGTTGAATGTGTTGCACGGAGGGCAACTATCAGAAATGGAATAAATGAAAAGGAGAAAATAATTGCAGATAAAGCACACACAGAGCGTGAGAGACGTAAAGTGGTGCATGATAGTGGAAATGACCATGTTTTCACATGCATCCACTGAGGACAAACATTTACAGTACGAATCCGCCTTATCAGCCACACTCGCCACCGCCATGGGTCGTTGTTATTAAGCCTTTTTGAAGGACAATGTACCAAACTATCGTCTGTCAAGATGGAAAGATGGCAATGAAAGAAATATGTTGCATGTCGTTTGCTATCAAATCCAGATTTATTTTTTATGTTCAGCAGGTTGTCACTGCTTACACAACGAGAAGTCAACGTTTAAGTCCAACTTAATGCAGGTGTAGTTATTGAACAATATAAAATAACACAATTTAATGCAGCTTTTCATAACATACACATTACGACACATACAGGACGTTGAGGCGACTAGTCTTCATCAGCAATCAAATACATACACAAAACACAACATATAGTCACGAAGAAGACCATCTGGTGACTACATTAAGTCGTAACGATGGGATGAGAAGAATAAAAAGATAAAACAATCAGAGCAATTGAGAGAAAATGAAAATTTGAGAAAAAAGTGTTCCTACTTTCCTGAGAATCCCTAAATGTGTATTACGCGAATGTCACCATTATCTTCTTTTATACACAGTCGAGGGAGTGGGGTGTAGGATTATATCAGGGTGGCGGGTGTAACGGTGCAGTGAGCATCCCAGGTATTTGAGTGGAAGTGGTACATTAAAGAAGGGGAAGGGGCGGAGGCAGGAAGGTAGGTCGGGAAGCTGTTATAGATATCTGAGAATAGAAACTGAGGAGTCCCAGTGGATAGTACTTACGAAGCGTGAGTGGGTGTCAGTGAATGGGTTCGCGCTAGTTCACGCATATTGAAGAGCAATGAAATGTACATCCACGTATGTTGATGATACTAAAAAACCTCAAATTATGTCCTCCTTTACGTTGTTATGAGGCGAGTCATAAAGACTGGGTGGACTGATATGTGTGAGTGCACATACATACATCTATTGTAGTTTTTGAACATCCTATCCCACCAGCAGTGAAACCGAAGTTTAAGATCGAGAGCTCTTATCCTTTCGAACACGTATATATATATATATATATATATATATATATATATATATATATATATATATATATATATATATATATATATATATATATATGTATGTATAATATATCACATATGAGTCACGTATGAATATGGCAGTAGACGATACTACCTGCTTTGTTAGCACGGAACATTGGGCGGAGCTCACCAAACACGACTCCCACATTATGCCAGCCTTTTCGGGCGGATGTTAGGAATTGGGAGGATGCCTTACCCGAGTGTGAGCAAATACTGCCTACTGACTAAATGTCGTGGCAAGAAAGGCCGTACTCTAAGCCCAGATCGGCAACTGGTCTAGGATGGAAGCTCTGACACCATTGTTATGCTGATCCACCAGCTTCAGCAACATGTATTGTTCCAGACGTAATAGTGTTACCTTTAATTTACAGTAAGTAGGCAGGCCGAGAGAGGGATAACTCTGCATGGGCAACACATAGTCAAATCAAATCAAATCAAATCAAAATTTAGCCCAGACTTTGTGCTATGGAGAGGTATAACTCAATTTTGAAAACTATCATCTGTGAAGACAAGGTGCCAGCATATGTAATAAATGTATGCGACACACATCAATGCTGACTGTATTGTATTCTTCAATTATTCGCACCAAAAACTACTTTATGATTATACTCGTAAAAATATAACATGAAGATGTGATGCCCTTGTTACCTTACCCGTGTAAACTTGTTGTAGGGTGTCTTTGCTATAATTCCATACCACAGATTCTCATTACGAATGTCATTGTGACCCTTTTCCACAATCTGTAAAGTCCAGTTTGAAGAATACGTTTTCTCCTGTAATGAGACATCGAAGGAAACAGTGCAACACAAAATATAATTGATGCACTATGTAAGCAACCTTATAACTGTAACAAATGCCACATTTTCCTCGCATTTTGGCGTATTGGCGATATGGTGCTAGAAACATATACTTATACAAGTTCTGCGCTCCAGGGGTGATGAGTTCAGTATCCTACCGGCTACCTTTACTTTCTCAGATAGTTTTAGTACCTATTGTAGGGTGAGTTATATTCTGTCTATTGTGCAGAGTGAGTGAACACAAGTAATGATAAGGCAGACGTGGTCGGGGCCCTTTGAGGTCGCGAGTATAGTGCAGAAGAAGAGATAGATCATCACGACCTGGAAATAATGGTGCTGGAGGGAGTGACCAGATGATCTGGTCAATACTCAGGACTCAAATGAATGGTGCTGGAGGGAGTGACCAAATGATCTGGTAAACTCTCAGGACTCCAAGGAAAGCATGGTGCTGGAGAGAGTGACCAGATGATCTAGTCAATACTGAGGAATCCAAAGAATGGTGCTGGAGGGAGTGACCAAATGATCTGGTAAACACTCAGGTCTCCAAGGAATGAATGGTGCTGGATGGAGTGACAGATGATCTGGTGAACAGTCCGGACTCTAAGGAAAGGATGGCACTGGAAGGAGTGACCAGATAATCTGATCAACACTCAGGACTCCCAGGAAAGGAGACGTATAATCAGACTGCTAATGGTGCCATCGCCGACTCAGCGGCGCAGAGGTTACGGAGGCAAGTTCGTAATCCCGCATACCTGAGTTCAAAACACAGCTGTATGCGATGTGGCAACAGACCACCATACGTTGGTTCATTTATGAGAGGTATGGATGCCATTCGTTCAGAAATCAATGGCAAATTACAGTGGTAAACATGAGCAGGAATCACAAACAGCCACAAATGATGGGGTTGACTGCTAAGTCCTGTGAATGATATGAACCTTTTTAACTGGTACCATTAATATTGAGACTCTTCGCTGGCAGTTGTTGATTGATTGATTGATTCAGGAATCGACATCACAGCATTCGGGGCATTCCCTTAAGCGCTCCGTCCCCATCCACAGCAACTAGCGAAGAGTTCTAACACTAATAGTACCGGTAGCAATCTGATTATATGTCCTTCTCGCCTTTACTCTGAGCGTTGAGCGTAGGCCAGATCCCCTCGTCACTCCTCGCTGTCTCATTCTTGCCAGACCATGGTAATCCATTTGCTCCTCCGAGGTGTGCACGTGCTTCCACAAGGCCGCAACCACGTCTGCCTTGTCATGTATCAATACTCCACCAAGTTCTACACAGCCAGCCAATCTGTCCGCCTGTTCATTTCCCAGCACACCGGCATGTTCCGCAGAAAAGATCCAGGCAATGCTTGTCACCCGTGACCTCCGAAGCGAAGCAAACCACTCCGCACGAAGCCTTCCTGTCCTCACCCTCGTCAGCATGCTTTCTGAGTCAGTTACAATCACGGTGTGTGTGTGTGTGTCGTATTCTCCATCCAGCGGAGAGCCGCAGTGACCGCCTCCACCTCCATTCTTAAGCTGGATGTTGTGGTATCATATGCCAGGCTCTCCTGCCCCAAACGTCGACCATTGGCGTTGGCTATGAACCCTCAGCCACTTTTCTCACCTCTTGACACGGAACCATCTGTGTAGATAATCACATCATCCGAGTGAGCATTGTCCTGAATTAGTTGCTGGATTTCCACTTCCGTGGCCCCTGCTGGCCACTCCCTGCACTCCCGGCTTAATGTGATTATAACTCTGCACAAGTCTGACTGCTCCGCTGGCACTCTGACCCAACCCTCTCCTCGCCTAATGTTTTCCAAGGGGCACACCTGTCTGATCGTATCCTCTGCCTGAGCCATCCATGATTTCCCTCCTATCCCCTTTAAAAAAAAAAAAATAACAAAATTTTAAAAAAATAAAACTAAAAAATACCACAAATTAATTTTCCCCTTTAATTAAAACCCCCACCCCCCATTTTAAAAAATTTTTTTTAAAAAAAAATTTTTTTAAAATAAATTTAAAAAATTTTTAAAAAAAAAAGATAAACCCCCCCAAAAAAAAATAACCCCCCCCCACCCCAAAATTAAAATTTTTTTAATACAAATAACCCCCACAACATTTTTATAATACTCTTAAAAAATAACCCCAATTTTCCCCCAAAAAAGAAAAATAATAATTTTCCAATTAGGGGAACCCCCCCCCCCCACCCCCCACCCCAATTAAAACCCAAATTACCCCCTCAACCCAACCCCCCCCAAAACAATTTAAAAAACCCCAAAAAAATATATATTTTTGGTTAATTAAAATTACCAACCCCCAAACTCCAAAAAGAAAAAAATTTTAAATTTTAAAAAAAAAAAATTTTTTATCAAAACCCAATTTACAATAAAACAAATTTTAAAATAAAAAAAAATAAAGAAAAAAAAACCAACATTTCACATTTGGGGGAAATTTTAATTTAAAAAAACAAAAAAAAATGACAAAAAAAAAAAAAAAAAAAAAAAATTTTTAAAACAAAAAAAGAAAAAAATAATAAAATTTTTAAAAAAAAAAAAAACAATAAAAAGAAAAAAAAACCCAAAAAAAAAAAAAAAAATAAAAATAAAAAATTTTTAAAAGGGAAAAAATTAAAACCCCCAAATTTTTTAGAAAATAATAAAAAAAAAATTTACAAAAACCAAAACCCCAAACAAACCCCTACATTTAAATTTTAAAATTTAAAACCTAAAATTTTAAAATATTTTTTAAACAAAACAAAAGGGAAAAAATTAGGGAAAAAAGAGGGGTTTTTACCAATTTTTCCCCCCAAAATTTAATTAAAAAAAAATTTTAAAAAACTAATTTAACCAAAAAAACATTAACATTTTTTAAATTTTTTCTAATCAAACACCCAATAAAAAACCCAAAAAAAATTTTTTTACCCCCAAACATGTTAAAACCCTTTTTAAATTTTAAAATTTAAAGAAAAAAAAAAAAAAAAAAAAAAAAATAAAGGAAACAAAAACTAAAAAACAAAAAAAAAATTTAAAAAATTTTTTATTTATAATAAAAAATTTAAAAAAAAAAATAAAATTAAAAAAAAAATTTTAAACTTTTTTCCAAAATTCGGGAAAAATAAAAATTTTGGGGAATTAAACATAGGGATATTTTAAACCAACCCAATATTCCGAATAACATTCCCTAAAAAGGCCAAACTTTTAATTTTTTTAAATAACTCATCTAAATAAATTAACTTAAACTAAAAAAAAAAAACAATTATAAAAGTGGGGGACCAAAAAAATTCCACCCATCCAACAACCCCATTAAAAAAAATTTACCCTTAACAAACATTACCAAGAACCGACTCAACAATTAAAAAATTTGCAACATTCCCCCCAGAAACACAAACTTTTACACCTACCATACCCAATAATTACCACACAATTAAAATTTAACCATTAATTTTCCCTAACAAAATTTAAACTAAAAACACCTTTAACACTAACACCAAAACCCAGTTTTTACTTAATCCCCCTAATAGGAAATATGGGAAGGCTACCCAAACCAAAAAACCCAACCACTGTTAAAAAAACTAAAAAAACAATCCACAAACATAAAGGGGGGCCCTTAAACATACAAAGGGGACAACCACCCACAACTTTCAATTTAATAACAAACCCCAAATACCCACAAGGGAATTACAATAACAAAAATTTCCCCCAAATTTTTACACTTTCATTTAAAAAACCGGGGCTTCAAAAACAACCTTTTCAAACTCAATAAACAATTTATTAAAAAGGGGATACACCCCGGATAAAAACACATAAAAAATTAAACATAGAAAAGGGAAAGGGGAAAATATTTAATTTTCCCCTTTTAATAAAACACCAGGGCATCCCTTTAATAACAAAATTGTTAAAATTTTTATAAAAAAAGGGAACCCCCTTTACAAATAACAAAACCACTTAAAAAAAACATTAAACCTCCCTCAAAACAAAAAAATAATTTTATAAATTTTTTAACCCTTTTTAAAAAAAAACACCAAATCCCCCAATGCTTTTTTTTTAATCAACAAAAAAAAAAGACTTAACAAAAAAATATTAAATAACCCAAAGATAATGAGAACCCTTTTGAGGGTTTTTTGGGGGCCACTGACACAAACCCATTAAATTCCCATAAAAAATGCAGTTATATGCATAACTAAGTAGCATGACTGAGAGTTGAGTAGTTATTGGTAGGATGCATGTGGACTTATGTTTGGGCCAGTATACTCTCACCGGTCGCTCTTCCTTTTCAGGAGTTTGCCTGTTGAGGAACCAGTCAACTATAATGTTGTTGGCAGGAAACCACTTCGTGTGACAGAGCGAAGGGTTCAGTTCTTTACTTATCACGCCAGACTCAACCACATCAGGTACCCAATATTGATTCACCATGAGTGAAGGTTGCCGCAAGACATACAACCACCCTGAAGGTGCCCGTGTGAGAAGTGTTGGTTTGTGATTGTTCTGATAAATAGACGACACTATGTTTTGCTATAAACAGTTCAGCATGTTGAGTAATCATGCTCAACGACAGGGAACACCGGTCCGTCTAGTTTGACGGGGGTTCTGCCTAAACGCAGAAGTAACTGATCTTCAGACACTTGAATGGTTCTTTGGACAGCTCTAGTGGCAGGTCTTGAGAAGAACTTCACCAAGTAGTGACATGTGTCCAGGTAACCCGGTGGAAGGGACTATGGGATTATAGTCCAACCTGAATTGTTGCTGTGAAAGAGATGTCTGATTCTATTAATGTACTGTTGCAGTATCAAGATTATCAACTGTGTTATCCAAGAACTCAGTAACATTCTGTAGCCATATCTGATTCTACAAGCAGTGTGACTGTAGGAGACCATTGAATTGGTCTGTGACACTTTTCCATTCATGTTCCGGGGCTGTGATAAAGGGACCATTAAATTGGTCAATACCATAGCGGTTCTGCAGTAAGACTGTGTTCTGATTGATAGACCATTAGCTTGGTCAGTGTTTAAGTTCATCGAAGTGACTAATACTTGGAGCACTTCCAGGCGGATTGTCTCCCAACTGGTATTGTTCGAGAAGTGTACTAACAGTGACTCCGTGGGAGTGATAGAGATGCAGTTGGTCCAGTGAAGTGTGGTCCAGCAGTGACTTTAGTGTTGTGGATCTACGCTCTGGAGACAGAGTGGTCTCCAAGGTTCTAGTCATCTCACTGGAAGGAAGCCGGGTGAGTGGCGGACCGACTGGACGGGACATCTGCATCCAATCTACTTCTCAACTCGATGAAGATACCTACATCTCTGAGTCTATCTCTACTCTATCTTCTATTTGTGTAAATAGATTCTTCTATCAGGATGTTCATTTCAGTTCTATATTCTCAAGGGTAGAATAAACTTTATGTAAGTTGACTTGCTCTTTATATAATGATTGAGTGTGGTCTCGGACGATGCCTCAGTGTTCATTGTTCCACAGGTGTAGGTAGTTAGTGGGGGTCTAGAATCTGGAGGGGCTTGTAGACGTAATTAAATACTATGAGATCAACCACAGAGGAAAAAGGTGTATCTGCTCATCCAACCCCTGGGGCTAGAATACACGGGAGTGCCAGAGACACCTAGGGTGTGGTTCACTCTCGCTACCCAAGGTGAACTCGTCACACTCCATACAGAGTGGGGGCTCGTCCGGGATCTTTCCAAGATCTCTGTGTGTTGTAGACCTCTCACATAGTGATAGGGACTTAGTCTTTATCCTCTACTTCAGTCTACATAAGATTCTACTACTTCTACCTATCTCCTAACTGTCTGACGGACATTTGTGTTGTGGTGATTAGTTAGTACTATTGATTATTGATTCATTGTATTGCTTCACCCACACATACTTGAGTACCCACCTATCATAGTCAACATGTCTACCCAAGAGTTAGACTTAGACAAAGTTCAGGAAACTGGACGTAAGTCTGGTCTAGAGGGAGATGCTTTGAAATCCTATGTGCAAGAGGTGGAAAGAAATTTTCGCCAAGAGGAAAGAGAGAGGAGGAGAGCAGAAAGAGAACTGGAAGCCAGTAAAGTGGCTCTTGAGGAAAAGAGGATAGCGGCTGATACTGAACTGAAACGGCTTGAGTTGGAAGCCGCGAAAGAAAAACGTGACCATGAGTATCGAATGAAGCTACTTGAGGCACAAGTGCCTGCTACAGGTGTAACTGATGGAGCTATGGGAGGAGGTGTATCTCCTGACTCAGAGTCAACCAGTAGACGTGACTACCAGGCTATGAAATGGCCTTTACCAGCCGTTCGAACCCGAGAAGGAGCGGATAGACCAATACTTAGAGAAGTATGAAGCCATGGCTATTGCAATGGGACTAGACAAACAGAAATGGTGTTTAAAACTCTCCAGGGACTCCGTGCCGAAGGTTATGAGGTGTATGCACGCTTGCCACCGGGTCTACAGAATGATTACCCGGCTCTGAAAGCGGCTCTCTTGAAGAGATTCGAGATCACAGCGCACTCATACCGAAGGAAGTTTCGGACTGCGAAGCGAGAACCTGGTGAACTGTTTTCATCATACAGTGTGAGATTGAACTCATACCTTCTTAAGTGGATGGCCTTGGCCGGATTTAAAGAGGAGTATGAAAGTTTGCGTGAGTTGATGGTTGTAGATCAGATGCGAATGCAAATGTCTAAACCCTTGCGAAACTTCTTAGGTGAGAATGGGGCTGAGAGATTGGATATAGTCACCAAGTTAGCCGAAAGATACGTTGAAGTCTATGGCGAGACTGGGGATACCAGTCCAACAGATCCGAGATCGAAAGATAAGGATCAAGGTAAGTCAAAGAAGACCAAAGGTTCTGATGAACCAAAGAAACAGGTAAACTCTTTAGAGAAGATCTCTAACGTCAACCAAGGTAAGAATAGCCCACCTAGTTCTCCAAAGAGGAAGTGGAGTGAACGATGGTGCAAATTCTGCAAGTCCAGCACTCACAATACGAGTGAGTGTAGGAGTAAGCCCAAGGACTTTCACTTTGCTTGTCTTGCAGAGGTTAGGGATAGACCTTGCAGGAAAGTGAAGACGGTTGATGGGAATGGAGAACCAGAGCGACCTCCAGTGGTTGAGGAAGTAGAAGTGAATGGGCAACAGGTGTTGTGCCTCTACGACACAGGATTGCAATTTTCATCTGTAATTGCATCCCACCTGACAGGCCCAGAGCAACTCACCGGGGAGATGACGGAGATACAGCCAGCCAGTAGGAGTGCTGTAGCGCTACGTTGCCCGATTGCCAATGTGGAGATTCGGAGCAAGTACGTTACTGGACGCATTCAGGCGGCAGTCGTACCGGATCCTCTATATCCCCTAATTCTTGGCCGGAAGTACGTGTTTCTGGGTGAACCAGAACACCCTAGCATCCATAAGTCTAGGCAGGTCAGAGGTACAGAGGAAGAGGATCTCGAAAAGGTAAGTCTCCGAAATACTCACCCGGATGGAATGAGTAATGCTCGGAGCAAGGATGCGACGGAGTGTCCTTGTTCAGAACGGTTGCCCAACAATACAAACCCGTTAATTCAGGGTAAGTTCAACTCTGATAACCAGTCACCGTTAATTCAGACTGGATCAGAGAGAAGGCAGAGGGATCGTAAGTTGGTTCCTGAGAGCTTTAGAGCTAATCTGCTGCGAACAGTACATGTCAGGTCCCCAACCGGACATCTGACTGTAGGGACAACCAGTAAATGTCTATCCCGGTACTATTGGTGGCCGGGAATGACAGGCGACGTGCGCAGGTATATTAGGTCTTGTCCGGAGTGCCGTAAATGCACACCTGAGAAACGGACGAAGACGCAGATATCCTTAGAGGTTGGAGACCGAGTTCTAGTACTCCTCCCAATCGAGGGGAACGAATTCGAAATCGGGTGGCAGGGCCCATTCCTAGTGGATAGTGGGGCTCCACAAGCACTATGGAGTGGTGATCCTGGGAAAGTCTTCTACTTTCCATTCCAGTCTCCTCATGCGCTATGAGGGGAAGCCCGATGATAAGTCTACCAGCCCAAGGGCGCAGAGATTCGCTGAAAGAACGGTTCGGGGTTCAGGTCAGGTAGCGGAAAGCCTGTCACACCATAGGCAGTCCTATATGTATGTGCAGGTACCTTCTTCGGTTCAGCCCGGTGCTCGGGGGAACATGACCGGCCAAAGGAACACCCGCAGTGCTAGCTACACTGAGAACCGTGGCCGGAAGAGGTGGGGTGTGTCGGAACGGACACAGACCCTTGGTCCCTCAATCCGACCGACTGCAGTCCAGCTGGGTCCTCGAAAGGGGAAGCTGGAGTTGCAGAAGTCCAGTAAACTCTGGCAGGAACGATCGTTAAATCAGATCGAGACGGGAGCTCTGTTCCGCAAGACACTGCGAGATGCCCGATCGCAGTAGCGGAGTAGGCGTTGATCACCCGTGATACTGAATAGCTTGTCACCCCACCTAATGTGGTAAAAGTATTCTCTACAATATTGACGGGTTAGACTTCCTCACCCGCCATCCGGTCTCTAAGAAGAAAGAACGAACGACATAGACAGCTTCTGCGTAGAAGTGGAACGACGGGGTCGATCCTCTTAAAGTGGGGGCCTATGTGACAAAACGCGATTATCTGTCTTGAGTCGTGAGGATTCCGCACTATTTTGGCGCGTCATCGGGGACTTTCCCAGCTAAGAATAGACTGAGGGAAGCCGATGAAGGACTTACGATCTAGAATATTCTCGAAACACCGAAATTCGAGTAACCCGTGATGCTGGGTATCGCTCTAAATTCTCGTGCAGAGAGATCTAGAAACTCTAGGCGGGGAATGACGTTTTCCCGAGAAAGTATCTTTTCTCTAGAAGCACTCGCTTCTCGTGCGCATTGAGTTGGCACGAAGCGGGAATGTGGCTAAAGCAGTCATTCACTTACTGTCGTTGCAACAGAACAGACGCCGGCCTGATTTGAGCCAATTTTGTGGTGCGTCTCTCCTCAACCATGATTCGGCTGACTGTCATTATAAGGAAGAGGAGAAGCCTTTGAACAGTTCGAAAGCTGACTGGAGGTTTGAGTTCCGATTCCAGGTAGAGATTTGTTTAAATCATGTAACTTTGTACGTGTGTTCCACACGCCATTGTTCTAACCTCATTACCTATGCGGATGTCCTTGCATACTAATTAGCAAACCGATCGATAACGCAGTTGATGGCGAATCGTGTTTGTTTACCGTGTGCTCGCGAAACAGCTGTTAGAAACGCCGTATTGTGATGTAGGCGATTTGGGTTCCAAATATGTGTACCATATTTTGACAATCGTTACATCTATTAGGTTGCTGTGTTAGAATAAAACCTAGTTATTTGTGCCGGATGGAAACTTAGATTATGTCAGTCAGTTGCTGAAGCCCGAAGAACGGTTAGAAAATCAGGTAAGTGGTAGGTGGAGTTTCAGACAAAATTGTGCTTAGTTACTAAGTAAAGGAGGAACTTAGTACTGTGCCACCAAGAATGATGTAACTAGGGTGTAATAACTTAATAGTGAATTCATTGTGTGGAACAGCGGATTTCTGTGTCAAGGTAAGTTGCTTTGGTGCTATATTTATATATATATATGATGGGACATTGTGTGCATATATATTAGATCATGGCATGTGATACTTCCTGGAGTAAGTCCGAACGCCGAATAGGTCGTCGCGAGATAACACTGCGTGCCGTCGCGATATAAATGTGCGTTCTGAAATCTTGTCTCAGCTATCCTGTCTCTTTCGTACTGGCGCTAGTGTGAGTGAATGCTCAGGTGCTGGAAGTATGGAAGGATGCTAGGAGGCTGTATGAGACTGGGGAAATATAGAATATGGGGGATGTGAAAGCAAGTTATGAAAGTATGTGTTGGTAGGCCAAGCCAACGATGAAGTTCCATCCATGCCAAGGCTAACCCACTTGGGGAGGACAGAACAGGAAGATTACCCTTGGAACATGTGGGGAACATGTATTCTCAAGAAGGCTTCTTGACTCTAAGGCAGAGTCTGATAAGAAGAGTTTGCTAGGGTAGGGGCAGGTGGTCCCACCAGCAAACAGGCTTGTGTACATACTGGATGTGATCATGTCCTATTCCTATATCCCGAGGGATGGGATATTGATCCAGCTTATGTTTCTTAATGTATATTGATGATGTTAGGACCGAGTCTAGGGACTCTTTACCTATGTTTAGTTCAATTAACTTAGAACTAGAATAACAGCCTTGTATCACTACTGACGTTAGCGACGACTGATAAATGATTAGGGAGAGGTGAGACCAAAGATCAGACTCGTCATTCTGATATCTTGCTCTGTTTGACGGGCTGTTCTGTGAGGCCAGCTGACATTGGCAAACCCATGCTATACTACTCTCCATATAGAGATAATGCTTTAGTTATATGCATAACTAAGTAGCATGACTGAGAGTTGAGTAGTTATTGGTAGGATGCATGTGGACTTATGTTTGGGCCAGTATACTCTCACCGGTCGCTCTTCCTTTTCAGGAGTTTGCCTGTTGAGGAACCAGTCAACTATAATGTTGTTGGCAGGAAACCACTTCGTGTGACAGAGCGAAGGGTTCAGTTCTTTACTTATCACGCCAGACTCAACCACATCAGGTACCCAATATTGATTCACCATGAGTGAAGGTTGCCGCAAGACATACAACCACCCTGAAGGTGCCCGTGTGAGAAGTGTTGGTTTGTGATTGTTCTGATAAATAGACGACACTATGTTTTGCTATAAACAGTTCAGCATGTTGAGTAATCATGCTCAACGACAGGGAACACCGGTCCGTCTAGTTTGACGGGGGTTCTGCCTAAACGCAGAAGTAACTGATCTTCAGACACTTGAATGGTTCTTTGGACAGCTCTAGTGGCAGGTCTTGAGAAGAACTTCACCAAGTAGTGACATGTGTCCAGGTAACCCGGTGGAAGGGACTATGGGATTATAGTCCAACCTGAATTGTTGCTGTGAAAGAGATGTCTGATTCTATTAATGTACTGTTGCAGTATCAAGATTATCAACTGTGTTATCCAAGAACTCAGTAACATTCTGTAGCCATATCTGATTCTACAAGCAGTGTGACTGTAGGAGACCATTGAATTGGTCTGTGACACTTTTCCATTCATGTTCCGGGGCTGTGATAAAGGGACCATTAAATTGGTCAATACCATAGCGGTTCTGCAGTAAGACTGTGTTCTGATTGATAGACCATTAGCTTGGTCAGTGTTTAAGTTCATCGAAGTGACTAATACTTGGAGCACTTCCAGGCGGATTGTCTCCCAACTGGTATTGTTCGAGAAGTGTACTAACAGTGACTCCGTGGGAGTGATAGAGATGCAGTTGGTCCAGTGAAGTGTGGTCCAGCAGTGACTTTAGTGTTGTGGATCTACGCTCTGGAGACAGAGTGGTCTCCAAGGTTCTAGTCATCTCACTGGAAGGAAGCCGGGTGAGTGGCGGACCGACTGGACGGGACATCTGCATCCAATCTACTTCTCAACTCGATGAAGATACCTACATCTCTGAGTCTATCTCTACTCTATCTTCTATTTGTGTAAATAGATTCTTCTATCAGGATGTTCATTTCAGTTCTATATTCTCAAGGGTAGAATAAACTTTATGTAAGTTGACTTGCTCTTTATATAATGATTGAGTGTGGTCTCGGACGATGCCTCAGTGTTCATTGTTCCACAGGTGTAGGTAGTTAGTGGGGGTCTAGAATCTGGAGGGGCTTGTAGACGTAATTAAATACTATGAGATCAACCACAGAGGAAAAAGGTGTATCTGCTCATCCAACCCCTGGGGCTAGAATACACGGGAGTGCCAGAGACACCTAGGGTGTGGTTCACTCTCGCTACCCAAGGTGAACTCGTCACACGAGCAATGCAAAAAAATTGAATTAAATTCCATTAAAGATACAAAAAATATGCACAGACAAATCAGTGAGCTTACAGGAAGAAAAATAAGAATAAATACAGGGTGTTTGAAATCAAAAACAGGAAAGATAATATTAGAGGAAGATGCTATAATGAAGAGGTGGAATGAGTATATAAGAGAATTATATGAAGGAGAAAGGGAAGAATTAACAGAAGATAGTAACTTAGAAGGTCCACCTATTCTGAAAGAAGAAGTCGCTGACGCTATGAAACATATGAAGAAAGGACAACCAGCTGGGCCAGATGAAATCACAATAGAAGAATTAGAAGTATTGGGAGAATTTGGAGTAGATATATTTACCAAAATGTTGAATGATATTTACAGCAGTGGATATTTACCCAGTGATATGCTGAAATCAAATCAAATCAAATCAAATCAACTTTATTAGGGTCACAAATTGGGCGCGCAGGCCCGTCTTACATTCGGCCCTTCCAATCACTCGTCTTTCGTTCATCAAGAGCATTATACATTTACATAGGAAGAAAAATAAACATTGTGAAATGAATGTTGTAAACATAAACAAGGCTAAACATGGAGAAAAATATGTACATAAAAAGTATGTGACGTAAAAGTAGTGATGCCAGCGCGTCCAACACACACACACACACACACACACACACACACACACACACACACACACACACACACACACACACTCTCTCTCTCTCTCTCTCATTCACTCCCACTCATTCACTCACACACACACTCTCACTTATTCACTCTCCCGCTCACTCATTAACTCTCCCGCTCACTCATTCACTCTCACGCTCCCTCATTCACTCTCACGCTCACTCATTTTGTCTCTCCCGCTCACTCATTCACTCTCCCGCGCACTCATTCACTCTCCCGCTCACTCATTCACTCTCCCGCTCACTCATTCACTCTCCCGCTCACTCATTCACTCTCCCGCTCACTCATTCACTCTCCCGCTCACTCATTCACTATCACGCTCACTCATTCTGTCTCTCCCGCTCACTCATTAACTCTCCCGCTCACTCATTCACTCTCACGCTCACTCATTCACTCTTCCGTTCAATCATTTACTCTCCCGCTCACTCATTCACTCTCACTCATTCACTCTCACGCTCACTCATTCACTCTCACGCTCACTCATTCACTGTCCCGCTCACTCATTCACTCTGCCGCTCACTCATTCACTTTCACGCTCACTCATTTACTCACGCTCTCACGCATTCACTCTCCCGCTCACTGATTCACTCTCACGCTCACTCATTCACTCTCACGCTCACTCATTCCTTCTCACGCTCACTCATTCACTCTCACTCATTCACTCTCACGCTCACTCATTCACTCTCACGCTCACTCATTCACTCTCACGCTCACTCATTCACTCTCACGCTCACTCATTCACTCTCCCGCTCACTCATTCACCCTCCCGCTCACTCATTCACTCTCCCGCTCACTCATTCACTCTCACGCTCACTCATTCACTCTCACTCATTCACTCTCACTCATTCACTCACACACACAGACACTCTCACTCATTCACTCTCCCGCTCACTCATTCGCTCTCACGCTCACTCATTCACTCTCCCGCTCACTCATTCACCCTCACGCTCACTCATTCACTCTCACGCTCACTCATTCACTCTCCCGCTCACTCATTCACTCTCCCGCTCACTCATTCACTCTCACTCATACTCTCAATCATTCACTCTCCCGCTCACTCATTCACTCTCACGCTCACTCATTCACTCTCACTCATTCACTCTCACTCATTCACTCTCACGCTCACTCATTCACTCCCACGCTCACTCATTCTGTCTCTCATTCACACTCACTCACTCTCTCACTCAAACTACAGTAATGAACATAAGTTTAGATTATACATGATAAAATCAAATGGTATTTAACTGATAATATGACAGATGAGAATACACAAATATATGGATTCGCGTGTTACATAACATGCGTGTTACATGACATGCATCTGCTCAGCTCTCTCTCTCTCTCTCTCTCTCTCTCTCTCTCTCTCTCTCTCTCTCTCTCTCTCTCTCTGTATTCTTTCATATACACACACTCACACGCATGTGTACGCTCACACACACACACACACTCTCTCTCTTTCTCTCTCATTCACTCTCGCTCTCACTAATTCACTCTCCCGCTCACTCATTCACTCTCACGCTCACTCATTCGCTCTCACGCTCACTCATTCACTCTGCCGCTCACTGATTCACTCTCCGGCTTACTCATTCACTCTACCGCTCACTCATTCACTCTCACGCTCCCTCATTCACTCTCACGCTCACTCATTCACTCTCCCGCTCACTCATTCACTCTCCCGCTCACTCATTCACTCTCCCGCTCACTCATTCACTCTCCCGCTCACTCATTCACTCTCACGCTCACTCATTCTGTCTCTCCCGCTCACTCATTCACTCTCCCGCTCCCTCATTCACTCTCCCGCCCACTCATTCACTCTCCCATTCAATCATTCACTCTCCCGCTCACTCATTCACTCTCACTCATTCACTCTCACGCTCACTCATTCACTCTCACTCATTTACTGTCCCGCTCACTCATTCACTCTCACGCTCACTCATTCACTCTCACGCATTCACTTTCACGTTCACTCATTCACTCTCACGCTCACTCATTCACTCTCAAGCTCACTCATTCTGTCTCTCATTCACACTCACTCACTCTCTCACTCAAACTACAGTAATGAACATAATTTTAGATTATACATGATAAAATCAAATGGTATTTAACTGATAATATGACAGATGAGAATACACAAACATATGGATTCGCGTGTTACATAACATGCGTGTTACATGACATGCATCTGCTCAGCTCTCTCTCTCTCTCTCTCTCTCTCTCTCTCTCTCTCTGTATTCTTTCATATACACACACTCACACGCATGCGTACGATCACACACATACACACACTCTCTCTCTCTCTCTCTCTCTCTTTCTCTCTCATTCACTCTCACTCTCACTAATTCACTCTCACTCATTCACTCTCACTCATTCACTCACACACACACACTCTCACTCATTCACTCTCCCGCTCACTCATTCACTCTCACGCTCACTCATTCACTCTCCCACTCACTCATTCACTCTCCCGCTCACTCATTCACCCTCCCGCTCACTCATTCACTCTCACTCTCACGCATTCACTCTCCCGCTCACTCATTCACTCTCCCGCTCATTTTTTCACTCTCACGCTCACTCATTCACTCTCACGCTCACGCATTCACTCTCCCGCTCACTCATTCACTCTCACGCTCATTCATTCACTCTCACGCTCACTCATTCACTCTCCCGCTCACTCATTCACTCTCACGCTCACTCATTCACTCTCCCGCTCATTCATTCCCTCTCACGCTCAATCATCCACTCTCCCGCTCACTCATTCACTCTCACGCTCACTCATTCACTCTCACGCATTCACTCTCACGTTCACTCATTCACTCTCACGCTCACTCATTCACTCTCACGCTCACTCATTCACTTTCACTCATTCACTCTCACGCTCACTCATTCACTCTCACTCATTCACTCTAACTCATTCTGTCTCTCAGTCACACTCACTCACTCTCTCACTCAAACTACAGTAATGAACATAAGTTTATATTATACATGATAAAATCAACTGGTATTTAACTGATAATATGACAGATGAGAATACACAAACATATGGATTCGCGTGTTACATAACATGCGTGATACATGACATGCATCTGCTCAGCTCTCTTTCTCTCTCTCTCTCTCTCTCTCTCTCTCTCTCTCTCTCTCTCTCTCTCTCTCTCTCTGTGTATTCTTTCATATACACACACTCACACGCATGCGCGCGCTCACACACACACACACACTAACACAACAACTCTCCCACTGTCTCACTCCCTCACACACAATCCTTCACGCACACACACACACTCTCTCAATCACACTCTCTCACACATACACATACGCATGAACGCATGCACTCACGCACACACTCCCTCACTTACCCTCACACATACACGTACGAATGCATGCACTGACACATTCCCCCACCATTTCTCGCTCAATCACTCTCTCCACACACACGCATGCACGTGCGCACACACACATTCTCTCTCTCTCTCTCTCTCTCTCTCACACACACACACACACACACATACACACACACACACACACACAACACGCATACACATATATAGTGAACAATTATAATGAACAATTATAATGAACAATCTGTATTGAAATGATATTGAATAATGAAATATAATATATAATAGAATAATGAAATCTGTATTTATAGCTATACCAAAAAGACCAGGAGAAATTGATTGTGAAGATTTTCGTACAATTAACCTTATAAACCATATTACTAAGCTTCTACTCAGAATCATAATGAGAAGAACCAAAAAGAAAATAAAAATGGAAATTAGTGAAGAACAGTATGGATTTGTGGAAGGAAAGGGCACAAACAATGCAATTTATACATTACGGACACTAATAGAAAGGTCAATAGAGAAACAGAGAGACATATATTTGTGCTTCATAGATTATACTAAGGCATTTGATAAAGTAAAACATGATGAACTGATTAAAATGTTGGAACATATCAACACTAGTTAGTTAGTTAGTTAGTTAGTTAGTCGACAGATCATCCTCGTTGCACATCGGACCATTCAGTCCATAAGTGCTCGGATCCCCTCCTCAGCAAATCCCGCAGCGTGTAGCGGCTAACGACGCCAGTTCTGTGTTGGTTTATCAATCTTCTTTGGCTTCCTGCGTAGTGTTCTTGTTTGGCCACCCCTCTTTTAATTTGCTGCTCTCGCAGTCTGGCCATTGTTGTAGATTCACAGTCATCACTTGGTTCTCGCAAAAGTCTCACTTCTCGTAGAGCATTCAGAATGTCAGCCTGGTCCATGGCGCGTCCGCCCTCCACAGTAGCCTCACCTGCGAGCTTGTCAGTCCGCTCATTTCCTTGTACTCCCGCATGCCCTGGCACGAAGATGAAACTAATCTTTGCCAGCCGAGACCGCTTCAGAGGCAGCAACCATTCTCTTCGGATCGACCCCTCCTCTATCCTCTTGATCATGTTCATTGAGTCGCTAAGGAAACAAGCCCTAGTGAATGTCTGTGTCTCGAGCCATGTTATTGCTTTACTTACTGCCATGACTTCCATGGTCAGGCTACTTGTGGTTTCAGTGAAAGCACCAGAGTCCTCCTTCACAATTCTCCCTCCGGCCCGAGCTGTAAAGGCCCATGAGCTTCTCACATGTCGGACGACCGACCTATCTGTGTAGATGACCGCGTCACTGTCTAGCGAATTCTCGAAAATCAACGCTTGTACTTCAGCCTCAACAGCAGCCGGATTTTCTTGTCTGCATTTTCTATCTAGTTGGATGCAAATTGAAAAGGATGTGCAGAAGTCTGTTGGCACTTGCACCCACTCCTCGCCAGGTTCTAAGTCCTCAAGTGAACACACCTGTTGAAGAATGTCTTCGGCTTGAGCCATCCACGACCGTCCTCTTTTTAACCTGCTGCCCTTCACCTTCCTAATTTCACTATGCAGTGGATGTTGTGTGTTTGCGTTAATTCTGAGGTAGGCGCGTGCCCTGCAAACTTGCATTCTCTCTTCAATGGTTGGAAAATCAAGAAGGTAGCGCATCGCCCTGCATGCTGTATCTCTTGTACATCCAAGAATAATGCGCATAGCTTCATTCTGTATCCTTTCCATCCTTTCTATCTGCTTATGGCTGACAGTCAGGATTGCCATTGCATACTCCAAAACAGACATGACCAGCCCCTCGTACAGAAGACATAGATGGCGCTGCTCACAGTTTGCTGCCGCCATCACCCGCATCGCTGCCAAACCCCGCTTGGCCTTTGTTATCACCTGGTCTATGTGCACATTATAAGCAAGGCTTCGATCAAACCGTATCCGAAAAGATTTAAGAATAATAAAGAATATTTACTGGAACCAAGTAGCAGCAATTAAAATTTGAAATAAAGAGGGTAGTTACGAACAGATAAAGCTAGGAGTACGACAAGGGTGTGTCTTGTCACCAGATCTTTTCTCCCTGTATAGCGAAGTAATAATGAGAGAGATCAAAGAGATGCCAGGAATACTAGTTGGAGGTTATAATATAAATAATATACGCTATACAGATGACACAGTATTGGTGGCGGATAATTCAACAGACCTACAACAATTATTAGACGTTGTAGTAACAGAGAGTGCAAGGAAAGGACTCTCCTTGAATATCAAGAAAACAGTAACAATGGTAATATCAAAGAAAATGGTGACACCAAAATGTGACATAGAAATAGAAGGGAAAATCCTTAACCAAGCTGATAATTTTAGATACCTGGGGACATTTATAACATCAGATGGAAGATGTACAACAGAGATTAGGAGCAGAATAGGGCAGGCAAAAGCCGCATTTCAGAAAATGAAGAGTATCTTATGCAATAAGTCACTATCACTGAATGTAAGAAAGAGAGTGCTGAAATGCTATGTAGAACCAGTTTTGCTGTATGGCAGTGAATCTTGGAATGTAAACAATGTGAACATATTAAGAAGAAATTAGAAGCAACAGAGATGTGGTTCCTGAGACGAATGTTGCGAATTCCTTGGACTGCCAGAGTAACTAACGACGACTGCCTGAAACAGGCTAACGAAACTAGATCATTATATACAACAATAAGACAGAGACAAACAGCTTTCCTCGGTCATGGGATGAGAAGAGAGGCATTGGAGAACATCGTAACAACTGGAAAGATCGAGGGGAAGAGAGGCAGAGGTAGACCAAGAGAAGTGATGCTGGATGGATTGAGACGGTGGCATGGAGGAATATCAGCAGCAGAGTTGATCCAGAAAACCAAAGACCGAGATCTATGGAGAGCCATGAACGCCTACGCCAGCCGGCATGGCACTTGATGATGATGATGATATCCCAACCTTACATGACATGTCCTAATTTATTAAGAAGTTTTACGTTCAGTAGTTTGCCAATGCTTTGTAGCGAGAAGTCAACAATTTAGTTCAAATGACTTGTGTGTGAAATGAACCCACTACTCCACCATCAGCAGAGACAGTGTAAGCGCGAGCGAGGTAAACCTCTAGGCAACGCCGACCTCTAATGGCAAATTGCCTTAAAATATCAGAAACAATCCGGAAATGTTGCTGCTGCTGATTTGCGGCGCCTGTAATAAACATGTAACAGACTGTTTTAAAACTAATTCACGTGGTGGTGTACCAGCACTGCGGGGATTTCTGCATGAAGTCGATCTATTCCTGGCCCCACACCGATCCAGTTGTTGAACGGACACATCCACGACTCGTTAGTTTGCATATTCTGTACGTAAACCGAGCTGAGAAACCTGCGAGTGAAGAAACAAATGCAAAATTGAATACATGTATTTATTCTATGGGTGATTTATCATGTTACAGAAATAGTCAATTACCGGCATCCTTTAGTAAAAAAAAGTAACACATAAATTTAAAACAAAAATATCACATTGCAACCTACTCTACATATTGTAATAGGCGACAAAGCGGTTCCGCCTGAATGATGCCGGGACCCTCAAGGAATGAAAGCATAGAATAGTATCATACTGTAACTTGCTATACATGTCGTAAGAGGGGATGAAAGAGGTTTAGGTGAGGGCTGGCTTCCCCATTCTGAAAAACAGCCATCTTTCAAGATCCAGCAAACAATGAACACGTATTATGGCGTGAACTGAGTTGGTTGTGGGCCCTTGCTCCAACGGAGGGCTAAATAAAGAGTTCAATGTTTGCATATCCTTTACAGGACATTCGCCTGTTTTCCAACCAAATCAGTTTTATTCTTTCAGGGGCCCCCTTTGGGGTTGTTGATTTCCCCCTTGGCTTACGAGATTAT
>JACEFZ010002298.1:0-10000 GCA_014155875.1 Cepaea nemoralis
GCAGAGTAGGACAAGCAAAACTGCATTCTGTCAAGTGTATAACGTTTTGTACAATAAGTCACTGTCCTTGAAAGTCAGAAATAAGATTTCGTGCATGTTAATTAGAACCAGGTTTAACATACGGCTGCGAAACCTGGACTATTAATAAGCATGCGAAAAAATTCATGGAAGCTTGGAGATGTGGTTTTATAGAGAATGCTAAAAGTTAGTTAGACCTCCGAAAATAGAAATCAAGATGTTTTTGATTGATTGATTGATTTAAGAACCGACATCATAGCCTTAGGGACATTCCCATAAACGC
The DNA here is from genome assembly GCA_014155875.1 of Cepaea nemoralis. Classification (NCBI taxonomy): domain Eukaryota; kingdom Metazoa; phylum Mollusca; class Gastropoda; order Stylommatophora; family Helicidae; genus Cepaea; species Cepaea nemoralis. Next base: position 302 of record JACEFZ010002298.1, read on the forward strand.
TCCGTCCCCATCCTCAGCAGCCAGCGAAGAGTTCCAACACCAATAGTGCCATTAGCAATCAGAATGTTTAAAGGCAGTCATCGTTTTTTTTTTTTTGGGGGGGGGCCACGTTATGAGGAGATGAAAACTGGAACATACTGTGACAACAGGAAATATTTGCAGAAAGAGAGATAAAGGAAGACAGCGTGAAAGATTGGGAGATGCATCTGGGAGACGCCACATGTATCTATCCTGGGAGATACATTCCCAGTATGACAGTACAGGGCAAGGTGTGGTGAGTAAAATAAGACGTGACAAGCGCAGAAACCAGGACAAAAAAAGCTGGGAGCAGCCACCGTGGTGGTATCATGAGGTGGAGAAGGCGTGGTTGGACAAACGTGGCGCTGTAAGGAGATGGCAAAATTTCAAGAAGAACAGAGCTGGCCATCCCAGTCCCTGTATGCACTTAGAAAGTGAGATGCACACAAAAGTAAGCTTTTTTCAAATACCTGGTCAAGGTGGTTAAAAGTGAAAAATGGGCAGAGGTGTGTCAAAGAGTAAGCACAGACAAGTCACTGAAATTGTTCTGGCGACTACATAAAATCATGAGTGGTGTAGTCAAGAATAAGAGCATTTCTGACTTCCAAGGTGCTGACCTCATCTGGCAGAGGACTGACGAGGACAATGGGTAAAGCCCTCTTTGAACGATATCTAGAGCAGAGCAACCAGACAGACATGGGAGGCCGAAATCTGGCCAAGGAGGTCACCTCAGACAGGTGCAAGACCCAAAACACTTCGGATGAAGACACAGTGACAGTGGAAGAAATCAAGGCTGTACTTCGACGATAAAAACACAGCGCTCCAGGTCCTGATGGCATAAGATACGACGACATCAATAGGTGTACCGACAATGAGCTAGAGAAACTAGCAGACATGTACAACAACAGTATAGGGAGTGCTAGCATCAAGGAGGAGTGGTTACAAAGCTATCTGATTCCCTTGCCGAAGCCTGACAAAGACCACATACAGATTCAGGGATATCGAGTTATAACCATGCAGAATACAATAGGCAAGCTGCTGGAGAAGTTAATTGCCAGGAAAATATCAAGCCAGCTAGAGAAGCAAGGTATTTTCCCACCTACCCTGGGCGGGTACCGTCCAAAACGAGAAACCTCGACCAATGCAGCAGTTTTTGCCCATGATGTCTATGAAGGTTTCCACTCAGGTATTGAAACTTTTGCGATTGATCTTAAGGACGCGTACAACAGAGTTTTTTTTTTTTTTTTTTTTTTTTTGTGCATATCATTTTTTGTGTGTGTGCATATCATTTACAGGACATCGCTGTCTGTCCTGTTAAATTCCAGAGAGGAGACTGGACTCAACAAGCACATCTTTAAACTTATTATCTGTTGGGATTATTGACTGACTTTGGTCTACACTCCTCTCTTCTGTCTTCCCTTCCATATATCTATTTCTTTCACTCTCTCTATTATTCCCTCAACACATACTCCGACAACAGTTATTTTCAACGATAAGATAAAAGATTTATTAGAAAAAAACTATGTCTGGTGTATGTATGGATATTGTCTATGTAGTTGGTATGTTCTTCTAGTGTGGCTGCCAGATAAGATGTTGATAGATAGTCTCCGTGGTTTCTCTCGTCTCTTCTCTCAGCTAGAGTACAGGACATGACATAGATATAACAGAACGGTCTCACCCTGACAGCTCCGTCTGCTTGAGTCGGTAGATATATCCGTTTTTTGTAATGAAAAAATGTTCACCACTGTATGAATGTATTTAACCCGATCACCATATGCTGTCAGCGTAAACTGTATGGTCTTTATTATCTTATAGCGTTCTTAATTCCATCCTGGAAAAACACATCGAGTTTCTAGTGTTCTCTATTTTTGTCCTGTAAAAGTTCTACACTTAATTGATATAGGCACTTTGTATGCACCTTGCAACTCTTTGATACTGTGTAATTTGAGTCTTTTTTCTTTAGTTTGTATGATCTCTATTTTCCATTCTCTGTCCTCCTGACTTATTAAGATGCCACTTCTTTTCCTTCCTTTCTTATGCACAAGTGTCGTGCTTTATTACTTTAAAGTGCTTTCTTGTGGATTATCAACACTGGGTGATCTTGACCACAGCCATCTGTGTAATCTCTTAGTTGATAAGTCCCGCACTGGTATGGAAACTTTATTTAGGCATCTATGTTCCTGGAATCGAAAAAACACTTAGCGAATAACACACTATTATCCCCTCTTTCCATCATTAGGGACGTGTATTTCTATTCCCACTCAAGAACATATCTCCTTCAGGTCAGTTTGGAACACACACTAACTTTACACAAAGAATTGCCACTCTTTATATCGGTCATCTTTGCCGCATAGTCCTTGACATTGCTGGACACCTCACATCCAGACTGCATTATCATTGTTAGTGGAAAATTCCAGTTCTGAACCGTTTCACATCCATACTGCAATATGCTGTCCAATAATCTCTCTGCTTTAGTCGCAAACCAATTCTTTCCACTCGACCGTTTTACCTGCGCGGTTAGCCTCCTTCTGGGTCTTGACCTAGAAACACATGCGCCTGGTCACTCCTTTGTTGGTTAACCCTTCTCCTACCTGGTTAGTCGGTGTATACAGTCGTCCATCTGGGAATCGTTAACTCCAGTATTCCACGACATAGGCCCCCTCTTAAGAGATTAGACCGCGTCGAATCTTTCTCACTGTAGGTTTGATTCCCATGATCCACAATCCTAGTCTTCTTCCTACGGATCTGGATGTCTGGATATCAAATCCGATCCTACATTCTCCTTACCAAGGATGTATTCCATTGTGAAGTCCAGTTGCAGCAACAACGTCCATCACATCCATCGTGCGTTGAGCTTCTGCGAAGTAGCTATTAACACCACGTGTTGATGATATGATTGGATCCTCACATGGCTCATCTCATTATCCAGTAGGCGCTCTAATTGACACCCTACTATACTACTCACGACTGAAACTAGTGTTGGCTCCTCGCTCCTGTACGTCTGGTCGACCTACTTTCGACTTGCGTCAGCGACGGCTCACAATACAAACGGATTGTCCCATCCTGATTGTAACACTGCTTCCATGTCCTCTTGGTTTCCCCCGGCTTTGCCTCTGGGGATGTTCCACCTCGTCCTCGATGGACCGAGTCGTCTTTCCCAAATCTCCTGGCTTTGCTTCCAGGACCATCTTGGGCGATATTGTATCTGGTCAGCCAATATTCGGTTGGAGTCCTGGGTAATTCTCGCTTTTCCCGACGTTACCCACCCCTTCTGAACTTGGTTACCGGTGAAACTTTCACTCTTTTCCTTTCCCTGACTTGTGATTTCCCTCCTCCTGTCGTTGGGTAAATCTGACCTATCACGTACTGTCCATAGTCCCTCCTATGTTGTACTGGCGATCTCTGGTCTTCGTCTGGACTGGTAACCTTTGTCCCAATGGCTGCCATCACCATAAAGTGCGAAGCTTTGCTCCCGGATCTCTCCTCATATTTCCTAATGAGATGTCTAGGGAGATTTTTCTTCTCTTCCCCGATCCGTATTTTGTAGATGTTCTTGGACACCACCTTTTCCACAGGATAAGGTCCTTTCCATCCTACTTGGAGTATATTGGTCTCTGCTGGACTCCACACTTCCACTTTGTCTTCCACTTTAAGAGCTAGTTTCCTCTTAATTCGCTTGTTGGGTGGTGCTTTCTGGCACTCCGAACAAGACTTCACCCACCGGCGTACATCTCCGGTCATTCCTGGCCAGCAATAATGGCCGGATATTTGCTGCAAGGTCTCTCTGACACCCATATGTCGATTCTCGCTTATGATGTGTCCACTCTGAAGAAGGTGAGGACGGTGGGTCTCCGGAACCACCCACTGCTCATGCAGGTTATCTCCCCTCCCAGCTCTCCGATAGAGTAGTTGATTCTTCAGAAAGTACTGTCCCCGTTCTGGTGGCTCAGCACTTCTTTGCAGCTTCCTGTAGCAAGGATGCAACGTAGTATCCTTCCTCTGGGCAGTATGCAATTCTCCTCTCCCTGAGTTGTCGCATAGTGTCTCTGCCTCTTTTTCCTTTCCTTGAGATCCACTGACTACTGTTCCCTGTTGGGCTTGCTGTTTGGGCATCCCCAAAAAGACATATTTCGTGCCAATGATCATTGGAAATAAGGAGTCAGATAATACAGCAGCTGGAATAATGCCCGTGACGTACCTGGATTTAATCTCCACCTTGGCGATTGGCAGCGTCATGGTAACAGCACTCCTCATTGCCGGCTGTATTTCTATGGTCTCCCCTGTAAATTGGTCTGGGCTTACCAAGCTGGCGTCCACCACCGCTTCCCCATCCAAACCGGTATCGTAGAGACAAACAACCTGCTGGCCATTGACTTCAATAAGTTCAACCACAGGTGGTCTCTCTTGGTCCTGAGTGTCTTTCATCTCCTTGACCGTTTCCTTGCCTTCCTCTTTTGATTCCTCGAGGTTGGTTATGCAATTGGCGTGTTTGGCCTTACATCTGCAGTCCACAGTATTATGTGTTGTCGACTGGCAGTGAGTGCACTCTGTTCCCTTCCTAGGTTTCCCTGTGTCCTTTTTGTTCCTTTCTCCTTCGCCGACCTCAGCCTTGTCTGTGATCACCGATGTAGGAATCACTTTGCATGCTGCGAAGTAAGAACTTTTAGGTTTCGATCTGCAGTCTTTGGTGTTGTGGGAGGCCGCCTTGCAAACGAACACCACTTTTCAGACCACTGTCGTTTCGCTTGAGAATTCGAGGTGCTCTTGGTTTCCTACCTTCACCTTCTCTTAACTCTCCTCTGTGTGCTTTATATAAGGTTCCCCTTTTTTCTCCTTCCCAGTTTTTAGGTTTCTTTTTCTCTGGTTTCTCCTGACCTTTGGTTTGTGTACTTAGTTCCTCAGTTTCACCATGTACTTCCACGAATCGTTCCGCCAGCTTATTCACCACATCAATCCGTTCCGCCCCTTGTTCTCCCAAGAAGGTTCTGAGAGGTTTCGACATTTGCTTTCGCATTTGGTCTACCACCATCATCTCTTCGAGACTCTCATAATCCCTCGTGAATTCTGCCAAGTCCATCCATTTCTAAAGATAGGATTTCAGCCTCAGACTGTAGGCGGCGAATAGTTCTCCCGGCTCTCTTCTAGACGATCTAAACTTCTTCCTATACGTTTGTGCGGTTATGTCAAAATGTTTCATCAAAGCGGCTTTTAATTCCTGGTAATTATTTTCCTGTCCTGGTGGTAAGCGTGTGTACACTTCAAATCCCGAACCGATTAAACCCTGGGATAGTTTAAGAGCCCATCTGCTCCGATCCAGCCCCATAGCGACTGACATTGCTTCGAAACGAGATGCGTACTGGTCAAAGCGTTCCTTAGACTGATCGTAGACAGCTAAGGGAAACTTCATGGCATGGTAACCATGTCCACTCATATGGGTTGCACCAGGTGAAGAAGAATTTCCTTCCACTCCATCTATTTCTCCCTTAGTTTGTGTCTTGAGCTCCAGTTCTCGCATGCGGTATTCATGTTCCCTTATCTTGTGGGCTTCTTCTGCTTCCAACTGGGTCTTCCGCTCCTCCCTTTCCGCTTGACGAACCTCTCGCTCTCTTTCTTGTATGTAATCAGTTAGCTCGGAACCAGCTAAACCAATTGCCTCCCCGTTGGCCCTCAGTTCGGCTGTAGTTACTTTAGGAGTTGCCATAGTTACAGCAGATAAGTCAGCACGTTGCGTAAAGACACCTCAAGGCAGTAAAGAATACTCACTATAAACCGATAATCTACCTAGAACCTATATCATTTATCTATATCTATTAATTATTATAAATCTCCAACACCACACAGTACATCACAACCACTCTCTCATCCACAAGAGGAGATATAGGATAAAGACTTATGTAGACGTGTGACCGTGTGACTAGGTATGTAATGTGTCTTACCACCTATCCACATTCACTCTGTCTGGAACTTTCTCACTGCAAAGTCACCAGCATTAATGAAATGTTTCTACCATAAATGTAATGGCACCATATATCCAATGGACGTCCTTCCATTAAAAGTCATCAATGTATACTTATATTTATTCCAATCAGTATGTCCCAACATGTAGGTACTCCACTATGCCTGTGCCAATATGCAAGTACCCCTTTATTCATATGCCATGTTATGCCTTCCGGTCATATGGGTATTCTGTATGTACGTACCCCGCTGCTCCACCAATTATGTCCTGTTAAATTCCAGAGAGGAGACTGGACTCAACAAGCACATCTTTAAACTTATTATCTGTTGGGATTATTGACTGACTTTGGTCTACACTCCTCTCTTCTGTCTTCCCTTCCATATATCTATTTCTTTCACTCTCTCTATTATTCCCTCAACACATACTCCGACAACAGTTCCTTTCAACGATAAGATAAAAGATTTATTATAAAAAAACTATGTCTGGTGTATGTATGGATATTGTCTATGTAGTTGGTATGTTCTTCTAGTGTGGCTGCCAGATAAGATGTTGATAGATAGTCTCCGTGGTTTCTCTCGTCTCTTCTCTCAGCTAGAGTACAGGACATGACATAGATATAACAGAACGGTCTCACCCTGACAGCTCCGTCTGCTTGAGTCGGTAGATATATCCGGTTTTTTGTAATGAAAAAATGTTCACCACTGTATGAATGTATTTAACCCGATCACCATATGCTGTCAGCGTAAACTGTATGGTCTTTATTATCTTATAGCGTTCTTAATTTCATCCTGGAAAAACACATCGAGTTTCTAGTGTTCTCTATTTTTGTCCTGTAAAAGTTCTACACTTAATTGATATAGGCACTTTGTATGCACCTTGCAACTCTTTGATACTGAGTAATTTGAGTCTTTTTTCTTTAGTTTGTATGATCTCTATTTTCCATTCTCTGTCCTCCTGACTTATTAAGATGCCACTTCTTTTCCTTCCTTTCTTATGCACAAGTGTCGTGCTTTATTACTTTAAAGTGCTTTCTTGTGGATTATCAACACTGGGTGATCTTGACCACAGCCATCTGTGTAATCTCTTAGTTAATAAGTCCCGCACTGGTATGGAAACCTTATTTAGGCATCTATGTTCCTGGAATCGAAAAAACACTTAGCGAATAACACACTATTATCCACTCTTTCCATCATTAGGGACGTGTATTTCTATTCCCACGCAAGAACATATCTCCTTCAGGTCAGTTTGGAACACACACTAACTTTACACAAAGAATTGCCACTCTTTATATCGGTCATCTTTGCCGCATAGTCCTTGACATTGCTGGACACCTCACATCCAGACTGCATTATCATTGTTAGTGGAAAATTCCAGTTCTGAACCGTTTCACATCCATACTGCAATATGCTGTCCAATAATCTCTCTGCTTTAGTCGCAAACCAATTCTTTCCACTCGACCGTTTTACCTGTGCGGTTAGCCTCCTTCTGGGTCTTGACCTAGAAACACATGCGCCTGGTCACTCCTTTGTTGGTTAACCCTTCTCCTACCTGGTTAGTCGGTGTATACAGTCGTCCATCTGGGAATCGTTAACTCCAGTATTCCACGACACTGTCAACAGCAGCATCTTTCAGCTGTATGTTGATTTCTTGGCAAGCTTACGCTCAGTAGTTTGCCATTGCTTTCTGAGCGGCCGGCTCACATACCCCGTAGGTTACCGATGCGATTCGAACCGCTGCTGATTCTCACCGTCATCACGTTACCTACGAGAGTATACGAGATTGCGGAGAGAAGTCGCTAACCTCTAAGCCACGAAGCCGGCGTACAACAGATTACCATTGGAATTTTTAATGCTACAGCTTCTTGAACTCAAAATAAGTCCATTCCTCCTTAGTTGGAATGCTGCAGCCCTCTTCCAAAGGAAAGCAGTTTTTAGATGTGGCAGTTGGACTTCGGAACCAACATCAATATATCCTGGCCTACCACAGGGATCACCATCATCTCCGGTACTGTTCAACGCATACACAGTGAGAATTACCAGTGAGCAGATCACTGGACCTGTCAGGACATTGTCATATATCGATGATCTTTTAGTGTATCGTCAGGGTAAGGATAGAGAGCAGGTTGCTGTGGAACTACAAACCGAACTCAATCGCATAAGTACTTGGTGTGTTGAGGCTGGGACAATGGTCAACCCAGCAAAGGCAACAGTGACTTGGTTCTCGTTGAATAATCATATTGTCAACACTCCAACACCAACTGTAAATCTGCGTTCAGAGACGGTGAAAAGAACGGAGGCAATGAATTTACCTGGGGATACGGTTTGATCGAAGCCTTACTTATAATTAGCACGTAGACCAGATGATAACAAAGGCCAAGCGGGGGTTGGCTGAGATGCGGGTGAAGTCGGCAGAAAACTGTGAGCAGCGCCATCTATGTCTTCTATACTAAGGGCTGGTCATGTCTGTTCTTGAGTATGCGATGGCAATCCTGACTCTCAGCCGTAAGCAGATAGAATGGATGGAAAGGATACAGAATGAAGCTATGCGCATTATTCTTGGATGTACAAGAGATACAGCATGCTGGGCGATGCGCTACCTTCTTGATTTTCCAACCATTGAAGACAGAATACAAGTCTGCAGAGCTCGCGCCTACCTCAGAGTTAATGCAAACACACAACATCCACTGCATAGTAACATTATGAAGGTGAAGGGCTGCAGGTTAAAAAGAGGACGGTCGTGGATGGGTCAAGCTGAAGACATTCTTCAACAGGTGTGTTCACTTGAGGACTTAGATCCTGGCGAGGAGTGGGTACAAGTGCCAACAGATTTATGCACATCTTTTTCAGTCTGCATCCAACTAGACAGAAAATGCAGACAAGAGATCCCGGCAGCTGTAGAGGCGGAAGTACAAGCGTTGATCTTCGAGAATTCGCTAGACGGTGATGCTGTCATTTACACAGATGGTTCGGTCGTCCGACATGTGAGAAGCTCATGAGCCTTTACGGCTCAGGCCGGAGGGAGAATTGTGAAGGAGGACTCTGGTGCTTTTGCTGAGACCACAAGTAGCCTGACTATGGAAGTCATGGCAGTAAGTAAAGCAATAACATGGCTCGAGACACAGACATTCACTAGGGCATGTTTCCTTAGCGACTCAATGAACATGCTCCAGAGGATAGAGATGGGGGGATCCGAAGAGAATGGTTGCTGTCTCTGGAGCGGTCTCGGCTGGCAAAGATTAGTTTCATCTTCGTGCCAGGGCATGCGGGAGTACAAGGGAATGAGCAGGGCTGACAAGCTCGCAGGTAACGCTACTGTGAAGGGCGGACGCGCCATGGACCAGGCTGACATTCTGAATGCTCTACGAGAAGTAAGACTTTTCCGAGAACCAAGTGATGACTGTGAATCTACAACCATGGCCAGACTGCGAGAACAGCAAATTAAAAGAGGTGTGGCCAAACAAGAACACTACGCAGGAAGCCAAAGAAGATTGATAAACCAACACAGAACTGGCGTTGTTAGCCGCTACACGCTGCGGGATTTGCTGAGGAGGGGATCCCAGAACTTATGGACTGAATGGTTCGATGTGCAATGGGGATGATCTGTCGACTAACTAACTAACTAACTAGCGTGAAAGATTATTCACAGTCTTGTGTCATGGCACGGAAGGGAATTAACATGAAGTGATACCTGACGTCTCCATCCCTTCAAATTTGCCACAATGTACT
>JACEFZ010002298.1:15000-72624 GCA_014155875.1 Cepaea nemoralis
ACGTCGGATAAAGACACAGCGACAGTGAAAGAAATCAAGGCGGTCGACGATCAAAAAACAGCGCTCCAGGGACTGATGGCATAAAATACGTCGACGTCAATTGGTGTATAGACAAAGAGCTAGAGAAACTAGCAGACATGTACAACAACAGTATAGGGAGTGCTAGCATCAAGAAAGAAAGGTTACACAACTATCTGATTCATTGCCGAAGCCTGGCAAAGACCACACAAAAAATCAGGGATATCGAGTTATAACCATACAAAATACAATAGGCAAGCTGCTGGAGAAGTTAATTGCCCGAAAAATATCCAACCAGCTAGAGAGGCAAGGTTTTTACCCACCTACCATGGGTGGATACCGGCCAAAAAGAGAAACCTGGACGAATTCAGCAGTTTTTGCCCATGATATCTATGAAGGTTTCCACTCAGGCATTGAGACCTTTGTGGCAGCGATCGATCTTGAGGACGCGTAAAACAGAGTTCCATTGGATGTTTTAATGCTTCAGCCTCTTGTAATCAAATAAGTCCATTCCTCCTTAGTTGGATCGCTGCAGCCCTCTTCCACCGGAAAGTAGATTTTAGATGTTGCAGTTGGACTTCGGAACCAACAACAATATATCCTGGAAAACCATTGGGATCACCATTATCTACGCCTCATTCAACGCCTACACAGTTAGAATCACCAGTGAGCGGAACAGTGGACCTGGTAGGACATTGTCATATGCTGATTATGTTTTTGTGTATCGTCAGGGTAAGGGTAGAGATCAGGTTGCTGTGGAACTACAAACCGAACTCAATCGCATATGTACTTGGTGTGATGAAGCTGGGGCAATGGTCAACCCAACAAAGGCAACAGTGACTTGGGTCTAGTTGAATAATCATATTGTCAACACCAATAGTAAAGCTGTGTTCAGAGACGGTGGAAAGAACGCAGGCAATGAATTACCTGGGGTTACGGTTTGATTGAAGCCTTGCTTATAATGAGCATATAGACCAGGTGATAACAAAGGCCAAGCGGGGTTTGGCTCCGATGCGGGTGATGGCGTCAGAAAACTGTCAGCAGCGCCATCTATGTCTTCTGTACGAGGGGCTGGTCATGTATGTTGAAATTCGGAACCAACAACAATATATCCTGGCCTACCACAGGGATCACCATTATCTCCGGTACTGTTCAACGCCCTACACAGTGAGAATCACCATATATATAAAACCATATCACCATATATATAACCATATATATAACTTGATTCGGGAATTGAAAGACGTGTCTGTGTGCTCTCCTCCTTATTGGATTATTTTTCATGTTTATTTTAATTAGTGCGCAATGGATGTTATATGATTGTGATCACAATAATGCCGTTTAACTATTGAAATTGTTTTAAGGATGCTAAATGTGCAGTGTTGGATATGAATGCTAATAATGTTGTAATCAATACTATGGATAAATTATTCACAAAACGGGGAAAGTTTGAACTAGCCAATCACATCACTGAAATTTAAACCGAGTGCGGACGCTGATACAATGTATGCCTGCTGGCGGAAATACAATACTATGTAGCCATGAATGACGAGGAGGTAAGCATCTGTGTTGGAGATAGCTTCAGAACATGGGCGATATGGGTTAAGATTAAGATCTACGAGAAGTAAGAACTACACACTAAACAACGAGAAAGCAGTGAAAAGCAAGTTAAAGAATTGCTTTAGCTCTCCATCACTGTCCGTCAAGCGAATGAACGACGGTAAATGCATTTCCATTACATTTAATAATACTCTACACTATGAGGCATTTCGAACATGTCCGATCAAACATTATCATGGCGACCAAGTTGAGTGCAGTTTGGACAGACACGGCGCACATGTCGAAATCAAAATATCAGCTTCTTTTCACACATTGCACATCTACTACTCGAAAAACAGTTTGCTTGCCCAGGGAGCAGCTGGCGTCTGTCTGAGTGGCTCTCGGCTCAATTCGTCGAAATTCAACAGACAGCACAAAAACAGATAGGTGACTCACTAATCACGTCTGGTGCGAAAACTGCACTAACATGATGGATGTAGTGTTCGCTTCCGGGAAGGAAATCATACTACTCGGAGACTTTAACATTGACACCAACAAATCCCACATAATTTGGGGCAATATAATTGCATCATACAACTTCCAACAAATAGTAAAACAAGATACTAGAGTAATAAACTCATATTCAACACTTATAGATCACATTTATGTAACTTGCTCGGACAACATCATAGAAAGCACCGTGCCCGATTGTGCAGTGAGCGATCACTACCCAATATGCTGCACATGGTCTAAATAAGGAATTACAACTCCAAAACATAAACACATAACGGCAAAATATAGAAGCTACAAAAATTTCAACCAAAACGCATTTTGACAGGACTTGCTCAGTTCACCTCTAGACAATGTTTATCAAATTCCAGACCCGAGTGATGCTTAGGAATCCTGGATGAAGATCTTTATTGAAGTGTTTGATAGACATGTGCCAATCAAGGAAGTTGGAGTAAAACATCACGTCAAACCACCTTGGATCACCCAGGAAATACTTGAAATTATGAGAGACAGAGATAAGGCACATAAAAAGCGAGATCACAGCACATAGCGTACTCTAAGGAACAAAGTTTAATATACCATACGAAAAGAAAAGAAAATTTACTTTAAGAACTTAGTAATGGATAAAACAAATAGTAAGGATATATGGAAGGCAATTAACACCTTGACAAACAAGTATAACTTCTCAAATTCATTACCATCAAATACTATCTCATGCGACCAATTCAGTAACTTTTTTTTCAAAATGACATAGATCAGTTGAAGGCTTCAATACCAAATTCTCCTTGCAACTTATCTTTACTGTCATCGTTTCGGGAGAACATATGCTCCCGTGATATCCTTTCTGACATACCGCTAATGACAGTCACTGAAGTATTCACTTACCTCAGTAACCTAAAAAAACACAAACTCATCTGGGTTAGATGAAATCAGCAATCGTATTCTCCACTGTGCTGCGCAAGTGATCTGTGTATCACTAACCTATGTATATAATCAGTGTCTCACCAGCTCTCATCAGCTCTCAAAATCGCTAAAGTGTATCCTCTCCTTAAATCTGGTTCTTTGGTCACTGATATCCCGAACAATTATAGACCCATTTCTTTACTATCATCACAATCTAAACCACTAGGAAAACACATCCATAAGGAAACATTACAGTATTTAGATCGCAGCAAGCTTATAGTTGACAGTCAATCAGGATTTCGACCAAAATATTCTTGCCACACGGCCCTAACTAACATGATAGAAAATTGACACAATAATTTAAATAACAACAATCTATGTGGAGCTGTGTTTATCGATTTCAGGAAAGCATTTGATATGATAGACCATGCCATTTTAATTAAAAAATCTAGAGACAATGAAAATTGGCCCTAATATTGTGATGCTAATAACATATTTTCTGTCAAACAGAAAGCAAGTAGTATCACACAATAAATATCTGTCTCAAACCACTACCTTCAATACTGGAGTACAGCAAGGCTTTATTCTTGGCCCTCTATTATTTGCCGTATATATTAATGATCTACCTTTGCATCTTTCGTCGTCCTGCAATCTATTTGCAGATGTCTGTACAGTGTATACACACGCTGAAAGCAGTAATTTGCTGGAGTCATCTTTGCAACAAGAATTAAATAATGTAGTTAGGTGGAGCTATGCGAACCGTATGCAAATTACCATCACTAAAACAAAATCTATGTTATTAACAACCAGACAAAGACTTCAAACTCTAAATTCACACAGATCACTTCAACATCACATCGACAACATGCCAGTTAAAGTGTAATTGAGCACAAAACATTAGGCCTCATCATTGAAAGAAACCCAACCTTTAGTCCTCACGTTCAAGCGCTAACTAAACAATCAGCGAAAAAAGTCTACCATCTCGCCAAAATTAAAAATTTCCTTGATAAGGACACAAGAAAAATATTCTATACGTCTCACATACAGACATATTTTGACTACTGCTCTACAATCTGGGACGGTTGTTCCAATTCAAGCACCAAGCGACTTTACTCGCTCCAGAAACGGGCCATGAGTTCAATTTATAGCAAACATTTAACTGGCAATCCTAATTTGCATAAACGCCTTCAGTTACTACCACTCCGCAAACGTCTGCTTTTCAATAAGGCCAAACTAATTCACAAAATCCTACATCGGAATGCCCCAAATTACCTTTGGCCAGTGTTTGAATATAATGCTAGACACAGTAAACGATTAAATATATTACACATTCCAAAGCCTAGGATAGACTTATACAAAACACGTTTAACGTACTCTGCAGCTCAGCTGTGGAACAACCTTCTACATGAATACAAGGCATCATCAATCCGTATACATATAATCGCAAATTATTTAAACACTATCTCAGTACGGATTACCTTCCCCCTTAATAATAGAAATAATATAATAATAATAATAATAAAACCCTAGTATAACAGCCAGTACCCTTTTGGTAGGCCAGTATATTCCACATAGCTAATAACAAGTGCCACACCAGTTATTACTATTACTGAATCGTGTAGTACTGATTTTTCATTTTCCACATGCCAATGCATATCTTTTATATTGTTGCTGTTTTAATTTAGCCTTGAATGATGTGTGAATGGTATAATGTATGAAAGAGAGTGATAAAATGGCAGAATGTTAGACGGGCCTGCGTGCCCAATTCTTAACCCTTTCAAAATAACGTTTTGCTGTTGTTGTTGTTGTTGTTTTTGAGTACGCGATGGCAATCCTGACTCTCAGCCGTAAGCAGATAGAAAGGATGGAAAGGATACAGAATGAAGCTATGCGCATTATTCTTGGATGTACAAGAGATACATCTTGCAGGGCGATGCGCTACCTTCTTAATGTTCCAACCATTGAAGACAGAATACAAGTTTGCAGAGCACGTGCTACCTGAGAGTTATTGCAAACACACAACATCCACTGCATAGTGAAATTATGAAGGTGAAGGACAGCAGGTTAAAAGGAGGACGGTCGTGGATGGGTCAAGCCGAAGCCAAAGAAGATTGATAAACCAACACAGAACTGATGTCGTTAGCCGCTACACGCTGCGGGATTTACTGAGGAGGAGATCCGAGCACGTATAGACTGAATGGTTCGATGTGCAATGAGGATGATATGTCGACTAACAAACTAACTAACTAACTAACTAACTAACTAACTAACTAACTAGACAAAAGCAACTGAATAAATTATGGAGAGGTTCAGATAGAACTTTAAAAAAATTAGATTTTTAAAGAGTATATATCTTTCCCATTGAAACATACGCCTGAGAGACTACAACACTTTCTAAACAAGCTGAACAGCGCATAAATGCCTGTGAATATCAATGTTATAGACGAGTTCTAAGAATACCTTATGTAAAGAAAAGAACAAATGCACCCATGCATAAGGAGCTGAATATAGAAGAAGGTTTGCTATTAAAGTCGATAAAACAAAGAACATTGAAATATTTGGTCACTTGAAACGTCACGAAAGTTTAGAGAGGAGGGGTATATGCTTGGGAAGAGAGGAGGAGGAAGGCCAAAGAAAAGATGGGTGCAGGATGTGGCAAACGATCTCCTGACGGGTGTATCGGACGTGGGGCATTTTGCTTATGATCGAGAGGTTCTTTGCTGCGGATACGAGCCGTCTCCATTCGTCTCTCTGGTTGACCTTCTCTTGCCAGTCGCTGATTCCAAGTGCTTGTAGGTCTGTATGTATATTATCTCTCCACGGTCTTCTTGGTCTACCTCGGGGTCTACGGTCATTTATTTCCTGAGTGTAAGCGAGTTTTGTTTCCCTATTATCTTCCATTCTTTCTATATGCCCCAGCCATTGCAGTTTTCATGATACCAGTGATTAGTGGGGACTTAAACAGATCATAAAAGTCTTTGTTGCTTCTTCTTTTTCACTCTCCATTTTGTGTATCCCTAAAGGGCCCAAAGATGCGACTTAAGACTTTGGGCTCAAAGGTTTGTAACAAGGCTTTGTCTCCTTTAGTTGTACTCCAGGTTTCAGAGCCATACAGAACAACAGGTCTGATAAGTGTTTTGTATATTGTGATCTCGGCGTTAGTAGAAAGCGCATTTGATTTTAGCAGATATTGTAGTGCATAGAATATCTTATCTCCAGAGTTGATTCTAGCTTGTATTTCTTCCCTTATTATGTTGAAGCAGTTGAAGATTGTACCCAGGTATTTGTATGTTTCCGTTCTTTTAATGATCATATTATCTATTTGTATGTGGCCAGAGGTTTTAGCCGTTCCTTCTCTTGAAATTACCATGTATTCTGTCTTATCTTGGTTGATAACCAGCCCATATGCTGAGCTTTTTCCTTTTAGTGAGTCAATATTTCAGATGTCTTTTGCTCATTTTCCCCTACAATATCTATATCATCTGAATAACCAAGCAGTCTGGATGTTCCCCCAAAAGCACATTCCTTCTTTACCTTCCTTACAACTTTCTCTAGAACCGGATTGAAAAGGAGCGGAAATAGTGCATCATTTTCAAGCCAGATGTCATTTGGAAAGGGTCTGATTTCCTGCCTTTATATGTTACTATATTATAAGTATCTTCCATACAAAATCTGGTCATGTTGATTAGCTTCTTTGGTATTCCAAATTCCTTCATAGCCTTCCATAGACGATTTCTATGGACACTATCATAAGCCTTTTTAATATCCACAAAAATGTTATGGAGATCTCTTTTATATTCCCAATTTTTCTCGGCTATTTTCCGTAAGATAAATATCTGATCTATTGTTGTTCTGTTTTGTCTGAGACCCGCCTGGTAGTCACCTAATATGTATTCTGAATATGGTTTTAGTCTATTTAGTAATACTGCGGAGTGTATCTTATAGCTTATGGACAGTAGTGATATTCCTCTATAATGTTTAACACTGGAACTTGTCTCCTTTCTTAAAGATAGGTATCAATAATGACTCTTTCCAGTCATGAAGTAGTTCTTCTGCCCTCCAGATTTTTATTATTAGTTCGTATAGCTTTAGATGTAATACGTGGCCGCCTGCCTTTATAAATTCAGCAGCAATTCCATAAACCCCAGTTGCCTTATTGTTTTTAAGGCGTGTTATTACATATAGGATTTGTTCAAAAACAGGTTCATCAATTTGTGGTTCACACGTTAGAACCTCATCCTGTGGGAAATTGTTACTTGGAGCTTCACACTTTAGTAGTTCAACAAAGTATTCTTTACATGTGTTACACATTTTCCTCATTGGTATTTATTATATTCTCATTTTTGTCTTTTAAACCATATGTGTTGTGTTGGTGCCCTCGTTTAATTGAATTCAGTTCTTTAAAAATCTTTCTGGATAGGTTTTTCTGGTGATTAGTTTCCATATCTGTGATTATATTGCTCATATATTCTCGCTTCTGCTGCCGAACTATTTTTGTAGCCTCTTTACATTCAGTTCTATATAGCTCTTCATTTTGGATGTTGTTGATGTCATTTAACCATAACTCTCTGGCATTCTTTTTCCTAATGACTGCTTCTTCACATTTTCGATTAAACCATCTGTTATTTCTATGCGTGGTTAACACACCGAGACATTCTTCTGCGGTAGTTTAAATTGTATTCTTGATGTTCAACCAAGTTTGGTCAACGCTTTCCTCCAACGGGTTTTGTAAAATTTCAAATTTACATTTTATTTCATCTGCAAATTTCTCTTTGACTGTAATTTATTGTAGCTTTTCTCTGTTATATGTTGAATGTAACCTTTGTAGTTTAGCATAGAAAGCTCTCTTAAGTTTTATTTTAAATTTTGCCCCAACGAGGAAGTGGTCGTTGTGGCACTCAGCTCCTTAATAGCTTCTAACTTGTTGTATGTTTGATGCATTTTTGTTGTTAATTAAAATGTGATCTATTTGATTATAGGTTCTCCTGTCACATGATTTCCAAGTTTGTTTATGTATATCCTTTCTTCGCAGTCTGGTACTGCTGATCTGCAGTCCTTTGGCTTCTGCTAGGTTGATGACTCTCCATCCATTACCATTTGAAGTTGTATGTAGGCTTTCCATACCGGCAACTTTTTTATGAGTTTGCTCTCTACCTTATTTTTGCATTGAGGTCTCCCACCACAATCAGGATGTCCTGTTTGGGGGTTTCTTCTATGACATCATCCAGATCATTATAACAGTCTTCTTTAATATCATCTTCTTACTCTTCAGTAGGTGCATGCACATTAATCATCGTTATATTTGTCCATTTACCTTTCATTCGTAATTTACTAATCCTGTCATTAACAGCCTTAAAGTTTAGAAAGTTACCTCTTATCTCTTTTTTATGACAAATCCTGTGCCTAATTCATGTTTATTTTGGGTGTTTCCTCTATATATTATAATCATTCCATTTTGCTCCAAAGTACCCTCTCTTGGCCACCTTATTTCTGGAATTGCTGTTACATCCATTTAATATTCAACCAGCTGCCGGATTAGTTCTTCGGCCGCTCCAGGTAGATATAGTGTCCGTACATTCCATGTTCCAAATCTCATAAGTACTTTAACGTTCCAAGGTCGTTGTCCAAGTAAGTCGGTCCGAATTCGAGGCTCATGTATCTGCATCGTAACAAAATAGGTTTTTAACAAAGGTTGGAATGTTAACCCCACGCTTAAACCCCCAACCTGGAGGACCAAAGTGTTTCATTTTGTGTGTGTATATATATATATATATATATATATATATATATATATATATATATATATATATATATATATATATATATATATATATATATATATGCAATGCCGGAAAAGCGTGATCGGTCATGACTCGCCATTTCACTCGATCACCAGCGACGTGGATCAGCTCAGTATTCCTGCCAAGTGGCCAAGCCATCCAGGTATTTTCCTCTCGGTCTTCCTCTTGAATCTGTTCCCTTCGATCTTGCCAGTTGTCACTAAGTTCTCCAATCCATTTCTTCTCATAACATGTCCAAAAAATGTTGACTGTCTACGTCTAATTTCCCTAATCAATTTACGATTTTCATTTGTCTCCTGTAGTACTTGGTCATTCGTTTTTCTGTCTGTCCATGGTATTCTTTGCATTTTCCACAGAAACCACATTTCTGCAGCCATCAGATATACATGCATAAATGGTATAATCAAGTTTGATGATGCCACTTCAGTAAGAGTTCGAAATCAAGAGTGCAGTTAAGCAAGGTTGTGTACTAGCTCCCACCCTCTTTGGCATATACCTTTCACTTCTAATGAACTTCCTTTTCGTGATCAGGATGGTGGCATATACATTCACTCACGCCTCTACAATGCTCAGAGAAAGAAGGCCAAGACCAAAATTAGGAGGGTACGAACGAACGAACGAACAAACGAACGAACAAACTTTATTTTAAAAGGGTAACACATTGGGCACGCAGGCCCGTCTTACATTCGGCCCTTTCGATCACTCATCTTTCATTCATCAAATGTGCATGTTACATCTACATAGGAAAAAAAACACATTGTCAAATGGATTTTGTAAGCATAAACAATGCATATTACGCATGGTACATTCACATGGGAAAAAAAGAACAAAAACACTGTGAAATGAAAGTTGTAAACATAAACAGTGCATATTGCAATGTTGTGAGACTCATCCCCCATCCACCCTCACACCCCGCAGCCACCTACACATCCCTCAGCCACCCATACATACCCCACCCACCACACCCCCACCCACCCACACATACCTCCACGCACTCACACAGACTCAGGCAAACATACATGCCGCCACCCAACCTCTGAACCCCCACCCACACACATTTCCCCACCCACAAATACAACCCCGCCCATCCTATAACCGACACGCACACACCCACCCACATAGTCTCCACCATACACCCGCAACCACCCAGCAAAACACACATCACAAAACCACGCACACATACCCCCGTCTACCCACATATCCCACGCATCCCGGTACTGATCAGAGAGTTGCTTTTAGCAGATGATGCTGCAATTACGACATCTATGAGGAAGAATTACAACGTCTAATATCTGCATTCCCCACTTCTTGTTCTGAATTATTTGGTTTAACAATTAGCAAAACGAAGACACCGATTATGTCACAAGGTGCACATGGGATACCATCATCTTTTTGACGACGCCGACTGAAGATAGTAGGCCGTTGTACTTATCTAGAATCAGAGGTAAATAGCAAATTATCCCTAGATCAGGAAATCAACATCAAGATTAGTAAGGCAGCAACTACAATGAACAGTTTAACACACACACAAAAAAAAGAGTCTGGGAGAACAGGAAGCTTACTGCTAAAAGATAAGTTCTTGTCTTTCAAGCCTGAGTCCTTTGTACTCTTCTTTAAGGCAGTGAAGCCTGGTCAACTTACTCACACCATGAGACACGTTTAATCAGCTTTCATGTGTGGTGTCTATGAATAATACTTGGTATTAAGTGGTAAGAGAAAATCACAAATAGTGAAGTATTGGAAAGATCAGTTTGTGTGGCAGTTGATCCATGCTCACTGGGAGCAGGTCGCCGCTGAACGTAATTCAAGGATTGCAAATATTAGAAATGGAATAACGACACAAAATAAAATGATTGCAGATAAGTCACATAGCGTGCGTGTTTGACGTAAGATTGTGCATGATGGTGGAAATGACCATGTGTTCACATGCTTCCACTGTGGACAAACATTTACAGCGCGAATTGGCCTTATCCGTTACATTTGCTACCGCCATTGGTTGTAGTTATTATGCGTTCTTGAAGCACAATGTGACACACTATCGTCTTTCAAGACGGCAAAGTGCCAATGTGATGTGGCCAATATATATATATATATATATATATATATATATATATATATATATATATATATATATATATATATATATATATATATATATATATATATATATATATATATATATTGTGACGAAACGCCTGCAGATCGGTAGATCTCTGCATAATACCCCTTTGAAGGGAGTGCGATGCGTTGGTCTCCCTTGACTTTAATATCAATTATCAGGCGATTCCCCTAGTAAAGTAGTGCGGGGCGGAGCTATACTAGTTATTTATAGATAAATCTAGAATGTTCCCCCAAGTGCGTACGTGGTCGAGATCTCTAGGTTCACGAGTGCTTCATGCAGCACGGGTGAGTAGAATTATCGTGACTCTGGTTTTCTCCATGGATCAGAGAATTCACGCAGCCCGTGTAGGCAGGTTGAAGGCGCAGTGAGTTAGTCGTGGTCAGTCGCCAGCCGAACCTCAGCCTTAGACAGATCACAGCCACAGGGCTGCTGTAAATTTGATGTCAATATTCGCGGCCAGAGCGGACATCTGCAGTCAAGTTTGTGATTGTTCAATCACAGGTTAGTTGAATACTTATCTATTGTTTAACTGTTGTCTTTATGCCGTGCCGACCTCCCCTAACGAATTAATTGCCGTCGGAAATGAGTTGTCGCGTAGCGTTACAAGTTACAGCTGGCTGTCTGCATATTTAAGAAGCCTTTATCGATCAGCGATGTAATGTGTTACCTGACGGAACAAGCCGTATTCCACAGCGAGTGGCGTGTAAGTTAACTAGGCCGAACGATGTGCTTTACAAAGTGTGTAGCAGTTACTTGCTTGGTTTATTAATTACGCATGCAAGGCGAAAGTTTGTCAGTCATTACATCAACCTGCTAGATGCTGTAAATAATGATAAGGTAGAGCTTATTATTAGAGATGTGTAATGTGCTTCGTGACATTAGAATTGTAACTTAATTGTTCTATCAGTGGTGGTGATTTTTCGAGGAATCAAGGTGAGATCAGCCGTGGTGTATTTGCTGTGTGCAGATAGCCGTGTTATTCCGCGTAAGCAGAATGGTGTTGCATCGGTAGGATAACAGTTGATAGGAAGTATTCATGATACTATTGTTACTGCTTTTTGTCATGTCCGTCCGCTAGAATGACCGTGCGTGTTACATCGTACGTTTGTCTAGGCAGCCGACTGGGAGGTAGGCCGGTACGCCCACCCCGTCGGGTTACAGGTCCGACCCAAAGCGATCGAGCATATCCGATGGTTGAACATACCCGATCGAGGGTGATGCGGCACTCCGTAATTCGAGGCCGTGGTGTCTAGATAGATCGAGGTTTGAACCTAACCGTTTCTGTCTCTAATATTCTACTCTTCTGGAACCCTGACTCGGTTCATGGAGTACGGGGAGTACTGCCGTGAAGTAGTAGTATATGAGGGGAAGAATTTCCCCCCCCCCCCAAAAAAAAAGGTGGAGCCAGAGTTTGGTAGTGGAGTCTGGTGGCTTGCTACATTGGATGACGTGACATAAGTCGTCACGGGACAAGGTACATGGGACCCACAGTAGCTGTGGGAAAGTGTAATGGTGGATGGCCACCACAGCTGTGCTCGACCGGCACAGGTATGACTGACCTGGAAGATAGTCAGTGAATAAAAGGGCAACTCAGGATCTGGGGCAGGGATCCCAGAACTGACACTAGGGCTGTGATCTGAGTTTGTTATTTAAGTGTAACAATTCATGAGTTCTCCTTGGTTAATGCTATAGTAATGAATTATCAGGAGTATAAATCATTATGGTCATATAGTTATTAATGTGTGTAATTGATCAGTCCATGGGTTAAGGTATTGGTGAATTGATGAGTCTGTCAGGAAGGAGATGTCCGGCTGGACACCTTCTCGATACAGTAATCACTACACTGAAAGGGAAGTAGGTGTATATGGTGATTGATGATGGAAGGTGAAACAGGATTGGACTGGCACCAGGCGAAAGATGCTTGACAGAGTCATACAGTCGACTCTGGTGCTAGGGGTTATTTATAGCCCAGAAGTGTTACTTGACTGAACAGGTGTGCTATTGCTTTTTCTACCATCATTATACCTATATATTATAGTGACTAAGTAGATCTATGATGTGATGATTTCATACTCATGTTGGTAGACATGAGGAATGTCTGAGAGGCAGGTGACATGGTGGAGATGCTGTTAGTCTTTGTTATAGTTGAGTACTCACACCAACCTCTCCGTGTTTCAGAATCTGTGATTACTATACTGAAGAAGATTCAAGAGCTTCACCATGAGCTCTATGGGCCCACTCATTCCAGTGCCTATCCAGAAGTTGATTGAGGCCATACTGGGAGTGGTCGTCTGATTCGGCGAGTTCAATGTTGGAAGAAGCTGAGTGCTGAATGTCGGTAGGTCTAGGTTAGGACCTCCGCCAAGAGTCCGACGAGTGTCATCCGATCCTGAGAGGATCCAACACTGAAACGTCTGGTGATTCTAGCCAGTGAAGCACTGGTGAAATTCATACTCAGTGTAAACCTTGGTGATTGCAAGGTCGTGAACTTTCAAGTTGAGTAAATTGATCATTGTTACCGGTCACCATGGCCTGTGTTATATGCTTCTGGCCCGGCTGGGTTGTCATGGGACACCATGTATAATTTGATGCTTAAATAGTGTTTCTACATTGGTTACCTTTATGAAGCCAACATGTGGTCCAGTGACCTAAGACATTGATTACATCATTGGTGGGAACACCAGAGGGACAAGTTTGTTAAGGTAGTGAGCTACCTCAATCCAACGTGGTGAACTGTTGACAGTGTATGCTAGGTTGTGATTGACACCCATTGATCAGGGTAGTTACATGATACTGTGTGAGGATCTATTTGTCCAAGGACATGGAAATAAGGTGAAGTGTTTAGTCACCTGATAGACTTTGCCAGTGACATTGTGTGTTCATGTGGAGCAACCGCTCATTGTGTAGGTGACATATCAGTGTGTGGGTCACTTATGAGATAGAAGAGTGACCCGGCTCTTGTGTATTTTGAGACAGTGCTACATGTACTTTTTCTGCAAGTGGGAGACCGCTAATATGCTAGGGTCGGCCCAGACTTCATCAGGAGTGTGACGAGTGAAATAGTACGACAGCAAGGAAGGATCCTTGTTCCGCGGTGCAGTGTCAATCAGGCAGTGGTACTGCGCTTGATCAGCCCGTGATTGGTTCTCTGTGTGAAGAGGGAACTTTGGAGAGGCAGTAGACCTTGGAGTTCCAGTCCACTGGAGGAGCCTGGGTGAGTCGCTACCACGACTGGACAACCGCACGAGCTATCGTCCGCCTCCATGATGAAGAATACTCATCGGCCTCTCTGATCTTGTACATAGTTCCTCTAGTCTGGCTTTCAGCCATCCTTCTCTGTGTTGTGGTTGACTTAGTTCAGAATTAAATTTTTGTTCTCTTAGCTATGACTTTGTGCAGTGATATGACTGGTGTCTGGTCCGAGCCCCCTTGGGGTATGGAACCCTAGGTGAGGGAGGGGAGGTTCAGCTGTCCCGGCTTGTGTGGGGCCTGGTAGATGTAGAGGGCTATTGAGGTGGTTGGAGCAAAGGCAGGGGATCGTATATATCGTATCAAACCAGTCCAAGCCCCGGCGGTCTTGCCATATATATATATATATATATATATATATAACGGTATTGTCATTTTGTTTCCACCTACATTATGATCAATATTATCTTCATAAGTTCCCGCCATGTATTCCTATTGGGGAAACGTCAACGCAGTTTACCAACAAAATAAATATATAATAATGCATACTGAGATAATACATGATCCGGACGGGCCCTCTCCCAGAGTGTGTCAATAAGGTAAAAGCCCCAAAAAATTATAGAAGGCGAACTACTTCTGACGATCAGAAGCCTCATGTTGTATTTGCTCCACGCTGGAGTTTTATCACTGGGTTATGGTAAATCCATTACACAACCAGGAGAGCCGGATTGACAACCTGGAAAGACGAAATGACGCTCTGGAAAGGCTGCCACTGCTGCAGCGCAGTGTTGGAAAAGACTCCATCTGTGAAACGATGGAGTCGACAGCAGACCGGACTGACAACCAATAAATAATGCTGTATTGGCGGGAGCAAAGAAAACACTAATAAAAGGGGAGGGTGTGAGCATGGAGGATCTGTATTTGACCACATGTTGACGATGCAGGCCGACCTACCAATTACGAGGTATAAGACCTGGTTGAGGTCGCTGGTAAAAGCTTCACTGCCTACAGGGGAATGCGAATTCACGCTGGACTAATGATATGCGAGATTACATCATTCGAAATTAGACAGCGCGACAGTGAAAAGAGTAAGTCGTTAGAAGATCTCAGCCAGGGATAACACCACAGAGCTGAGAAGATGTAGATCAGTGGTTCTCAACCTTTTTTGGCCCGTTCCCCCCTTCACCATATTTTTAGGACGTCATTCCCCCCTCACCATATTTTTAGAACGTCATTTCCCCCCCCCCCCTTTTCGTATTTCCTCCCTAAAAATTTCCCCCTGCCCCTACACAGCATACGTAATAATTGAAGCTAAATTTAATAGCACATACTAAAACAAGTCTAGACGTCCACATAAAACGTGATTTGTGGGTCTATTTACTTTATAAAATGAATTTTAGAAGGGTGAGACGTACAGAAGTAGGAAGGGAAAAACACGATCAAGTAATCGGTTTTTCTATTAACGCAATCTTGAAATAATCTTCATTCCCCTCTGGAAACCCCAAAATTCCCCCCTGGGGGGGGGGGGGGGGGGGGGGAATTCCCCACCGGTTGAGAACCACTGATGTAGATGTATACTGCAGCATTCTCGAGAACACTTCCCAGAATTCAGATTAAGTGTACCACTCCCCCACCCCACCGCCCCCTGATACGGGGAAATCGGCGTGAACGAGGCTAGATGAGATGTAGTCCCAAGTTTCAGAGGATGAACTACAGCAAAGATCGCTAGAAGAGTGGGATTGCGGGGGATCAGCAGGGGTTCTGGGGGAGTCTCAGGACTGAGAGGGAGGGCCGGGAGAGCTTTTGATCAGATGCCGGTGGGAACGATTGGTGGTATGACTCTTCATCTTGCAAATGGCTACCTTCGCAATGACAAATCTTGTTCTAATCTCTTGAAAGCATCGCCCATCAGATGTTATGACTGTTCGGAGATAACTGTACCGGTTAACTAGCTTAAAAATATACCCATTAACTCGTTTATCACATTGTGATATTGAATTCTTCCCAGTGACGACCATAATCTGTGCCTTCTTACTATTCATTTCTACCCCTAGTTGCACATTGTGTGCACCAACCGTATCTACTAAATGCACACATAAATAGATAAATAAATAAATAAATAAATGCACACATGTATATATGGATACGTGCATACGAGCATGCATGCATACAGACAGGCATAAATTCACGTGCACACACACACCCGTTAAAAGTCGCTTAAAAGTCGACAGGGTCGACTTCATGGCACCAGGTATTTATCCCATATGGTGCAGTATCTTTCCACAGCGCGGACGGCGTCGCACAAAGCAAGAAACCCGTAGCTCCACCGACGACCCTCATGAGTCTCCGAATAAATGCACTCGTATACCGAAAGAGGCGATACGGAATCGAACCCACAACCTTCAGATCGGGAGCCTTAGGCTTGAAAACTTCGCAACACGGAGACACACACCAACTCGCACATACATACATACATCCATGCATGCATACATCCATGCATCCATCCATCCAGACAGACAGACAGACAGACAGACAGACAAACAGACAGACAGAAAGGCAGATTTACATACAAGGTAACTTTACTATTGTTTACAGTTCCACCCTGGGGTAAGTCAGTTTATACCAGCGTTATACAATGCTCATTATCAACAGATTCAATTTCTGATTAATGTTTTCAAATACTAAATATGAACTCAGCTATTCATGCCATTGACAATTCCCCTGTAGTACAATTTGCTTCACCTCTTCATTTGTCCGATCTCGATTGGTTTATACATACATACATACATACATACATACATACATACATACATACATACCTACCTACCTACCTACCTACCTACCTACCTACCTACCTACCTACCTACATACATACATACATACATACATACATACATACATACATACATACATACATACATACACACACTGTATCATTTCTATATTCTACAGGTCATCCATTCTACAGTAAGTCATGTTTATCACCTTTACACAATGCGCATTAACAACAGTTACATATTCCCTTTAATGTCTTTAAATAATGAACATTGACTCAACCTCTTATGTCATTGACATATCCTTGGTATCACCATTGGCGTCATCTTACATTTGTCTTAACAACAATGTGTTATACTTGGATATGATATATTTGGAGGCAATATATTTTTGTTTCTGTCTGCATTGTGATTACAATAACATTCCCAAGATACCCAGTGAGTTTACATTGTAGCAAAGTAAATGCAGTTTAACTACAAGTTGTATATAAAAGAATGCATATTGAGATATTTCACATCAGTAGATCAGCGAAAGAATCCTGGTTAAGTTGCCATAGCAAGACTATTGAAGAACAACATAAAGACACTAATTAGATGTGAAGAAATATGTGATAATTTCCGGGCATTACATAATACATAGCAAGGAGCTGTGTGGCAAGAAATGACGGTAACTTATTAATGGACAAAGAAGATATATTTGAAAGATGGACTGTATATATATATATAAAAGAGTGGAATGATGGCGACGGTAGATCAGAAACACACATTTACGATAAATGTTAAGGACCTCTAATAATGAAAGCTCGTCTGGACTATGCTATAGAACATATGAATAACTGTACATTCAAAGGATCAGATAACATCAGCGTTGTAGACATTACAGCTAATGGACAACTGGGTGTTGAAGTGATAGCAATATTATTGAGTTACACCTATCTTCATCACGTGCTATGTCGATACTCTTTGGCATTCATGTTTGGCCATCTAACACGACCTTCATAGTCATTTATAAACTTGTGTTGTCTTGAATCGACCGTGCCGTACATATATTTACATATTTACCTCTCTGTCTTCCACTTGCCTCATTTCCCTTTAATCTTGCCTGTTTTCCTCAAGTTATCTATTCTATGTCTCCACACACACACACACACACGCGCGCGCGCGCGCGCATATATATATATATATATATATATATATATATATATATATATATATATATATATATATATATATATATATATATATATATATA
The DNA here is from genome assembly GCA_014155875.1 of Cepaea nemoralis. Classification (NCBI taxonomy): domain Eukaryota; kingdom Metazoa; phylum Mollusca; class Gastropoda; order Stylommatophora; family Helicidae; genus Cepaea; species Cepaea nemoralis. The sequence goes on from JACEFZ010002298.1 coordinate 33,109, forward strand.
TATATATCATAACTAAAATAAATAAATCATAAATAAATCATTAATCAAAATCATAACTAAAATAAATAAATTTAGAGTAGGAACATGGAATGTTAGGACATTAAATGAGCTAGGAAAGTTGACCAATGTTCTAAGAGAGATGGATAGCATGAAAATGAATATACTAGGCGTTAGTGAAATGAGATGGAAGGGATCGGGCAACAATTATAGCTGACAATCACACAATAATTTATTCTGGAGGGGATACACATGAAACAGTTGTAGGAAAAATATTAGACGAAAAACAGCCAAGTCAATTAATGGATACTGGTGTATTTCAGATAGAGTTATTATGGTAAAAATCAAAGGCAAACCAATAGATATAAATATTATACAAGTATATGCACCAACAACAAGCAGTAGTGATGAAGAAATACAACACTTTTACGACGAAATAGAAATGGTGATGGCTCAAATTGGATCACAAGAATTAAAAATAATACTTGGTGATTATAATGCAAACGTAGGAAAGGGAAAAATGGAGGATGTAGTGGGGAATTATTGTTTAGGTACAAAAAATGAAAGAGGGGAAAAGCTAATAGAATAGCAAATATCAATTATATGATAATTGGAAAAAATGGTTTAAACACCGTAAAAGACGAGTGTACACATGGAAAAGCCCTGATAAGAAAATTCGCAACCAAATTGACTACATACTAATTAATAAAAGATTTAGAAATGCTTTAATTAATGTAAAGACAATGCCTGGCGCTGACTGTAATAGTGATCATGTACCACTATGTGGACAAATAAAAGTAAGATTAAAGAGAGGGGAAAAATGGTTAAGAACATGAGACTTAATAAAGAGGTTCTGAAAATAGATAAAGAAATGCAAGAACAATAGAGTGACTGTGAAAAATAGGTACAATGCAATATCTAAAATACAGAGTATAAATGAACAATGGGAAATGGTAAGGGACTCCATTCATCAAACTAGCAAAGAAATATTACCGGAGAGAAGTCAAATAGCTAACAAAAACTGGATGAATGAAGAAATCTTAATGCTGATGGACAAAAGAAAACAGAGTAAAAATGACAAACAAGAATATGCTAAGATAAAAAAAAAAAGATATAAAAGATAAATGTGGGAAGGCTAAAGAAAGTTGGTTAAACGAGCAATGCAAAAAAAATTTAATTAAATTCCATTAAAGATAAACAAAATATGCACAGACAAATCAGTGAGCTTACAGGAAGGAAAATAAGAATAAATACAGGGTGTTTGAAATCAAATACAGGAAAGATATTATTAGAGGAAGGTGCTATAATGAAGAGGTGGAATAAGTATATAAGAGAATTATAGAAAGAGAAAGGGAAGAAGATAGTAACTTAGAAGGTCCACCTATTCTGAAAGAAGAAGTCGCTGACGCTATGAAACGTATGAAGAAAGGAAAAATAGCTGGGCCAGATGAAATAACAATAGATTAATTAGAAGTATTGGGAGAATTTGGAGTAGATATATTAACCAAAATGTTGAATGATAGTTACAGCAGTGGATATTTACCCAGTGATATGCTCAAATCAGTATGTATAGCTATACCAAAAAGACCAGAAGCAATTGATTGTGAAGATTTTCGTACAATTAACCTTATAAACCATATCACTATGCTTCTACACAGAATCATAATGAGAAGAACCAAAAATAAAATAAAAATGGAAATTAGTGAAGAACAGTATGGATTTGTGGAAGGAAAGGGCACAAACAATGCAATTTATACATTTCGGACACTAATAGAAAGGTCAATAGAGAAACAGAGAGACATATATTTGTGCTTTATAGATTATACTAAGGCATTTGATAAAGTAAAACATGATGAAATGATTTAAAGTGTTGGAAGATATCAACATTGATGGAAAAGATTTAAGAATAATAAAGAATGTTTACTGGAAACAAGTAGCAGCAATTAAAATGGGAAATAAAGAGGGTAGTTACGAACAGATAAAGCTAGGAGTAAGACAAGGGTGTGTCTTGTCACTAGATCTTTTCTCCCTGTATAGCGAAGTAATAATGAGAGAGATCAAAGAGATGCCAGGAATACTAGTTGGAGGTCATAATATAAATAATACACGCTATGCAGATGACACAGTATTGGTGACGGATAATTCAACAGACCTACAACAATTATAAGACGTTGTAGTAACAGAGAGTGCAAGGAAAGGACTCTCCTTGAATATCAAGAAAACAGTAGCAATGGTAATATCAAAGAAAATGGTGACACCATAATGTGACATAGAAATAGAAGGGAAAATACTTAACCAAGTGGATAATTTTAGATACCTAGGGTCATTTATAACATCAGATGGAAGATGTACAACATAGATTAGGAGCAGAATAGGGCAGGCAAAAGCCGCATTTCAGAAAATGAAGAGTATCTTATGCAATAAGTCACTATCACTGAATGTAAGAAAGAGAGTGCTGAAATGCTATGTAGAACCAGTTTTGCGGTATGGCAGTGAATCTTGGAATGTAAATGAACAAATTAAGAAGAAATGAGAAGCAACAGAGATGAGGTTCCTGAGACGAATGTTGCGAATTTCTTAGGACTGCCAGAGTAACTAACGACGACTGCCTGAAACAGGCTAATGAAACTAGAACAATAAGACAGAGACAAACATCTTTCTTCGGTTACGTGATGAGAAGAGTGGCATTATAGAACATCGTGACAACTGGAAAGATACGAGGGTAAGAGAGGCAGAGGCAGACCAAGAGAAATGATGCTGGATGGATTGAGGCGGTGTCATGTATGAATATCAGCAGCACAGTTGATCCAGAAAACTAAAGACCGAGATCTATGGAGAGCCATGAACGCCTACGCCAGCCGGCACGGCACTTGATGATATATATATATATATATATATATTATATATATAATATATATATATATATATATATATATATATATATAATATATGGTCAAAATGAAAAGGCAAAGTGATGATAGTGACGAAGAAATACAACACTTTTACGGTGACGTAGATATGGCTATGTGTCAAATTAAATCACAAGACATAAAAATAATACATGGAGATTTTGATGCAAAAGTAGGAAAGGAAAAAATGGAGGATGTAGATATGAAATATGGTGTAGGCATACACAATGAAAGAGGAGATAAACTAATAAAATGGGCAAATATCAATAACGTGGTAATTGGAAACAGCTGGTTTAAACAACATAAAAGACGACTTTACACATGGAAATCCCTGATACGACATTACACAACCAAATTGACTACACAATTATTAATGAAGGGTTTAGACATGAGTTAATTAATGTAAAGAAAATGCCGGGTGCTGACTGTAATAGCGATCATGTACCACTATGTGGACTAATAAAATTAAGACTGAAGAGAGGGGGGGGGGGGAGTTGTTAAGAACATGAGACTTAATTTAGAGGTTCTGAAGGTAGATAAAGAAATTCAACAACAATACAGAATGACTGAGAATAATATGTACAATGCAATAGCTAAAATACAAAGTATAAATGAACAATTGGAAATGTGAAGGGACTCCATTAATCAAACAAACAAAATAATATTATCGGAGAGAAGCCAAAAAGCTAAGGAAAAACTGGATGACTGAAGAAATCTCATAGTTGATCGTCAAAAGAAAACAGAGTAAAAATGACAAACAAGAATATGCTAAGATAAATAAAGAAATAAGACATAAATGTGTGAAGGCAAAAGAAAGTTGCTTAAACATGCAGTGCAAGAAAGTTGAATAATATTCTATTAAAGATACACATTATATGCACAAAACAAATCAGTGAGTACACAGGAAAACAATAAGAATAAATACAGTGTGGTTAAAATAAAAATAAAAAACACATATATTATTGGGGGAAGATGCTATAATGAAGAGGTGGGGTGAGTATATAACATTATATGATGGAGAAAGGAAAGAAATAACAGTAGAAAGAAACATTTATATGCATGTTATATTCTAAAAGAGGAAGTCGCTGACGCTATTAAACATATGAAAAAAGGAAACACAACTGGGCCAGATTGAATCACATTAAAAAAAAATTAGAATTACTGGAAAATTTGAAGTAGCTCTATTAACCACAATGTTGAATGCTATTTACAGCAGTGGATATCTATCCAGTGATATGCTGAAATCTGTATTTATAACTATATCAAAATTACCAAGAGCAACTGAATGCGAAGATTTTCGTACAATTAACCACAAAACAACAGTTACTATGTGTCTACTCAGAGTAGTAATGAGAAGAACAAGGAAGGAAATAAAAATGTAAATCGGTGAAGAACAGTATTGATTTTTGGAGGGAAAGGGTATTCACTGTGCAATATATACTTTAAGGACACTAATAGAATGGTCAATAGGAACACAGCAAGATATATATTTGTGTTTCACAGATTACACTAAGGCATCTGACAAAGTAAACCACGATGAACTGATTAAAATTTTGGAAGATATTAACATTGATGGTATTGGAACCAAGCAGCAGCAAATAAAATGGGAAATAAAGGGGATTATTATGAACAAATGAAGCTAGGAGTAAAAAGGGTTGTGTCTTTTCACCGGATCTCTATATAGTGAAGTAATAATGAGAGAGATCAAAGATAAGCCAGGAATACTGATCGGAGGTTATCATATAAACAAAACACACCATGCAGATGACACATAATTGGTTGCTGATAATGCAAGAGAATCTACAACTATTGTCAGATATTGTAGTAACTGAGAGTGCAAAGCAAGGACTCTCCTTGAATATCAAGAAAACAGTAACAATATTGCCATTAAAGAAAACGATGACACCAATATGTGAGATATAAATAGCAGGGAAAACAGTGGAAGTTTTAGATACATAGGAGCATTTATAACATCAGATGGACGAGATGGACGTTCACAACAGAGATTAAGAGCAGAATAAGGCAAGCAAAAGCTGCATTTAAGAAAATGAAGAGTATCCTATGCAATAATACAATATCATTGCATGTAAGAGAGCGAGAAAGAGAGAGAGAGAGAGAGAGAGAGAGAGAGAGAGAGAGAGAGAGAGAGAGAGAGAGAGAGAGAGAGAGAGAGAGAGAGAGAGGGGGGGGAGGGAGAGTCGTGCTAAATTGCTGGATAGAACCAGTATTGTTGTATGGCAGTGAATCTTGGAACGTTGATGAAGAAAGTAGGAAGAACTTGGAAGCAACAGAGATGTGGTTTCTGAGACGAATGTTGCAAATTTCTTGGACAGTCAAAGTAACTAACAACGAGGCTAATGAAATTAGAATATTATATACAACAAAAAGAATTAAACAAACAGCTTTCTTTAATCATGTGATGAGAACGGAAGCATTGGAGAATATCGTGACGACTTCTGACGAATATCTTGAGCAGAGCAACCAGACAGACATGGGAGGCCGAAATCTGGCCAAGGAGGTCACCTCAGACAGAAGCAAGGCCCAGAACACTTCGGATGAAGACACAGTGACAGTGAAAGAAATCAAGGCTGTACTTCGACGATCAAAAAACAGCGCTCCAGGTCCTGATGGCATAAGATACGACGACATTAATAAGTGTACCGACAATGAGCTAGAGAAACTAGCAGACATGTACAACAACAGTATAGGGAGTGCTAGCATCAAGGAGGAATGGTTACACAGCTATCTGATTCCCTTGCCGAAGCCTGACAAAGACCACACAAAAAAAATCAGGGATATCGAATTATAACCATGCAGAATACAATAGGCAAGCTGCTGGAGAAGGTAATTGCCAGGAAGATATCAAGCCAGCTAGAGAGACAAGGTGTTTTCCCACCTACCCTGGGTGGGTACCGTCCAAAAAGAGAAACCTGGACCAATGCAGCAGTCTTTGCCCATGATGTCTATGAAGGTTTCCACTCAGGCATTGAAACCTTTGCTGCAGCGATTGATCTTGAGGACGCATACAGCATAGTACCATTGGATTTTTTACTGTTTGAGCTTCTTGAACTAAAAGTAAGTCCATTCCTTCCAAGTTGGATCGCTGCAGCCCTCTTCAAACGGAAAGTAGATTTTAGATGTGGCTGTTGGACTTCGGAACCAACAACAATATATCTTGGCCTACCACAGGGATCACCATTATCTCCGGTACTGTTCAACGCCTACACAGTGAGAATCACCAGTGAGCAGATCACTGGACCTGGCAAGGACATTGTCGTATGCCGATGATGTTTTAGTGTATCGTCAGGGTAAGGATAGAGAGGAGGTTGCTGTGGAACTACAAACCGAACTCAATCGCATAAGTACTTGGTGTGATGAAGCTGGGGCAATGGTCAACCCAACAAAGGCAACAGTGACTTGGTTCTCGATTGAATAATCATATTGTCAACAATCCAACACCAACTGTAATGCTGTGTTCAGGAGACGGTGGAAAGAACGCAGGCAATGAATTACCTAGGGATACGGTTTGATCGAAGCCTTGCTTATAATGTGCACATAGACCAGGTGATAACAAAGGCCAAGCGGGGTGTGGCTTCGATGCGGGTGATGGCGGCAGTAAACTGTGAGCAGCGTCGTCTATGTCTTCTGTACGAGGGGCTGGTCATGTCTGTTTTGGAGTATGCAATGGCAATCCTGACTCTCAGCCATAAGCAGATAGAAAGGATGGAAAGGATACAGAATGAAGCTATGCGCATTATTCTTGGATGTACAAGAGATACAGCATGCAGGGCGATGCGCTACCTTCTTGATTTTCCAACCATTGAAGAGAGAATACAAGTTTGTAGGGCACGCGCCTACCTCAGAGTTAACGCAAACACACAACATCCACTGCATAGTGAAATTAGGCAGGTGAAGGGCAGCAGGTTAACAAGAGGACGGTCGTGGATGGGTCAAGCCGAAGACATTCTTCAACAGGTGTGTTCACTTGAGGACTTAGAACCTGGCGAGGAGTGGGTGCAAGTGCCAACAGACTTCTGCACATCCTTTTCAGTTTGCATCCAACTAGATAGGAAATGCAGACAAGAAAATCCGGCTGCTGTGGAGACTGAAGTACAAGCATTGATTTTCGAGAATTCGCTAGACAGTGACGCGGTCATCTACACAGATGGGTCGGTCGTCAAACATGTGAGAAGCTCATGGGCCTTTACAGCTCGGGCCGGAGGGAGAATTGTGAAGGAGCTTTCACTGAAACCACAAGTAGCCTGACCATGGAAGTCATGGCAGTAAGTAAAGCAATAACATGGCTCGAGACACAGACATTCACTAGGGCTTGTTTCCTTAGCGACTCAATGAACATGATCAAGAGGATAGAGGAGGGGTCGATCCGAAGAGAATGGTTGCTGCATCTGGAGAGGTCTCGGCTGGCAAAGATTAGTTTCATCTTCATGCCAGGGCATGCGGGAGTACAAGGAAATGAGCGGGCTGACAAGCTCGCAGGTGAGGCTACTGTGGAGGGCGGACACGCCATGGACCAGGCTGACATTCTGAATGCTCTATGAGAAGTAAGACTTTTGCGAGAACCAATTGATGACTATGAATCTACAACAATGGCCAGACTGCTAGAGCAGCGAATTAAAAGAGGGGTGGCCAAACAAGAACACTACGCAGGAAGCCAAAGAAGATTGATAAACCAACACAGAACTGGCTTCGTTAGCCGCTACACGCTGCGGGATTTGCTGAGGTGGGGATCCGAGCACTTATTTACTGAATGGTTCGATGTGCAATGAGGATGATCTGTCGACTAACTAACTAACTAACTATCGTGACGACTTGAAAGATCAAGGGGAAGAGAGGCAAAGGCAGATCAAGAGTAATGATGCTGGATGGATTGAGACGGTGACAAGGAGGAATATCATCAGCAGAGTTGATCCAGAAAACCAAAGACCGGGATCTGTGGAAAATCGCCACACACACACACACACACACACACACACACACACACACACACACACACACACACACACACACACACACACACACACATATATATACATATACACACAAATAACGCTCATTCTTCAAGAGACTCTATTTTTAGTGTATTGTGTGGATCATATTTTGTTATTTCGTATTAGTTTATGGAAATTGTTCACAAGTAGCCACGGAAGGCAGGTGGTAGATGAAATTGTGAGGGCAGCCGTTAGAAAGTTGCTGGTTTTGGTCTCAAGTTTCTTAACGGTAGGCAGCAGATCTCTTTATCGAGACAATGGCTACGGTCACCCGGCCAGTAGGGTCACTGATAGGAAAGAAAGCAATGGAAACTGCCTTCTTCAATGTTGCCGAATCTATCATGAATCGCCTAATTACAGATTATCACAAGAAAAGGAAAAGGAAATTAAATTAGCAATATGGAATGTTCGGACATTTGGCGACCTCGGAAGATTAGATAACATCAACCGAGGAATGAAAGAGAGAAGTTTAATATAGTAGAGATGTGAGAAATAAGATGGAAAGGAGCAGAGACCTAGACAGATGCAGATTTCATGATTATTTGTTCTGGGGGAGAAGATCTACAAAGATGTGTAGCAATTATCATGGATCGGCAAACATCAAAATCTGTTCAAGGTTATTGGGTTATGTCAGACATAGTTCTACTAGTTAGATTAATCGGGAGATCTTTTAACATAACGGTCATTGAAATATATGCCCAACAGGAGAATCCAGTGAAGATAGCATAGAGAGACTTATAATAACATAGAGTCTGCTTTGAAGAAATGTGCAAATTCAGAAATACATATAATGGGTGACTTCAATGCAAAAGCAGGAAATCAAGGTTATGGATGCACAGTAGAAAAAAATGGTTTGGGACAGTGAAACGAAAGAGGATACAGACTTGTAGAATGGGCAAAAGAACAAGAAATTGTTGTAGGAAACATCTGGTTTAAATAACACCCTAGAATATATGGACATGGGGCAGTCCCGAAAGCAGGATTAGAAACCAGATTGATTACATTCTGATTAACAGAAGATTCGAAATTCTTTAACAATTGCAAAAACAGTTCCCAATGCGGATTGTTACATTGATCATGGATTACTTACAGGCACATTGAGGATAAAGATACATAAAGTCAAGTATATAACAGGAAACATTATATATGATCTGTGTACAATGAGGAATTACAAACAATACAAATAAAATTCAACATAGAAGCAAAGAACATGTTTGTTATATTGTCTGATCTAGAGATCCTATTTCAAAAAGTGGATGATCAATAGGAATTGTTGAAGAATTCACTCAGTTTGTGTCGCATTTTGGGAAGTTGGAAGCAGTACCCACCTCGACCTACCCCACAATGAAGTAACGCTAAGAGGATGGGACTAATTTTGTTTGGAGGGGATGGGTCCTTGGAAGCCAAAGTGTCCCATAATAGCTCTGTAAATCTAGGGGTTCCCCTAGGAATGTTGATTTCTTCCCTCCAAAATCTTCCTTCCCGAAAGAAGAAACTTATTTAGCTCACAAGTCCCTCACCTATGATCATTTTCCCTTTTAGGTGAAAGGGTCACAGGAAATTTATAAGATTTAAAGTTCCCCTTTTCTGAGTAACCTGGAACCTGGGAGATTACAATTGAACAGAACTTTGCTGTCTATTCGTGTTTACCCAGCCACCTGTAGTTCCAGATTCTACAATTATGTGATGTAGTTTCATTAACTAAACACATACATAATACATGTTTTGTCACACCACAATGTACTTGACAGAAGAATGCCGGAAAAGTTAATTTCGTTTATTAACCCAAAAAGCTGTGGAAATAAGCCAGTAAAGCATTTATGAACATATGAACGACTACACATCAGTCCATATGATAATGTTCTAAATACACAATGGAGAATAGAACTCCTAGAAGTTCTCATGGTGGTTCATTCATTTAGCCACTGGATTACACCACTGGTTTCCTACCATTGTCTCTGCACGACACATTTACAATTTCCAAGTAATTTATTAGGGAAACCTTTAAATCAAAACAGTCTACACGCCATAAGATCTGGATAGGTTCATAAATTCTCTCCTCTCTGGAAGTTCTTGCTGGTTCTCAAGTTATCTGAATGTATAACTGATTACAACAAAGTCCTTCACTATTTGATTGTCAGTAAGACTCCTGCCATAATTTTGATAATCTGCAGGTCCTTGTGAGGTATAAAATGATCCTAGTGATCTTAGGAATATTCCTGAATTTCAGATCTTGTTAATCATCAGAATGATCATTAAGCACAGATCCCATTGGGCACATTTCGGTAATGATCTGAGGACTCTTGATTAGATTAATCTTAGTCCTGACTACAGATCCCTTTTAGCACCTCTTTGTTAAAGATCTGCTATTGGTCTACAGATCAATTGAACACCTATTGGGCAATGATCTGCAACTCTAGATCATGACAATCTGCGAACACCGTCATCCTCCCCCGAGGTGAATAAACATGGTGAACCTATTTATATCTAGTCAATGGATGATAGTTCTCCAGTTGACAAGAATGAAAAGGGCTACAGACAGGAGTTACAGAAGGCAGCAGATTCAGGAAGTACCTACAAGTTAGAGCTACAGTGTCTCTTCTTTGTACTGGCATTAGACATCAGCAATTGTATTTGGCAAGCCCTCTTATTCTGCTCATGTACATATTTATCTGTTGGCTGATGTTCTCACAGAGGACACAGACACAGTGAATGACAAGGCTAGGAGAGGAATGATGGAGAGTTAATGGTGAAATGTACCCAGCATAACTGATCCTAAATAGTAATGGAACAGAACAGGATTATTGTTCATCTTATTCATAATAACTCATGTTACCAATCAGTGCTGCCTCAATTATTTTAGTCTGCCTGGTTATTTTCCTGTTATACCTTCTCACCTCTTCTGTCATTTCCTTTATTTCTTCTTCTGACACTGGGGTGATATTCCCCTTGACAGTTTAGAAGTGACTATGCCTGGAAGCATATTATGTCCTTTACTTACTCTGTCAAACAGGGTGATGGAACTACATCACATTATTCATCCAAGTAATAATGCAAAGAAACATACATTAAATATTTTTACTCTTAAGTTAACATAATGATTAACATATAATTGGTATGAATGTGGAAGTCTATGTGAAACATTCCTTATGAGGATTTGCACTGCCTTCCATTCATTAACACATATATATACAGAGTGAAAGAAAGATGAGATGACACAATGCACTCATTCTCTCATTCTAACACCAATCTTCTTTTATTAGTTCACTTGAGTGCTGGAGTTGGGCTATTAGTCTGACAGTGGTTCGGTCAGAGTGCTAAATGCATGGTCGATCATGTCACAATGTGTTCGAATAAATCACAGCAGTATAAATGCTGGACCCGTCATTGATGCTAAACAGTTACACACACAATCTGTCCTCAAACCACGGACATATAAGATAAGAGGTAGAGCACTTTCATTCCTCCCTCTCACATTCGCGTGTGTTGAAGTTTCGCTGTGGATTGAAATAAATGCGACAGACAGCACACAGATCATAGATTGTCCTGTACTAAACCTGCTCTGATCGCAGAAAGCTAGTAGGATGTAGGCTTAGGAATAGCAGTCTGGGCTGAAGTGAGTCTCTTTTCACAGCTGAATACATAGTGTTTGTACAGCAACTCTTCTGGCAACGAAAGATAGATGGAGTCATATATCTACACAAGTGATGGCGGTAATCAGCCATTTCTGGAACTGGGTGAACAGTTGGTGGCGTCTTCTGATAGAAGAATATATATTTATTAGTGCCGAAACTTACACACACACACTCTCATACAAAGCTTTACCTGACTCATACGTATTTAAGACTCAGAAACAATGATGTTAGACAAAAGTCTTCCCATGAATCAGGCGGGGGACATACATTCGAGAACTCCCCATGAAACACGACCAGCTCCCATGACGGCTCGCTTGTATGTGCCAAATTATGGCGTCTATTGTCCCAAGCGCCTTCGCGGCGACGCGATTCTTCTAGGTTATCCAATGAATAAGGCAGGATCCGAACATCTGACCTGTCTATCACGGGTGACATGGCTATTATTAGAGCTGACGCACATTCTTGACATTCCAATGCTTTCTAGTGTGAACGCTTTTGTTGAGAACTGTGCTTTTGAGTTAACGCTGTGCAGGTGTGAACTGACAGAGTGCGCAATATGCGACAGTTTGGCTGCAGAAACAACCATTCCAAAATTAAAGAAGGTGGGTCGTAAAATATGAATGACTGAAGACATTTTACAACTAATTGAAAAAAAAAGACAGCTCAACAAACATAATCCCACCCAATATGATGAAATTCACTGACAAGTCAGACTATTATGTACTGATGCAAAAGACGCGAGGCATGAGAAAATTGCATAGAAATTGAAAAACAATGCAACAGTGAAAATACCAAATCAATGCACAAAAGAATTCAGGAACTTACTACTAAAAGAACACGTACATCAGCAGGCTGTCTAAAAACAAATGATGGCAAAATCATAACAGAAAAAGATCAGATTCAATATGTATGGTCAGATAATGTGAAAAACCTGTATAATGATAATAGAGATGAACCGTATGATATTCGAATTAATAATGAAGGATCGCCAATTTTAAAAATAGAGGAAGGAATGTTCTTAACTATGTGAAAAATGGCAAGAACCCCGGTTCAGATAAAATCCAAATGGAAATGATTAATGTTATAGAAGAATATGGAATAGATAAAATCACCAGACTGCTGAATACAATATATGATACCAGAGATATACCTTCTGAATTATGTATTGCAATACCAAAGAAATCAGGAGCCCTGGAATGTGATCAACATCGAACAATTAGTATAATAAGTCACATCACGAAGATTTTGCTACGAATTATCATGCAAAGAGTGAAGACGAAAATACAACCTGAAATAGGAGAAGCACAATGTGGGTTTGTAGAAGAAAAGGGTACAGTTAATTATGTATATTTGCTGAGATCCTTAATTGAAAGTTCTATAGAAGTAAACAAAGATGCACATCTTTGCTTTATAGACTACACAAAGGCTTTAGATAGAGTAAGAAATGTTATATTGGAAGATATGCTTGCAGATCTACAAATTGATGGGAACGACATTAGACTTATAAAAACATGTATTGGAAACAACAAGCTGTCATAATGAATATTAATGAAGTGGGCCAATATCAGCCTATTAAGAGAAGTGTGAGATAGAGATAGGGATGTGTAATGTCTCCAGATTTGTTTTCCTTCTATAGTGAACATATTTTCAGAAATGTAGAAGATATAAATGGAATCATCATTGGATGACGAAACATCAATAACACTAGGTATACAGATGATACGGTATTGATTGCAAACAATGAGCAGGATCTGAAATAATTAAAAGATGCGGTTGTTGCGCACAGTGAACAACTAGGGTTAGACATAAATTTTAAGAAGACACAGATTATGGTCGTCACTAGGAAGAACGGAATACCACAATGTAATATACAAGTAAATGGATATATTCTTAAACATGAGAATCAGTAAAATTATCTCGGAATAGTAATAACATCTGAAGGGATATGCCTTGAAGGAATTAAAACAAGAATTGCCATGTCGAAAGTAGCCTTTAGCAAGATGAAAAACGTACTAACCAGTAACACATATGTCAACTAAAACGAAAAAAAGATTGTTGAAGTGCTACATTGAGTCTGCACTTTTTTTTATGGATGTGAAGCTTGAACAATGAGCAATCAAGCTGAAACACATCTGATGGCTGTGGAAATGTGATTTCTGAGGAGAAAACACAGAATACCGTAGGCAGACATAAAAATCAATGACCAAATACTACAAGAAACAAATGAAAATCGTACATTGATCAGAGGAGCGGCTGGCCATGTGGTTAGAATGTCCGACTCTCATTCGGGAGTCCCGGGTTCGATCCCTCCGTAAGGTGTGGGATTTTTTTCTGTAGGGGGCAAAAAGAAAATCCTACCCTGCACAGTTCGCGGCGACTGCACTAGCCAGGCGGCCGTTATTCCTCAGGCTCAAAGACCCCACTGCCATACACCGCAAGGTACTATTTGGCAGTAAATGACAGATGAGAGAAATTAGACATAGACAGTCAACAATTGTTGGACTTATTATGAGAAGAAATACATTGAAGGTGACAAAAGGCAAGATCTAGGAGCAGAGAACAAGGGGAAGACAGAGAAGTGCATATCTGGATAGCTTGACCAAGTGGCATTGTCGAGACAAGAACATGGAGCTTATCCACGACTCTGGTGATCGAGCGAAATGGCGAGTCATGGCCGCCCACGCTTACAGGATTGGCAGATTATGGATATATATATATATATATATATATATATATATATATATATATATATATATATATATATATATATATATATATATATACTCACGGATATTTTGAAATCTATTGTAATAGCTCTATCAAAGTAACATGATGCCAGGGATTGTGGCGAGCATCAGACATTTTGTTTAAAAAGTGATGTGACAAAAATAATAATGAGAACTAGAATGGGCACAAAGGTAAATTAAATAAAACCAGAATTTGGAGATGATCATTATGAATGTGTAGTTACTAAAATCACAAACAACGCCATATACATCTTGAGAGCATTAACATAACGAATTATTGAAATCAGACTAGAGATCTATAGTTGCGCTTTATTGAATACACTAAATATGTGATAATGTGGACTACGAAGAAATTCACGAAGACTATAATGATGGACATGTTAAAAATTGATGGTACACATATGATAAAAATAAAGAACATGTATTGACAACAAAGATCAGTCATAATATTTCACAACCAAGTAGGAACTTGTCCACACATAAAAGACAGTTTTAGACAGGACTGTTTACTTTAATCCGATCTGTTCAATTTATATAGCATCATAATAATGATATTCATACAAGACATAACTGGATTATCATTTGGTGTTCATTATATAAACAACCTTGTAAATGTTGATGACATGGTATTGGTTGCTGAGAATTAAACGCAGTCACAAGAAGTGATAGATACAATTACCACAGAAAGTCAGAACAAAGGACTCAGTTTGAATAAGAGAAATTATAGAAATAATTGTTGTTACAAAGAAAATGTGTATACCAAAATGCAACATCAAAGAGAGTGGAACCAATCCCAAATGGGTCAATGTATTTAAGTATTTGGATAAGGAAGGAAATTTTGAATTCCCATGCAAACGTAGCATTTCTAAAGATCAAGAATACTCTTTGACGACAGCAGATTGCAAACCCATATTAATAATCTGAGTTCAACCTGCATCAGATACTATATGAGTATAAATATAGCCAAAACGAAGTAATGCAAGTTAGCTGATCTCCTGGCTCCTTAGTATACAGATTGTCAAAGAGCCGCATGTAGGCAGATAGAGAAGAGAGGAGTAGAACTAAGGAAGAGGACTAAGACAGGATAGAGATAACATCCCTATCTAGGAAATAGGGAATAGAAGGGACAGAAGCAAGAGGGAGAACTGTGAACAGTTCTCCGACTGGACACACACGTGTCCTAAAAGGGGACACGGTAGGACATGATCAGGAGTTACCCAGAATAGAGTGGGGAAACCAGTACTACGAGAAGTATCCATTAATAGTGGTAACTCTAGAAGAGCAACCGATTAACAAGTCACTATACGCGTGCTGGAATACCGAGCACGCAAACCTGCTGACGCACGAAGGGTCAACGGCTCGTGGCTGGACACGCCACGAAAGTCAAGCAGACGGGGACCAGACAGCGTAGAGGACAGATCGTAGTATTCGCTTTGAATACTGTGTTGTTTATAGGACAGTAGAAATAGTGGTGACTTAGGCTTAGAATAATACAGTAGATAATACCATAGATAACGTCATAACGTAATATTATCATGATGTATGTGATCCATGTGGTTATCAGCTCTCAGAGCTATTGTGTAACTAGTCCCGAATAAATTTATATCCTTTTGTACGACGTACGAGTTATCATTCGTGTGGTGCAAAAGAAGAATCCATGTATGCCTGTCAAAGCTAGGTTGCTGACAGATAAATGGCACATCTGTGAAGCAAGTTAAAGAATTCCTATATCTTGGAAGTATGATGACAGAAGATGGCAGATTCAATAAATAAATTGAAATCAGATGTCAAAAGGCAAGTGCACTTACATATCAACTATCACCCATACTGAAACATCAAAACATGCATTTGTCCGCAAAACGACATATAATAAACAGCATATTCACACCAACCAATCTCACACGTGGACATTATCTAAATCACACTTTCGCAAAATTAACACATGTCAGATGAGACGCTGGACGAGAGCTGCCAACTGAACAATCGGAGACATAATCAGAAATGTTGTTACCAGGCAGACAGTTTGATCAACCCCTTGTGCCACATTTATCGAAAGGCGGAAGATCAAATGGTTTGGCCATCTCGTTAGAATGCAACGGCATCAATTACTATCACTGGCTCTACAGCAAAGATAACCTGCGACGAGAGCAAGAGGACCCCCGAGAATAAAATTGATTGATAACATCAAAGACATTGTACAATGGCACGGAATGACACCATCCAATTCCACCCATCATGCGCTGGAACACCAATTATTCCTTCCCACGAAACATAACTGGAAAAGTGGAAGATGATGATGAAGAATACTCTCTGCAATTTACCTTTGTCAGTTAAGGAAACTAATTATTAAAAGCTGTAATGAGTCAATCCTAATATACGAATCGGTTTCATGGACAATACTTAGACTATTGGGGAAGATTGTAGAAGAAAGAAAATGATGTTTTATACAAGAATTACAAGAACAATGAGAGAGAGAGTGTCAACAACTCATGTGTCAGGCATCATCGGATTACTTCTCCCACACCACTCAAAAAACTTGCAAGTCGTGTGAGAGGAAATAAATGGTACATTTTATTGCCGTTGGCTCTTTACAAGTATATAACAGTCGCTATCAAACCACACACAAAGCCACAGCATTGCCTATCACTAGTTTTCTAAACTCTAATGCTATTTCTATCTATTTGGCTACACAAAACTCCTATCAATGCTACACGAGGTGCTCCCTACAATGTCAGTCCCCAGTCTGTCTAGTTGGCTCGCGTGGTCACACACCACGCGGAAGGACCTTGATGTGTCCTTCGGCTTTCTGCGTGCCGTTCCACTTGGCACGCTGACATTAGCTGTCTTTGGTTGAGTGGCAATCGTGGCGATCCCGTATGCGTGATTCCAGAGCGCTAGCTATCTGTTCAACGTCTCCGTGTCTCTTGAGAGAACTAGTTAATAGTCCCCCATTCTATCACCTACCCCGCCCTTATATCGGGGCACTGTATCACCGCTATCTATTTGAGGTTGACCACTCTTCCCGGTGGTGTACTATCTTGAGGCAGACCTCCGACCCTTATGTTGCAGTCTTTGACACACACCCTCCCCTCCTGTGTTGCGTCATCAACTTTGCGTCATTGGTTGTGACGCAAGAGGTTTCTAAAAAATTAGTGTATCTAATTTTTGTCAAAGACTGTAGATAACCTGGCTTTGGGTAACTCCATAGACTTCTACTGACTATTGTCACAATCTAGTATCACTTTACTTGGCTACTGGCAATCGTTACAATCTTGTCTGGTTGGCGTGAGCCCTATTCTCAATCGCAATATTATATTAATTAGAGGTATGTCTGAACCGGACCGTTGTCTTGTAAGACCTGCCCTCAAATAGTAAATTAACTCACTACCCATACAAAGTTGACTTTCTTAGGGTCAACACATGAATTGCTTCATGTCCCCCATATAATATTAAACAACCATTACCCAAGCTGTGTGCGACACGCTTTACCTATCTCGCTTCCACGTGTAAAGTTATATTTCACTGTTAAGTTAGCGTTTCTTTGTCTATTATGTCCCCTGACCCGGAGTTATCTCCCTTTGATCTATAAAATATGTATGCAATTTATATGTTTGTTTTTCTGGTTGTTTGCGTGTTTGGATGTAATTAATAATATAATCTACCTTCTAACATGTGTATCTAACTATCATGTGTATGTAAGTTAGTTTTCAAGTGCCATAATTCGGTTGAATGCGGTCACAAACAAGTGTATAACACTAATTAGTGACTACATTTCCGTCTTATGAGACTTAAAATACTTTTTTCTAAGATCTAAACTAAACTACACCCAACAATTCATCACAGCACATTTTCAACATTGAAAGCAAACACTTGACGCAGACAACATATAAAACGTCGCGTTGAGCGGCAGAAAAATCCGCTGACCGATCTCTCTCTCTCTCTCTTGTATCATTTACATTCGCTCTCACTTTCACACTTCTGTTACACATCTTTCACCCTCCCAATTATTTAAAAATCTTGGAGTGACACTGTACACGTTTGGCTCAGTTTGAGAAAGTTGAACTGAATGACTGTGCGTAAGTCGCTGCACGAGTCATGTATATACAACATATTTACATGTAAGAGAAGGGGTTGATGGTTTATACCCTGGTATTATGATCAACTATATTTTACTGTAATAATACTCTAAATACTGACATACTAATACTACTCCTATAAATGTATATTTAATGTGTTAACTATTTTAATCTATTTTGCCACATTACTCCTAAGATGTGCTTACATTAATCCTAATATTTATCTAATTTAAGGGATGTAATCTAATTATTTAAAATGGCATTGATGTGAGATGAGTTATGTACCTTTCTGAAATGGGTAATCTGAAATGTACAATTATAACTAATGTTTTTAGATGTAACAACAAAATATATATGACTGATATTCTTATCTAAATGGTGTAAATGACGTATGTTTAATTGTCTAATATTTTCATCCTATTATGGTGTAAACTAATCATACTACTAACTGATCACGTTTGTTAAATGGAATGGTTCATTAAGATGTAATGAAATCAACTGAAATGAAACAAAGTGGAATGTAATAACCTAAATGGTACTATTTCTATCTAAACTACTATCTCTTCTATTTTTAAGGTAAGTAAGTGGGTAAGATAATGATTTATGTAAACTACTAAAAAAAATGAAAACTACATTATTTCCTAACTCTAAGTGTAAATTACAGTTACCTATTCTACCTATAATTTATCATACTATTAAAATATTATAATACATATCACAATAAGTATTTATATACATAGTATTCAAATACCCCAGGTTAGTTGTTGCCCCAATGTTCAGAAATTGCTTTCATTGGCATACTATATAATTACACTTGTCCTGGGTATATTAAATACAATACACAGTCATACTTGTGTCCTATAGGTATGGCACCTGTAGAGTTAGTTTGTGTCGTAGACCAGTATTTTCGTGTCTGTATTTAAGCACTGTTCTGACACTGTTTTTCTCTGCTTAACACAAATGATTCACCGGAACACATATGGAGCTTAGTAAATAACGAGCTGTTCCAGTTCACACGGTGATATATTTGTTATTCGGAGCACAGTTCTTCTTTTGATGTCTACGGACACATGGTAGATCACGGTTCTTAGTACATAGTTCAGCACGTAATATTTATGTATTAGTATAAACATTTCAAATAGAATATTCTAATGTACTACTACTCTATTACTCTACACTCTTATGTGGAATCTCTGGTATTTCTACCTCAGATGGTCGACTAAGGGTATCAGCCAGAATGTTGTCCTTACCCTTGATATGCTCTATACTAAAAGTATAGTTTTGAAGGATTAGCGACCACCTGTATATCCGGTCATTCCGATGCACACCACTTTGTATGACCGTGATTGGGGAGTTGTCAGTCTGGACAATGAAGTGAACACCCGCCAGAAATCGATGGAGTTTCCTCACCGCATAGATGACGCTTAGGGCTTCCAACTCTGATATGGAATATCTGGACTCAGCAGGTGTGATCTTACGGCTCACGTAGCAAATCGGGTGGAAGATGCCATCATAAAATTGGCCTAGTACTGCAGCGATGGAGATTCTGCTGGCATCTGTCCTAAGATAATAAACGAGCCTAGGATTAGGCAAGCGGACGATTGGTACATTACTAAACAGGATTTTCAATTTTGACAATGCAGAAATTAATAATGCATCTTTGACATCCAATTTTACAGATGCTTTTAAAACATTGGAAAATACACTTGTAATTTCCGCTAAATTTGGTATGAATTTGCTATAGTAATTTACTAACCCCAAAAGGCTTCTGACCTGCTTCTTTGTGGTAGGCATGGTCAGATTCATAATCTTTGTAATAATTCTATTATCAGTCTTAAGTTGACCTTGTGAAATGACATGACCCAAAAAGTCAATTTCTTTTAGACCCAATTCGACTTTGCTCGGTTTGACAGTGAGACCGAAGAGTCGCAACCTATCAAAGACATGTCTTAGTTTCAGTAAGTGTGTTGTCCAGTCATCAGTATGGACACATATATCATCTATATAAGTCACTGTATTCGTCACTCCATGCAGTAGATCTCTAGTTAAGCGTACAAAAGTGGCAGGAGCATTTCGAAGTCCGAAAGGAAGAAAACGCCACTCGTAAAGTCCTAAAGGAGTTGAAAAAGCAGTCAGATGAATGGATTGAGTCTGCATAGGGACCTGCCGATATCCCTTAGTAAGATCTAATTTAGAAAAGATTTTGGAGGTGGACATGTCAAGGATAAGATCTTCGCAGGAAGGAATTGGTTCTGCGTCGATCTTAGTGACGTTGTTGAGTTTTCGATAGTCCACACACAGACGAATTGTGGAGTCTTTTTTCTTAACTAGGACGATTGGAAAGGAGTACTCAGATGTAGATTTCTGGATGATCCCACTAGCTTCTAAATTAAGAATTTCCTTATTTAGACTTTCTCTATAGCTGAGTGGGATAGAGTACGGCCTGCATTTAATAGGCTTAGAGTCCGAAAGTAGAATGGAGTGCTCGATTCTGTCCGTCCTACCTGGAATGTCAGAAAATATGTCTTTGTACCCTGTCACTAATTGTACTAATTGTCGTCGTTGACTGTCTGTTAGTCCCTGTTCTATCTGTATGCTATCCATTGTCGCAGTCTTGTCTACAATGGGAACAGGTAGTTCCATTCCGTCGTCGTCTACCTGATTCAGTACGGTGGTGGTGCTAAGTGCGTATTCTGTAAGCTCACTGGGTGTATGGATATCGTCGGAATTGCCAGTCTCGCTAACTAGTGTAGTTGCGTTGTGTACGTCTGTCGTCTGATCACTAGGTGTGGGTGCACTGTGTTCGTCTGTCTCTACTCCTGTCTGTTGTCGTGAAAATTAAGGTTTCAGCATGTTGACATGGAATATCTTTAAGTGTCCGTTTATTGATATTTCATAGTCAACATCTGACAGTTGTTGTATCACCTTGAAAGGCCCTTGCCATGAAGTTAACATTTTATTATGCTTGTCTGGTAGTAGCACCATTACGTATTGAGCAGTTTCAAGTGTTATGGTTCTAGCACCTTTGTTAGGACTGTGATGTCCGAGGATATCTGCACTGTTCACTGAAGTGAAACCATTCTTCTCCTCCCAGACAGATATTTCTTCATCTGTACAGTGCCTTAGCTGGGGTAGACACCCAAGAATTAACTCAGCACAAGGGTTGTCTAGTATTGCACAAGTAAAGGTACCAGAAAGGACCGGGGTGTTTATATGGGCTCTTGCCAGAGGATAGGTTTCTATATTACCAGAAAAAGTCCGGCATTTTACAGAGTCACCAATATAATCCTTTGGATTAACAAGTTCCTCTTTCACACCAATAATAGAGCTCCCACTGTCAAGCAAACATCGGCATGGCTTATCATTGAGCATTGCAGAGTGAAACAATAGATTGCCTCTGGAGGCTATAACTGCATTTGCATTCTCTACGGAGGATGTTACAATATGCCCACATTCTAATTTTCCGTCTGCATGAAATTGGTGGCAATGGACACAATTGTCAAAACTTAATACATCGTTCACACAACAGACATCTTCAGATTGCTTGAAAGGTAATACATTTTCAATCTCACATTCAGTCTCACTACCACTATCAGAGGATGTATCAATCAAAATAGTATTGTTGGCTTTCATACGTTGGCGGCCCAGGCACTTATTTGAATAATGGCCGTAGCTGGAACAAAAGAAGCATTTGATTGCACGCCTGTATGCAGATCTTTTGTTTTGTTGCTTCTTAATAACATTTTCAAGATGCGCCGGATAATTTGGCGATTTGTCACACATAGAATAAGTGTCATGCAAAAATTGACAGTAAATACATTTTGACACGTTCCTATCTTTCTTGTCGATTTTCTGAAAGGGTTTTCTCTTACTCTGATAATTTTTAGGTTGGTCTTTCACAAAAGAAGCTACTTCAGAGTCATTTGAGGTCTTAAAAATATCTCTGTTTGCAGAAAAATAAGCCGAGTCTTTCTTTTCAAATTGCTGTATGTTCTCAATGTCTGACTGCTGCAGAAATTTAGCAAAATGAGATGGTTTAGTGGATATGACTTTATCCACGGCTATTAAATTTTTAAGTCTGTCAAAGTCTTTTCCTATGTTAGCTGCTTTAAGCCACCTATCTAGTACAATTTGAACATTTGAGACGTAATCAATGAAAGTCTCACTAGGTTTAGGTTTTAAATTTGAGAACTGAACCTGATACCCAGGGGCATCAAGTAAAAAGTGTTGCATTATCCTATCATGTATGTATTGATAGTTAGATCTAAGATCAGATGGTATAGATTCTATCACTTTAAGGGGCTCACCACTCAGGTTCTTCATATAAATCATAGCCCACATCTCTATTGGAACTTGATGATATTTAAACTGATACTCGACATTTTCTGTCCAGGCTGATATGGAATCTTCTTTACAATATGGTTTGATAATATTCTTGTATTTGTTGAACTTATTTTCTTCTTGTTGACTTTTTAGTTTAGTGGCAGAGATTTCTGCGTGTGAGTCTACCTCCATACCTTTCATCTTTAACTGTGTCTCTGATTCTACTTGAATTTGTTTTTCCTTAACTCTTGCCATTTCATCTATCTCTTTTTGCTTTAGTTCTCTCTCTTGATCTAATTGCTTTAGCTTAATCTCCTTATCATGTTCTAACTGCTTCTGTTTAGTTTCTAATTCTTTTTGTTTATTTATCTCAGCTAGTTCTATCTGGTGTTGTCTTTCCCGTGCACGTTCATCTCTCTCCGCATCTTCTTTTCGTATACGTTCAGCTGTCTCAGCATCTTTTGCTTCTTTAAATTTCTGATCAGCATATTGTTGTAGCTCTTTACCTGTGTATTGTAGCTCTTTACCAGCTTTTATAAAGTCACTTAAAGTCGCCATGTTATTTGGTAATTGGCTAGCGTTGACCCGCACTGAGTTCTTTAATCACTTATCTATCTTTGATAGGTTATGTTCCTTAATATCTGAGCACTGCAAATTGTATTCTTTGTATATAACCTGAAAAATTTAATCCTGCAAAAACAGAGCACAAAAGTATGCTAATGCATCACAAGCTGAAAAAAGAGATGCACTATTAATCACATAGCATGCCAAAAATATTGAGTATACTCAACTTAATGTTCCCGAGAATCAGGGAACACACTCCGGTAATGCAGGTCACCTTCTTTGCCACTTCGGCACAGACACGAGATTTCTAATTAGGTCACCTGTTTGGTACTTCGCACACACACGAATCTTCTATTCAGCTGTTGTTCACCCTGGTTTACAGAGCAGCAACAATTAACAAATAGTAACCGACATATTATTCGACAATTTGATACATCACCATGACATGCCCACAAAAAAAAAGAATATAGTTAACTTAATATTAAATTGTCAATGTCCTGTCTTCGTTCTAACTTTTTTATGCCTTTCGTCACTAACCTAATTTAATCTATGCAAGTGTTGTGCAGACCAAGTCTAATTTGCATGGCCGAAAGTAGTGCCCTCGTGACGGTAAACACAAGAAAAAGTACGAAAAAAAAATTCAATAACTGCTTTGAGATAAATAAAAATATATTAATATTGTTTAAATAAACAAATATATTCAATTACTAACTCAAATAAACAAATAATAGGTAATTTAAAGCAACGATTCAGGCGGGCAGCAGCTTACCGAGCTGTAAACATTCAGATGCTGAATGCCAATGGCGTGGAACAACCGCTGGTCAATCGTAACACGTCAGAGGCGCAGCGCTATTTTTAGCTTCCAAAAATCGATAATGTTGCTGGCTGTATATCGCTCCGCCAAGAATCATTTTTGATAGTTATTCATAAATATACTAATAATTACATGAATAATTACATGAATAAATAAAGAAAATAATAATATCAATACTTACAACTTTGAAGAACACATGATTTAAGTAAATAATATCTTAATAAACACAAATAAGCATTATTTCGTCACGATAGGCACAGTTTAGTTCGCAACTTGTCCTAGTCTGCACACGTCATCGTCACTGACACAAATTAAATTCACTACTTCACTATTTGTAACCTTAGTCAAGAGCCGTGGGTCGGTGTATTAGCTTGAACTTTCGTCCAAGCCACACTTCTGACACCACATTAATCCTTGCCTGTCAACAACTCATGTGTCAGGCATCATCGGATTACTTCTCCCACACCACACAAAAAACTTGCAAGTCGTGTGAGAGGAAATAAATGGTACATTTTATTGCCGTTGGCTCTTTACAAGTATATAACAGTCGCTATCAAACCACACACAAAGCCACAGCATTGCCTATCACTAGTTTTCTAAACTCTAATGCTATTTCTATCTATTTGGCTACACAAAACTCCTATCAACGCTACACGAGGTGCTCCCTACAATGTCAGTCCCCAGTCTGACTAGTTGGCTCGCGTGGTCACACACCACGCGGAAGGACCTTGATGTGTCCTTCGGCTTTCTGCGTGCCGTTCCACTTGGCACGCTGACATTAGCTGTCTTTGGTTGAGTGGCAATCGTGGCGATCCCGTATGCGTGATTCCAGAGCGCTAGCTATCTGTTCAACGTCTCCGTGTCTCTTGAGAGAACTAGTTAATAGTCCCCCATTCTATCACCTACCCCGCCCTTATATCGGGGCACTGTATCACCGCTATCTATTTGAGGTTGACCACTCTTCCCGGTGGTGTACTATCTTGAGGCAGACCTCCGGCCCTTATGTTGCAGTCTTTGACAGAGAGAGAGAGAGAGAGAGAGAGAGAGAGAGAGAGAGAGAGAGAGAGAGAGAGAGAGAGAGAAGAGAGAGAGGAGAGAGAGAGAGGGAGAGAGAGCAACATACATGCAAATATATAGTTGCACAAACACAAACGCACGCACGCGAGTACGCGCTCGCACACGTGCATACATGCAAATATACATACATACTTTTTTTTTTGCATATCCTTTACAGGACATCGCTGTCAACGCCAGCATCATTCTGCTGTATGTTGATCTCTTAACAAGATTACGCTCAGTAGTTTGCCATTGCTTTCTGAGCAGCCGGCCCACATACCCCGTAAGGTCACGATGAGATTCGAACCACTGCTGATTCTCACCGTCATCACGTTACCGACGAGAGTATACAAGATTACGGAGAAAAAGTCATAACCTCTAAGCCACGAAGCACATACATACATACATCATACATACATACATACATACATACATACATACATACATACATACATACATACAAACATGCAAACATACATACATACATACATACATACATACATACATACAGACAGACAGACAGACAGACAGACAGACAGACAGACAGACAGACAGACAGACAGACAGACAGACAGACAGACAGACAGACAGACAGACAGACAGACAGACAGACAGACATACATACATACATACATACATACATACATACATACATACATACATACATACATACATACATACATACATACATACATACATACATACATATAATAAATCTTTTCTGTTTCATTGCAGAAAAAAATGGCATAAAGCCTTGAGGTACGTTATGTTTACAAACTTTCAAATTATTAGAAAACAAATGTTGCTGTGCTACATTTGCACATGTTTCCTTGATACTAAATGTATGTGAGATGTCAGATTGTGTATGTGCACATGTGAACTGGTGTCCTAACTGCGTATAAGAATGTGGGTAATCCAAATGGGTTTCCTTACAGGTAATATGCAGATTCATTTATACAAGCCATGACTCAGTCTAGTGAGTTGACCTGACTCAAGAACCGACATCACACCACTCGGGGAATTTTCATAAGTGCTATGTACTCATCTGCAAATGCTCCCGGTCAGTCCCAGCATTTATGGTACCAGTAGCTGTCTGATTATTTTTTTTTTCCTGGTTTTTTCTATGAGATTTGAGTGTTGTCAAAATGCTCTTGTCTCTCTCCGCAGCACCATTCTCTGAAATCCGCGATGATATAGTCGTTCTTCATCACTATGCACACAATTCCAAAGGACCATGACCACATCCGACCGATTCTGCATCATTACCCAATAAATGGGTGATTAACTAGCCACTCTGTTCGTCTACTCTTTTCCCACCATATCATCAAGTTATTTGGCAGCAACTCGTACAGATGGTTACTATTTTTGTTATTGTTAATTGGAAGACTTCCATTATGCCCGAAGCATACCTGTTTTCACCTCTCTTAACACATGTTGTGAGTCCGTTATAATCACGACATGTAGGCGCTGTTTGTCCTCCAACAAGTGAAACGCCACCGTGGATGTCTCCAATACCATTCCCAGACTATATGTTGTGTTATCATAAGCCAGGCTCTCCAGCACGTAAACACCGTTCACTAAGCTTCACCACCTCTTAGCACAGAGCCTTCAGTGCAGATGATCAAATCGCCAGGTCACGAATTGTTGAGGATCAAGTCTTTGACCTCCCATTCAGTGCAGTCTGTCAGCCAATCTTTGAATTACCCAACCAATTTATTATGCCGCTGCAAACTTTTCCACTTACATTCTGTCCGAATCCTCTCCTCTCTCATTGCACTCATGCATACACACTTCTCCGAGCTTGTACTCTGCCTGAGCCATCCATGATTTTCCTCTTATCCCGTTGTGGACCTTAACTATGTCCAGGGTTACATTCAGGTCGTGTTTCGCGTCACAAGCCTTTCGGAGATATCATATAGCCTGCATCACTTGAGCCTGCGTGCAATAGTGTGTACGCCGGGGTTGTATCGTATTCACACTACTGTCTTGCCCTTTGTGCATCCCTGTATCACCCGCACTACTTCTGTCTACATGCACTCAAGTTTCACAACCCGACTCTTGGACGCTGTGAGCGGTCCCAAACCATACTCAATTACTGATATAATCCGATGCTAATAGAGTATAATACACACTTGCTCCACGTCCATTGCTGCCATGATCTTCAGCTTACCATGACCCTTCTTAGATCTCATAACAGCTGCTTCCACCCGGTACCTGAATGACAGGCTTCTGTGAAAGATGATTCCACTTAACCTATGTTTACTCCCACTCTGTTAACATGTCTGCCATTTATTGTCAGACTTGGAAAGTCAGCTTTAACAATCCTATTGTCCAGAGAGCACCGTATCACAGACAACTTATCTGTATTAATGTCACTACCAATCTATGTGCATCAGCCGATAAATTTGTTTACTATCTCTGGAACTAGTGCGATATTTTCATCCTGTCTCTCCCCTGCCTATATGCAAGAACAACATCTGCAAATGTATCCTTCCAATCCATGGTGCTTCAGTGCTTGCAATATTGTTTGTGCCTACGTTGAACAACATATCCGGTATTGCGGGTACTTGGGTAATCATAAGGCAATAATGACCCACTCGTAATACATGCATACCTCCCTACATGTTTGTGTGTGCGTGTGCGTGTGCGCGCGCGCGCGTGTGTGTGTGTGTGTGTGTGTGTGTGTGTGTGTGTGCAGATGATTGAATGTCTGCCGACAGGCGGGTAAGATCAAGTCTATCTTGCGATCACAAACAGTATGTATCCATTAATGTGTTAATACACTTCCATGCCACGACTCACACATTTTCTCACGCTGTCTTTCTCTGTCTCTCTGTCCACCTAGTTTTCAAGTTATCACATTATGTGCTAGTTTAGGTCATCTCATCTAGTGCCGACAAATGATGACTACCTCTTTCTGTTACTTCTAGCGTCCAACAAGAAGACATATCAAATACGTGCAGCGTCATAACCTCATTGTACCGGGTGTGCAGGGATTGGCCAGCAGGCAATACTACTTGGTGATGCAAAAAGTGATTTACGATAATTCACGCCCAGGTGATGTAATTGTCAGCGTTGGTGGTTCTAGCCTTAAACGCAAAGGGAGTCAGTAGGGTTCATAAAAAAGGTTAATGAACGGTTTTAGTTAAGGAGATCCTGCCATATGAAATGGCAACATTTAGTATGAGAATGGAGTTGGAGGCAGTCTTTGCGGCGTTCCACAGGCTAGAATACAAAGAGCATACACGATTCTTGATTGTAGCAACACAATCCGCGGTGCGTATAATGGGGAAGATTTTCTGCAATAATTGCCCGTTTCTTGGATTCTTACTTGGTAAGTTTTAATGGTGGTGCTGACTGTTCTAATCTTTTCATTAACAGGTGACCAGGAAGACAGGTTAGTATGCCATACTTGCTAATTACATTCGGATGTAACGACTGGTACCTTGCCGTCTTGACAAACAGTAGTTTGTATACTGGAGTTAACTTTCCCAATAACACAAAGCCTGGGCTGAATTTAGGGACCATGTGTTGTCCATACAGCACCATCCCTCTCTCGGCCTGTCTAGTTTACTCCAGAGGAATGGTAGCACCAGTACAACTTGAACAAGTCAAGCTGCATAAGCTGCCGGATCAGCAAAGCATTGCTCTAACTGTCCGCTTCATCCTAGACCAGTTGCCGACCAAGACATAGGGCCTGGTCTGCTCTACCATGACATTTAGTGGTTAGGTTGCATTTCCTCGCACTAGGTAAACTCTTGTACCCTCCCAATTGCAATCCTCCGCCGTTAGCACACAGTGGCGTGTCGGGTTTGGTGAGCGCCCCCCAACATTCGGCGCTAACAGAAAGCAGGTAGTACCGTCTATTGCCATACGATATCTCAGTCATATCTGACTAAGGCCTGAAAACATATGTAATATGTGGACTGTGTGGGTGAACATCTAGGAAACATCCAGATAGGAAAATGACTGCTGATTCCATCAGAGATGAATTGGGTGTTTCGTGGGGACTGGTGTGTTGACATTCTGGCGGCGGCATTATGCACAGTGTATCTGTGCGGGCTGTTGTTTGTCGAGACTCCTGTCTTTTCCACTTTTCACATTGGACGGTAGGGAGCATTTTGTGTGATATTCACTGGCACAGGAACGGAGCATAATGGGGACGACCCGTTGCTGTGAAGTTGGAACTGCGACTAACTAACTAACTAACATATGTAATATTGCTTTAGCTCCTAATCCCGACAACTGGTGCACTATCACTTTAGTAATATGTGCCCCACCTGTGTGTTGCCGTTGACAATACGTTAAGCACAGGCTTGTAACACGGTAACCTGCATTGTATGGTATGAGACGTGACTAAGGAGGGCTGCCTTGGCAGTGAAAGAGCCAGTGATAACTAGTTTGTAAATCCAACCAATCACTCTTGGTGGTGACAGAGCCAATGACAATTGTAGCTAATATGCCGACCCAATCACCCTTGCCAGTGAAAGATCCAGTAAACAATTGTAGCTGCTAAACCCACCCAATCAATATTGGGAGTGATGGAGACAGTGGCAATTGTAGCTGCTAAAATGCAAATGAACTTGATAGTGACAGATCCAGTAGTCAACTAACCCCACCCAACAACTCTTGGGTGTGACAGATTCAGTAAACAACTGTAACTACTAAATCCACCTAACAACTCTTGGGTGTGACAGATTCAGTAAACAACTGTAACTACTAAATCCACCGAACAATTCTTGGGTGTGACAGATTCAGTAAACAACTGTAACTACTAAATCCACCTAACAACTCTTGGGTGTGACAGATTCAGTAAACAACTGTAACTACTAAATCCACCTAACAACTCTTGGGTGTGATAGATTCAGTAAACAACTGTAACTACTAAATCCACCTAACAACTCTTGGGTGTGACAGATTCAGTAAACAACTGTAACTACTAAATCCACCTAACAACTCTTGGGTGTGACAGATTCAGTAAACAACTGTAACTACTAAATCCACCCAACAACTCTTGGGTGTGACAGATTCAGTAAACACCTGTAACTACTAAATCCACCTAACAACTCTTGGGTGTGACAGATTCAGTAAACAACTGTAACTACTAAATCCACCTAACAACTCTTGGGTGTGACAGATTCAGTAAACAACTGTAACTACTAAATCCACCTAACAACTCTTGGGTGTGACAGATTCAGTAAACAACTGTAACTACTAAATCCACCTAACAACTCTTGGGTGTGACAGATTCAGTAAACACCTGTAACTACTAAATCCACCTAACAACCCTTAGGGGTGATAGATTCAGTAAACAACTGTAACTACTAAATCCACCTAACAACTCTTGGGTGTGACAGATTCAGTAAACAACTGTAACTACTAAATCCACCTAACAACTCTTGGGTGTGACAGATCCAGTAAACAACTGTAACTACTAAATCCACCTAACAACTCTTGGGTGTGACAGATTCAGTAAACAACTGTAACTACTAAATCCACCTAACAACCCTTAGGGGTGATAGATTCAGTAAACAACTGTAACTACTAAATCCACCTAACAACTCTTGGGTGTGACAGATTCAGTAAACAACTGTAACTACTAAATCCACCTAACAACCCTTAGGGGTGATAGATTCAGTAAATAACTGTAACTACTAAATCCACTTAACAACTCTTGGGTGTGACAGATTCAGTAAACAACTGTAACTACTAAATGCACCTAACAACTCTTGGGTGTGACTAGATTCAGTAAACAACTGTAACTACTAATCCACCTAACAACTCTTGGGTGTGACAGATTCAGTAAACAACTGTACTACTAAATCCACCTAACAACCCTTAGGGGTGATAGATTCAGTAAACAATGTAACTACTAAATCACACCTAACAACTCTTGGGTGTGACAGATTTCAGTAAACAACTGTAACTACTAAATGCACCTAACACACTCTTGGTGGTGAAAGATTCAGTAAACACTGTAACTACTAAATCCACCTAACAACTCTTGGGTGTGACAGATTCAGTAGAGACAACTGTAACTACTAAATCCACCTAACAACTCTTGGTTGTGGACAGATCAGTAAACAACTGTAACTACTAAATCCACTATACAACTCTTGGGTGTGACAGATTCAGCGTAAACACTGTAACTACTAAATCCACCTAACAACCTTAGGGGTGAGTAGATTCAGTAAACAACTGTAACTACTAAATCCACCTAACAACTCTTGGGTGTGACAGATTCAGTAAACAACTGTAACTACTAAATCCACCTAACAACCCTTAGGGGTGATAGATTCAGTAAACAACTGTAACTACTAAATCCACTTAACAACTCTTGGGTGTGACAGATTCAGTAAACAACTGTAGCTACTAAATCCACCTAACAACTCTTAGGTGTGACAGATTCAGTAAACAACTGTAATTACTAAATCCACCTAACAACTCTTGGGTGTGACAGATTCAGTAAACAACTGTAACTACTAAATCCACCTAACAACTCTTAGGTGTGACAGATTCAGTAAACAACTGTAACTACTAAATCCACCTAACAACCCATATGGGTGACAGATTCAGTAAACAACTGTAACTACTAAATCCACCTAACAACTCTTGGGTGTGACAGATTCAGTAAACAACTGTAACTACTAAATCCACCTAACAAACTCTTGGGGTGTGACAGATTCGGTAAACAACTGTAACTACTAAATCCACCTAACAACTCTTGGGTGTGACAGATTCAGTAAACAACTGTAACTACTAAATCCACCTAACAACTCTTGGGTGTGACAGATTCAGTAAACAACTGTAACTACTAAATCCACCTAACAACTCTTAGGGTGTGACAGATTCATTAGGCAACTGTAATCTACTAACCCAACCTAACCACCATTGGGAGTGTGTCAGAAGTTGGGGTGCGCCGCCGCCAAGTTATGCACTTATCACTGGCTACCATCCCCAAACAATGTTTTGCATATCCTTTACAGGACATCGCTGTCAACATCAGCATCTTTCAGCTGATTATTGATTTCTTGGCAAGATTACGCTCAGTAGTTTGCCATTGCTTTCTAAGCTCCATACTCTCATTAGTCATCGGCGCACTCGAGAGTATACGGGGATACGGAGAAAGCTGCTAAAAACACGACCAGGGAGACCGGTGACCAACCCCAAGTAGTCAGAAATTGACTAGGGACAAAATCTATATGGCTGAACTACAGATTAAGCCCATGAATATCAAGAGTACAGCTTACAAAAATGCAATTAGCTGTTCTTAATATTCGCCAAGGAGTGGGACAAGGGGCAATAAGATGACTAGGTCTACAGCTCAGGAAGGATTTCTAGCTAGGGCAGGTTATCCCCTCCGACTGCTTCCCCCTCCCTGGTATGTAATTAATCCCCCACCAAGGTAAGCAAGGCAATTATTCAAGATTTGGGCCGGTTCACGCCTATTTTACAGTGCAGACTGACTTATCTCCCCGTGTCCGTCTCACGTCTGTATTATTACCATATCAGTTTGACATGCAAAACCTTGAAGCTGGACTGGCCTGTTTACAGCTCCAGGCCGACTTTTGTCTGTGTAAACATGTATGCTAGTTCACGCCTGGGTGGTTTCTTATCAAGCAGACACTTCCCCTTTATTCTGCTGATGAGACCTCCAGGTGTGAAATTGAAGTTTTCCCCCGTCTGGTCAGTGTCATATTCCATTTCCCACATAGCCAGTGTAGACTATGGAATAATACATTCACTTTCCGGCTTTGCAAGCTTACGTCAAGGCTAGAAGGCCTTAGATCAACGTGATTACATTATTCTTGGCCCCTCAAATTTGGAGATGGAGAAAATATTCTGGATAGCCACCGAGGAGTGTGATGTTATTCCTCTAGTTATCTTCTTCTTCTCTTATGGAATACTTTCATGTAGGAGGGCATTCTGTTGCACTCGCGGCATTTTGTCACATAGTGACAGATCCAGCAGACAACTGTAGCTGCTAAACCCACCCATCCACCCTTAGCAGTGAGAGATCCAGTAGACAAAAGTAGTTGCTAAATCCAGCACGAACAAGTGTATGGTTGATATGTAGCTCGACGTGCACCTACCTGTTTTGTGCTCATGGTTTCGATCCGCACAGATGCGAATTCAATTGTTTTGAAACTGTACCTGGGCTCTCAGATCCACAAAGACTCGAAATGGTCATGGCAATGTCCTGGCTGCCGGTAGATACAGATCACAACTCCAACCGACCGCCGATTGGTCTATAAAAGTGCGAGTTTAGAACAATATGTCCATATCGCATGTAGACGTATAATGAGGATTTTAATTATGTGTTGACCCCCCCCCCCCCCCCCTCCATTCCCCGCCCCAACCCCAAAGTACCAGCAACAAACTGCAAGCTCCGCCCAGAACACAACATCTATATACATGTTTAAACAATTGAAGACATTAGAATCTGATTCACGAAATTTTGAGACTGTCCACGCGGGAGTGTAGTACATAGACAGAACAGAGAAAACTATACTGGTCAGCAACCTTCGATTTGGAAACAATTTATATGGAGATATCAACAAGCTCAAGTTGTCTGCTGCAGGTTTGGACTTCTTCATATTGACCTTCTGAAGCTGTATAAAAACAAGAGGAATTTGAGACAGTCCTATAGGCAACTGATTCGAGTTAAATTAGTTCACGGAGAAGGAGAGTTAATCACACAAGGTTACGTGTTACAACATTAGATAAGCGTGTCTGCATGGATTATAACTATGTGTGTGCATATCTCTTTATTTCTTTAATTGTAAACATTGAAGACACAAACATAGGGTTGCACAATTGATTGCCTGGCATATTTCGCTACACCTCGTCACTATATTCTGCAGAATTTGCAGAACAAATAACATCGTGAATTATGCAGTATATATATGACGTGATGCAACGAAATATCATCATCATCATGCGCCCAGCGGATAAGCGTGGGTGGTCAGGTTTCGCCATCTCACACAATCACCAGTGTCATGGATCAGCTCTGTATTCTTGTCTCGACCATACCACGTGGCAAAGCCATTCAGGTATTTACTTCTCTGCCTCCCCTTTATTCTGTTCCCTCAATCTTGCCAGTTTTCATCAAGTTCCCCAGTGTATTTCTTCCCATAACGTGTTAGTAAGCAGGTCGAAAGAATCCCTGGAAGCCTTGATGATATGGTTTTATAGAAGAATGCTGACAATTAATTGGACAGCCAAAATGAGCAATCTATACATTTTGAGGCAAGCTAAGTCGCAAAAACTACTTATCACAACAATCTAATGAGACAGCCGACGTTGTTGTTTCGGCCACATTATAAGAATACCTGGGACATTTCGTGACAGCAGGAAAGATTTGCGGAAAGAGAGATAGAGGAAGATAGGTGGCGAAGATTCTTGATAGTTTTATGTCAAGGCAGGGAAGGCAGTCAACACACAAATTAATCCATGCCGTGTGAGATCGCAAATTGTAGAGATGCGTGATCACCTACGCCAGTCGGAAAGGCACTGCATGACGATGGTGATGAATGTATCCAAAAATTGTGACTATCTACGTCTAATTTCTCTAATCAGTTTACGGTATTTATCTGTTTCTTGTAGGACTTGGTCATTGGTTTTTCAGCAAAATATTTCAGGCAATAAATCGAACTATCAATTTAATTATGTCTTCATTGTAAAAATGCAACACGAGAAACATTGTTTTAAATTGTTGTATTGCAGTCGTCAAGAATGATCCAGACAATTGGAGCTATCTATATTGTACTGAATATTTATAAGGAATTGAGCCGCATTCATATACACAACCTAACACTTAACATGTTAAGCCATGAAACGTTACTACAGTTTCCAACGAGCATTTAAATACAATGTAATTGAGGGGTCAATGATACCAGAATCTGTGAGATCACATGACTATGACATAAATTACTCAGAACCATAACACTCCCTCAATGGATGGTGGTATATTGTCTTTGGTAAATACTATTATTGCCAAAAAATTTATTTTGTAAAAACAAAAAAGCCCCAAACCTTCTTTTTTTTTTTTTAAAAAACAAAACCTTTAATTTTTTTTTTCCCCATTTTTTTTCAAATCCCCCCCCCCCCCCCCCTTTTTTTTTTTTTTTTTTTTTTTTTTTTTTTTTTTTTTTTGACTTTTTTTTCCCCCCCATATGAACCCACACCCCTTGATCCCCTTTTCCCCGTGTTAAAGTTTGATTTTCACATCCAAAAATTAAAACCATTTTTTCTTTTTTTCTATGCATAATAAATTTCCCCTAATTTATTTTATTTCTAATTTGTTCTTTTTTTGTTATCTGCTTTTTTATGTTTTTACTAATTTTCCAGTTGATTTCAAGCCTGTTTTTTTTTTTTTCTTTTTTTCTTTTCTTTTTTTTCTTTTTTTCTTTTTTTTTCTTTCCTTTCTTTCCCCTTTTTTCCCTTTTCTTTTCCTTTAATTTTCTTTCTTTTTTCTTCATACCTTTTTCTTTTTTATGTCTTTATGTTTCTTCTTTATGTCTGTCTTCTTTTTTTCTTTCTTTTTTTGATTTACAACTTTTTTTCCACTTTTTATTTTCACTTTCTTTTCTTTCTTTTTTTTTTTTTCTTTCTTTCTTTCTTTCTTTCTTTCTTTTTCTTTTTTCTTCCTCCTTTCTTCTTTCTTTTTCTTTATTCTGTCTTCTTTATTCTGTCTCCTTTTTTTCTTTCTTTTTTTCTTTTTTTTTCTGTTTAAAAAATTCTTTCTTTCCTACTTTCTTATTTTCTACTTTCTTTCTTTATTCCTTTCTTTCTTTCTATCTATCTATTTTTTTTTTAATTTCTATCTTTCTGCCACTACCCTTTTGACTTACTCTATGTCTGTCTGTAAGTCTGTCTTGCTGTGAGTCTTGTGTCTTTCTTTCTTTCTTTCTTTCTTTCTTTTTTCCTTTCCTTCTTCCTTTTTGCTTTCATTCCTACATTCTTTCTTACACTTTCTTTCTTTATTTCTTCCTGTCTTTCTTTAGATCATTCTACCAATTCCTTTCTGTCTGTCTGTCTGTCTGTCTGTCTGTCTGTCTTTCTTTCTTTCTTTCTTTCTTTCTTTCTTTCTTTCTTTCTTTCTTTCTTTCTTTCTATTCTTTCTTTCTTGTTTTCTCTTGTTGCAAGCATACTCTTGTACTTATCATTGTGATGTCCCGTATTTATCTCAGACGTGTAATCTGTATCCTCTCAGTGTTCATTTCCACTATTATATCTATGTTATGTACACAGTTGCAAGAGTACATGCATTCAGACTTCAAAGTTGTCATTCTTATGTTTGTTCATTTTCAAACTTACTTCACCACATTCAAACATTATATTTCCCAATTCAACCACTTTTTCTTTTCTTTGTTCTTCCTCTTCTTCATCAAGTGATTTATGTTACTGTTATTGTTGCTTTTGCTGCTGTTCTTTTTGTCCCTTCTTATTTACAAGATGCTACTGCTGCTGCTACTACTACTACTACTACTACTACTACTACTACTACTACTACTACTACTACTACTACTACTACTACTACTACTACTACTACTACTACTACTACTACTACTACTACTACTACTACTACTACTACGACTACTACTACTACTTACTACTACTACTACTACTACTACTACTACTACTACTACTACTAATACTACTACTACTACTACTACTACTACTACTACTACTACTACTACTACTACTACTGTTGTTGTTTGTCCATCAAGAATGATGATGACCATTCATTTCATCCAGTGGGGTGAAAGTATGCAGCCGTGAGTTCTAAGATGGCTGATAAGGCCTATTTGGCTCGAATTGTTCTTTGACAATGTGGGCAAAAACAATGTTTGACGTTCTAGGAGGAGGATCTTCTGCAGTGGTTTGTCTGTCCAGCCTTTTCTTCACAGCTCTTGCAGTCCTGGTTGCTTCACACGTGACTGCACCCTTGCGTAATGATGCACGCCACGAATTTCGGTCTCTGGCTGCAGTCTCCTAGGTGTCATGATGAATTCCAAATACTACTGCTGCTGCCGCCGCTGCTGCTGTTGCTGCTGCTGCTGCTGCTACTACAACTACAACAACAACAACTACTACTACTACTACTACTACTACTACTACTACTACTACTACTACTACTACTACTACTACTACTACTACTACAACTACGACTACTGCTGCTGCTGCTGCTCCTCCTCCTACTACTACTACTACTACTACTACTACTACTACTACTACTACTACTACTACTACTACTACTACTACTACTACTACTACTACTACTACTACTACTACTACTACCACTACTATTATTACTACTACTACTACTACTACTACTACTACTACTACTACTACTACTAATAATACTACTATTTCTTCTTCTTCTTACTCATATTCTTCTGTATTGTATTTGTTATTAGTACATGATATCAACTGTATTACTTTAGCTAACAGTAACTGTAGTGCTCTCGCTGACAACAAAAGTAGTACTCTGGTTAACATAAAATGTAATAACCTAGCTAACATCAATTGTAGTAATCTTGCTAACAGTAACTGTAATAATTTGGTTAACATCAACTGTAGTAATCTTGCTAACAGTAACTGTAGTACTCTCGCTAACTTCAATTGTAGTAATCTTGCTAACAGTAACTGTAATAATTTGGTTAACATCAACTGTAGTAATCTTGCTAACAGTAACTTTAGTACTCTCGCTAACATCAACTGTAGTAATCATGCTAACATTACCTGTAATAATCTGGTTAACATCAACAGTGGTAATCTTGCTAACAGTAACTGTAATAATTTGGTTAACATCAAATGTAGTAATCTTGCTAACAGTAACTGTAGTACTCTCGCTAACATCAACTGTAGTAATCATGCTAACATTAATTGTAATAATCTGGTTAACATCAACAGTGGTAATCTTGCTAACAGTAACTGTAATAATTTGGTTAACATCAACCGTAGTAATCTTGCTAACAGTAAATGTAGTACTCTCGCTAACATCAACTGTAGTAATCATGCTAGTATTAACTGTAATAATCTGGCTAACATCAACAGTGGTAATCTTGCTAACAGTAACTGTAATAATTTGGTTAACATCAACTATAGTAATCTTGCTAACAGTAAATGTAGTACTCTCGCTAACATCAACTGTAGTAATCATGCTAACATTAACTGTAATAATCTGGCTAACATCAACAGTGGTAATCTTGCTAACAGTAACTGTAATAATTTGGTTAACATCAACTGTAGTAATCTTGCTAACAGTAAATGTAGTACTCTCGCTAACATCAACTGAAGTAATCATGCTAACATTAACTGTAATAATCTGGCTAACATCAACAGTGGTAATCTTGCTAACAATAACTGTAATAATCTGGTTAACAACAACTGCAGTACTCTCACTAATACCAACTGCTTTACTCTCAGTAACACCAACTGCAGTACTCTCACTAACACCACCTGCAGAACTCTCACTAACACCAACTGCAGTACTCTCACTAACACCAACTGCAGTAATCTCACTGTGACAAGTTGGCCCGTATCTCATACGTTTTTGTTAGATGGAGATAGCCCTCAGTACACCAATATATGTATTCTGTATTATTTTTCAGTGTTATCTATATTTTCAAATATTAACTAAGATCATCTTTGTTTAGTGTATTTATATACATAAAACTATAGAGAAAGATGCTATACGATTTCTCTAATATTTAGAAGTAGATGTAGTGTACAGTTTGTTTACACGCCAATAAATCAAGTCTGGCTGAATTTGATATTCAGTTTGGCTGTGAATTTAATTTGGCCACAGGAAGTCTAGGAGAACTCTCCTTAAGGGGGAGATAATTCTGGTAAAAACCCTAACATCTGCCATTTTGACATTCACCTTGAAGGTGGCAAGAGCTAACGCTTCAACTGGCTAAAATTGAACACCTGTTTGTGTCTTAAACATTTTTTCTGACTCTTGTTAATCCGAACAACCCACTAAACATAGAAAAGCCAGTGATAGTCTCTACACCCGATAGGCCAGTCAAAATCAAGTTGCAGGGTGAGTTAATAATAATTTTGTTAAATATTTTTCTGTGTGTAGATATGCCGGTTACATCTAAAGGCCATGCCGATCGGTAACAGATACCATTAATTAAAACTAGTGTTAGTTAACTAATACTAGAATTAGTACCATGTTTGTGCCATGTGGCTTGCCGACAAGTGTAAAACGCAAAGCTCATCACATGTGGCATTAAAAGCAGGGCTAAATTACATTAGTTGATTGGTGTCACGAGCGCCATGAGTTAACCAGTAATATACCAGTTTGCGTGGGGTATTTTTTCTAGGAAAAAAAAAGGTTTGTTTAAAAAATAAAAGAAAAATTTAAACCCCC